>OW026359.1:46388626-46988626 GCA_932273835.1 Sarcophaga variegata
CTGTACTAGTCTTAATTGACAATTACACGTGTTCTAACCTAACCTAACCTTCATGGGTGATGGTGTCATTTTGCTCCCTTACTCGTAGAACCTGTCTGCTGCATTAAGCCTCTGAGTAGGAGGTCCTTTGTCAAAATTCACTGTGTAGTGTTTCATGAAATTTGAAGTTATTAAAAACAATTATTCTTTCGAGTTTTTGCCGACACTACAATTTATAACAGTAAGACCTACCGGAACATTGACTTAAAAAAAATTCTACAAAAACAAAACAAGTGAGCTTTCGAAGTACTCAACGCAAGTTAAAAATAGTAAAACTTTATACGTTGCATTAATAAAGAAGTACCATGCGTACGGTCTCATCATAATTTTCCAAATTTTTGTAATACATACATATATACAGTGGACAGCAAAACTCTTAGTACTCCAATACATTTTGACAATTTCAGAAAATTTCATTTCATAGTTTATATAAAAAATTAAGGTTTTTATATTTATTTTATTAGTTTATTTCTGTTTTATTATAAAACAAACAAACTTTTAATGTTTTTTCATAAAACAAGAGAAAAATAAGGAATAGTTTCAGATGACTCCATATGTACCCCAAGGAGAACCCTGTGTACATTTAAAATTCAAGGGCCTAATATATGAAATTGTAATCCCATGTATTTAGTAGAATATCCCTTAAGGCCAAGCACTAAATTTAAACCATTCGGAATTGAATGTACAAATTTTGTTTATTGTTTTCTTATGGCACCATGAGCAAATTTTTCGATTGACCATTGTTTGAGGTTTAGCAATTACATAGCCGTTCTTTCAAATAATCTCCTTAATACTGTCTTGAAGACAAATCGGGACTTTGTGCAAGAGTGTTAAGCCTGTGGGGACTGTTTTTTTCGTCAAAATATATTGGAGTACTAAGAATTTTGCTGTCCACTGTAATTGATCATTGCAACCCTTCAGCCAGTTGCGTATTAATTTTATCATGAGTGTCGGGACCTACAGTTTAAATTCAACTGCGAACGTCCGATTTGTTTGAGAAGCTTTTCATGGCAATTTTATTTACTCTCAGAGTTTTTGCCAGAAATCTGCTGACAGGAAGTCGCCGAAGAAATACTTTTTTATTTTGTCTTTCATGTCTGGCCTGGGGATCGAACCCTGGCTTTGCGTCTAATAAGCCAACACACTATCTACTATACTACGGTGACAATGACAACAATGATTTCTTCTGTAAATATAGGATTCAAAACCAATTTGTTACCATTTTTAGTTGGGAATACAAAAAACTTTTATAACCCTTTCCTTTCCTCTTTAGCACTGTAGTTGAATTAGAGCATTGAAAAAAAATTTTATTTTTGTATTTTTATTTCATATTTCTTAAAATTAAAAATTAAACTTAAAAACTATTAATTTATTACATCAATTTTTAATAAAAATTAAAAACATTGTCATGCGATATTTAATATAAAACTTATGCGAATTCATTACAAATAATACATATTTTTTTTTCAAAATTATAATCTGGATTAGCATCGTCCCTTACCATTGCTTCTGTTGTAGAAAGTTAGCCTTCATTGCCGAATATATTTTAAACGGTTGCTTCTTCACTACTCATACTGCCAAAAAGCTCAAACTCAAGTTTTCTCATGTCGTTGTTACACTTCTTGTGGTCCTCATTTCTTTTTAATTCCGCTATCGGCTTCCTAGAAGAGGTTTTGTCTGGACGACGTTCTTCTTCATCGCTACTACAGTTACCAAAAAGCTCCATCATCCGTTCTCTCATTGCTTTGCTGTATTTCTTCTGTTTACTTGATTCAGCTTGTGGCACACTTGAGGAGCCTTTGTCTGAATTATGCTTCGTAGAGGATTTCTTTACATTTGTCTGTTTCTTTTTAGCTGACTGCTGTCCATCCTTAACGGATGAATTATTTTTCAACTTTTTGCTATCATTTATCATTGTCGAGTGCGTACGTTTACGTGAGTGTAGTTCGCGGGCAGCTTTTATTTCGACTTCGGCTTTAACTACCTTATCAAAGTCAATATTAGCTTTTGGCTGTTTATGACCTGATTTTGTAACAGATGCTGCTGCTGGCAATAAAGTGGCGTTTATTTGTTTTTCAATATTTTTTTCATCAGGATAAATAAACTTGTCTGATAATAGAATTGTTTCCTGATCGGGTGCTTCATTCCAAAGTTTCAAAAAATCATCGGTTTGTTGAAAATGTTCCGACAAAAATTCTCGAATTGGTGTAGAAGGACGTTGATCCAGTGAAATGGCTTTTGTCTCTTGTTGTAAGGTTTTAGGTGAGAACATACAATTATTTTCAAAACCGTTTAGGCCGCATGCTTTACCATCATTGCTACCATGCTCACGGCTCTTGCTGACTATTTTATAAGTCAATTTCTTATGTGAAGTGGAACTTCTTGAATTATGACTACGTTCTGTATCACGGGATTGTGAAGAACAATCCACCGAACGCTTGCTAGATTTGTTCTTATCAATTTGATTATCTTTTGATCCAGACTTGACCTGTTTAGATAAGTGTTGTTCAATGTTAATGGAATTTTTATTATTTTCCTTATCCGGGTGTTGATTCTTGGTGTTTAAAGTGCTGGTGGTTAAACGTTGCTTCTCATCCACTTTTGTGCTACTTCCCTCACCACTAATTTGGCTATTAGTGGACCCAGAGAGCAATGCAGATCCGTCATGCTTAATATGCTTTTCAATTTCATCTTTCTTCTGCTGCATCATGAAAAGTTTCTCAAAATTCTGTCGTTCGGAGTCGACGTTAAACTGTAGGTCCCGCCACTCACGTATAAAATTAACGCACACAACATGAGTGGTGTGAGAAGCTAGGCCGTAATCCTGACTGAAGGGTTGTAATGGCCAATTATGTATGTATGTCTGCTGCATCAACTCAGCTGGTATACCGCTTTCACTCTCTTGGGCTGACAACAAAAGTGGCCATAATTCACATACAAATTTCTGTGCTTTGCCACCATTTACGAATCCAGCAATTCTGATTTGTAATTTCTGTGGACAAAGCATTTTATCCTGTTTTAATTTATTGCAAATGAACTCTACGGCAACATTATCTTCTCTTTCCAAAATATCGGCGATTTTCTTGCTTATCCATGACTTAAACATGTCCAATTTTACTTTAGATATGTCGATACGTCCCTGTGGTTTAAGTTTGTAACTCAAAGTTTTAGGGGGTGCTAGTAGTTTATTTCCGGCACTCAACATGTTGATGTGTTGTTGTGGTTTAAGGCTGGAACCAAAAGTGGTAGGTTGTACGAGTGATTGCTTTTGTTCTACTTTTGTGCTACTTCCCGTACCACTATTTCGGCTTTCAGGGGATCCAGAAAGCGATGTAGATTTACTGTGTTTTTCGCGATGCTTAATATCGTTTTCAATGTCGTCTTGTAGTTTAAGGGTGGAACTGAAAGTTTTAGGAGGTACAAATGGTTCCTTTCCACTGTTAACCATGTTGCCTTGCTTTCTGGATCGAGTATGTGAACTAGATTTAGATTGTTCGTTTCCATTTCGATGGTTTAGTTTGGATGCTTTCATCTTTCTTTGGCTCCATAGGCTTATTTCGTATGCTTGCATCACTCTCTTCAGCCGCTAATAAAATCGGCCATAATTCAGATATGAATTGTTTGACGCGGAGATCATTCAGAAATTCAGTCATATTTCTACGCATCTTCATCGGACTGATAAATTGCTCCAATTTCAATTCATTGTATACGAACTTTTCAATTTGAAAAATATTGGAGATTTTCATATTAATTTGTGCCTTTAAAGCATCCCACTTCACTTTCGACATGTCTATACATTTGTCGAGCACTTCGCTAGATTTCACTTGTTTTGTTACTTCCATTTTTGTATTGAGTTTCCGGTGATGTTGTTTGTTGTCTACCGATACTAAATTGTGATTGAACTTATTAGCCAAGCTTCACGCCTTTTATAGGCGGAAACCATTTTGGAAATTTTTGTTTTCATTAGAGCAGGTACCGTGTTTAGCTTATACAGCGTAAGTAGGTAGCAAATAGATTCGATTGGTTCTTACAGATATTCCACAGAGGGTCAACCAGCTACCTGCTAGTTTCAACATACGGCCAGTTCAACCCCTTCATGTATATTTGTATTTTTGCTAGAATCAGGTACCGTTATAAAGTGTTCTTGTATTCATTTCTCACTAGGTCTACCAGCTACCTGAACTTTCTGCAGCCCTTAGTTTCAACCAATGGTTGTCGTGTTCCTTCTTAGTATTAAAAAACATTTAAATATGTAAACATGATTTTCAATAACAATCCCAAATGAGCTTTCGTAAAAAAATATTTTCTACCCTTTATTAGGCTTTTCAGATCAAATATTCCTTTGGCTTCCGGGTTTGTTTGCAATTTGGTTTCTTAGCGTTAACTTTTCTGGTTAATAACAACTCGTTACGTATGCTAAAGTCATAAATCCTTAGTCAGTTTTATGTGCAAACCATCACAAGCCGAGAAATTTAATATCAGACAGCGCCAAGAGTAACATTCAATGGCCAAAGTTCTATTGTCGCATGACGTATTGAGCTGGAGAAACCTAATTAATGATATGGAAACGAAGCATGTTATCCGAATAAAAATTATTTTTTTTATTGAGAGTTGAGTTTTCTATATTTTTCGCCTGTAAGCTTAATGACAAGATATTTCTCAGAAATTTCTCTCGCCATGTTTCAATACACAAATGCAAAAAAGAATGAAGAAAGCTTGCTATCGGCACTTTATAGCTACTTTTTGTGACTGACAGCTAACTGAGTGTTTTCTGCAGCATGATTTCTGAAAAAAAAACTAAATTTTTAAAGTAAATTTAAATTTTGCATGATTTATGTATGTGGGCGTGCAGCCCTTGTGTCGACCAACTACTTTTTCTTCCCTGGTTTGGTAGAACAAAGAATATGGATATAAAGAATACGCATCATGTAGAAGTAAAATTTCTTATGGCGGGTCGTAACATTACGACCCGCTCTCACCAAAATATTTGTAAAAATCATTTCTTGATGAGAGGGAGAAAGACAGAAGGAAAATAAACACAAACAAAGAGCGTAACAGTGTGTTGCTCTCATCGTACGTATGTACATGTGTATGTATTTTTGTGTTTTTTGATTTAGTTGTCGATCAGACTGCGAAAAGAATACATGTGCTGCGGATGCTTTATCATTTTATTTCAGAATAACACTCGAAGAATATTTTGTGTTCTATGTCATTAGCTGGGAATGCTCGTTTGTTTTTCTTTTAATAAAAAATTGTTTTTTATTCTTTTTATTTTTATTTATCTTGAAAACATGGCCTAATTTTTAAGCCAAAGATGGATAGCTTTATGTTCTTTTAATAATAAAATTGATGTTTTATTTTATTTATCCAAAATTATTAAGCCAAAGATAGACAGCTTTACATATTTATGTTGATGAAATGAAAATAAAAATAGAGTATATTACGAACACTTTTATATGGCTGTAAATAAATAAATTTTCTCAACTTATTTTCTCTCTCTCACTCACTAATCCATAACCATAGGCATGTGTTAACCTAGAGGAAAATTGATAGTAATAATGTCAAGTCTACTTATTAACCCAATGATATGTATATGTGTATGTATAGAAAGATTGTACTGCACTAAGACACTAAGACACCGTATTTAACTTGGCAAGTATTCTTCCAAAAATCGAAATCATTTCTCATTGATATTAGTGAATACTACTGTGATATTCCTTTGGGTGTATCATTGAAGTCTGAAAAAAGCGACATGAACCTTCTTCTTTAAAAACTGACAAGATTTTTACGCTCTTTTTAACGAACATTCTTGATGTTTGTGTCCTATGTGTGTAAAAAGCCGAAGATGTTCTTCCCCTGAGGGACATTAGTGCCGACGTCTGTTTTTAACATTAGAAAAATAAATAAAAAGTGGTCAAACAACAAAAACGCACGATGAGAACAACGCATTGTTACGCTCTTGGTTTCTGTATCATCCCCTTCTATCTTTCCCCCCGCGTCATGAAATATTTTTGAAAAATATTCCAAAATATGTTAAAATGCACAGTCTTTATACTTTATTTTCTTTGATAGTACTCAATAGGAGAGTCCAGAAAGGGATCAGTATTACAAGGCATCGCCCAAAGTAAAGCATTTGAATCAGCTGCAATTTGTAGTTTCGAACGAAAATGAACAAAAAAGTCATGAGCTGTTAAATTTCCTCTTACAGTTCTATTGCGTGATTTCATTTGATTGGCCAACTTCAACCAATCCTTGCTGCAACTAATAGAATTGAGTAGGCTTAGATTGTTCTCATAATGCTCTAGTTTTCTATTGCGAATAATGTTGATGTACTTAAATGTAGCACAAACATAGGCAGTTCTGTTACCCAATGTATGGAATTTTCTACATTTGTTGAGAGCTTTTAACATGCATTTACGGTAACGCTCACATTTCCAATTGAACCAGCTTTGCTTTGGGTCAAAACGATATTTATTTTTAGGCAATACATATGCCAGTTCTATTTTGCTCCTAATGAAAGTTAACATATCATCAATGAGCCATTTTGACCATTTAATATACTATAAAAACATAAGAGGCTACAAATGTTGTTTACGGAACTGAAATGTTAAAAGTTTGTTGAAAGTTTATAATTTTTTTCATTTTGAAGAACGTGGACCTATCTTATATCTCCCTTTATGATTATCTTCCATCAATATTTTGACAGCTTGCAATAATTTGTTAATTTTGTCCAATTTTCTTCAACGATTTTGACACTCTGTGTACAATAATATTTATTTTAGATAAAATTAAATTTGCATAAAAAGTTGAAAAATAAAAAGTGAACTTTAAATATCATACTGACATGAGGGTAAAATTTAAAGGCCATCAGAGGAAATTAAGTTGAAAAATACTGTAAAAAAATAATTTTTGTTTTATTCATTGCAAGGCGAATTCATAGAAGGTGATGTTATTAGCCCAGCTGATTGCTTTTTTAAGTACACGGGATTGTCAAATATTTTGTTTGCGTACAGTGAGCAAAAAAACTAACACCCACTACCTCGAAATAACTTTTGAACAAAAAATTTTCTATAAAAAGAAATTTATTGTCCTTAAGACTAAAAAAAGCTTAAAAACTAAGACTAAAAAAGCTTAAAAACAATATTCTGATTATAAACATTTCTCTATTGGTTACGTATAAAGGAAATAATTGTCGAAACTAAGAAATACCCACATTTTTAGGCAAAAAAGTGGTGATTTTTTACTATGGCTAACGGATTTTCTAGAAAGTCATGTTAAACAAAATCCTGTGGAATAATTTATTTAATAGTTTTTTACAATAAGTGTACACATTTTTTTTGCTCACTGTATATACATGCATTGTTTATTTATTTTTTATTTCCTTTTATATGGGTATTCTACACAATTTATAATTTATTAAAATATTCTTCATGTTCTGGCACTTTTATTATAGAATCCGCTCTTAGCTTCCTAGAATCCCTCTGAAGGTCGTTATACCTGATTGATAGCGCAAATCAGCCGTATTTTAAAAATTCTTTTTTTAAATTTGTTTTACAAATTTTTTTTATAAACAAAAAGAAACAAAAGAGAAATAATGACACAAAATAACAACTTTATGTCATTTCTGGCTTACGGCGAATTTCATTTGACATAAGCGGGCAAACAAAAACAACAGAAAATACATGTTGTTTTTGATAAAAAAAAAACACTGCGAATTGAGTTGTTGTACTATTGCCATCACCTTATTGAATTTGCCTTGATTCATTGCTTACATTGCTTAAAATACCTAAATTAACCTGAAGACCTTTCCATTTGCAGGAATAAAATCGAAATAAAAAATGGCAGTAAAGATTGTACACGAAGAAATTGTAAGCATTTTATTTTTCTTTGTATATATTTTAAGAGTACAAATTAAATTCTTCAAATTCTTTTAAACATCTTTTGTTTTAACCCTAAGCTTACTGACATAAAAGTTTAAAAAAATTTATTATTTTCATTTCTTTTTTTTTAATTTTGAATCAGATTTGATGTAATGAAAATGTGTGTGACTCGTGGAAAGTCTTTAAAGATGTTGCCCTCCACAAAAATGGTCAAACACATCAAAGGAATAAAAATGGTAATCACTGTGAATAATTCTGAGTATATGACGTTGTAGCGCCACTAATTTAAAATTCATCACAAGTCCTCCATACAAGGTTCACGTCTCGTTAACATGTTTGCCTCTTGTATGAAAGTCTGTCTGTCTATTTGTCGTGTTGGCTGCCACCATGGTGTGTATTTCCATTGAAATATATGAAATATTTGTCGTCCTTAAATGCAGAAGGGCCCATACGCGTTATATATGCATACACATTGCTAAGCATTTCTAGAAAATTCTGGAAAGAAACGCGTAAGCTGTTGATACAAGAGAAAATCTATGGGAATTAAATTGTATTTTTTGTGGCTAAACAGTGTGAAATACGTGACCCAATGTGACATAAACATACATTTCTGCTCTTCTTTTTTATAATTTTTATTTCCTTCTTGTTTCATTTTTGTTTTGATTTCTTTTTGCTTCCATTTCCTTTCGTTGACAGGTTCAAGATATGAATGGAGAACATTATCATTGTTGTAAAGCCAAATTGAAGTAACATTTGCTCAAACTGCCACTTAAATGAATAAAGGAATAAAAGGAATAAAAGTATTTCGAAAGTGTATTCCTCGAATATTCAATAAAAATTTTGAAATAATTAAATCAGGATGCAAACAAATGTCTGTGATAACTTTCGATTAAGAAAAATCAACTTTTGCAAGAAAATATTCTCAAATATTAAATATTCTTTTGAAGTATTCCTCAGAATGGATGAAGAATTAATAATATCAAAGGCAGTATTTGTCACAGTAGAGAACATACATACATACAGACATTACAACCCTTCAGTCAGGATTATGGACCTAGTTTCTCACACCATTTATATTGTGTGTATTAATTTTATACATGAGTGGCGGGACCTACAGTTTAAAGTCGACTCCGAATGACAGATTTTTGAGAAACTCTTCATGGCAATTTTATTTATTCTCAGAGTTTTTGGCAGAAATCTGCTGAGAGGAGGTCGCCTAAGAAATACTTTTTGTATTTTGTTTCGATGTCTGGCCTGGGGTTTGAACCTTGGCTTTACATCTAATAAGCCAACACACTATCTACTGAACTACGGCGACTTCAAAAAGCATACCCAAAACTAATCTGAATTTACTTCTGGTAGTCGCCCAAACGTGAAATTGACACATTTTGCGATAAACAATCAAGATCCATCAAAACTTTTGTAAATTTTTGAACTGAAAGTTCATTTGATAAGATGACATATATAAAAAATATAACATGACTGTTTTACTATTTAAATAGTAACTACGGTAATTTTTGTCCGATTTATCAAACGAAGTATCAATCTCTTTACAAGATAAAGGACTTTCAGAATGCCATCACTTATTTCATATTTTTTAATTAAATTTTGCAATTAAGAATAGCTAAACTTGAAAAAATGAGAAAACAGTCATATTTTCCAAGTTTACCCGATCAAAACTCATGACATATAAGTTTGAACAAAATGTTTATGTATATCGTTTTAAAGGGCCATCTCTCTCCTTTTCAAAAAAATTTGGATTTTTAAAATACGTTACAAAATATTTGGTAAACAATAATTTTGCGTGAAAAGATTAAAAATACTGTTTTTGTCAAATAAAAGAAGTTTGCAGGGTTCGAAAACTCACAACCTACACTATGTCATTAGCCTGGTGTATTTTGACTGTCGCACCGTGTTATTGATTCATGATCATGACACTATTTCAGGCGTCTCTTAACAGGAACATGTTTATCATAAATTATGTCATAGTTTTGACTATCGCACCGTGTAATCTGTGTTAAAAAATCTTGTGTGTTTTTTCTTTATAAAAGTCTTTAATAAAAGTCTGCAATAAAACATTGCTTTGCTTTGTAAATGAATTTCTTTGCAGTGTTGCAATGGAAACTGCGTTTATGAAGTCAGCCACAATCATAGATCAGGTGCCAAGTAGATATATTACATGATATAGTCTGGCAACTCTGTTGAGATTGTGTGTGTTTTTGCAGTGCTTTTCGTAAAATTTTATTATTGTGATTTTTAAGTGTTTGAAATAATTTTGTAATTTTTAATATAAGTGTTTTAGAAGTTGTTTTTATTATTTTCTTTTATTCTTAAAATTTTAAGTTTTATTTGTTAAATTGTGATACTAATTGTGTCATTCTAATAACACAAAAACAAAAAATTGCTTCTTGTTTTAATTATTTTTTGTTTTTGTAAGCTGGTTACGGTTTATTTGTTTATTTTTTATTTTTCTTTCTATCAGTGTTCCTTTTTTTGTTTTTTTTTTATTTTGGTTAAAGGATTCTGAGTTTTTGATTTGTAACCTGAATTTCAGTATCCCAGCAAGATTTACACGGCACTGTCGTCCTCTTTCTTTAGATTTTTATAGAACGAACTATGGATGTAATTTCGCATTGATCCTATATCTACTCCTGAGGATAGTTATCATCCTACGTTGTTACTTTCTATTGAAGTTGATCTTTGTTTACCTCATTTAATAAATCGCTTATTTAGTGATGAGGGGCGTTTTAATTTCCATCGTACGGATTTTAGTCGTTTGAATACACTACTAGCCTCTGTAGATTGGTCGTCTGTGCTAATTTCACCACCATATGACTCTCTTTCACTTAACAGGATCTTGGATGGCTTTTATGAGGTATTATTTGAATGTTTTAGGGAGTGTGTTCCATTTGTAAATAGTCGTTTGGAGCGTTCTGGTCCTCCGTGGAATTCGGCTAGACTATCAAGGTTGAGGAACAGAAAATCAAGATTATTTAAGAAGTTTGTTAGATCAGGTACTGATATTGATTATGCTCTTTACTCTAGGATGCGTGCGGATTATCGTAGAATGAATCATTACTGTTATGAGGAATATATGATTAGAGTCAGGTCGAACTTCGCTAGCGATCCTAAGTGGTTTTATGACTTCGTTCGAGCTAAACGTAAATCATCTTTGTTTCCCACTGAGATGTTTTATGGGGACGTATCGTCCTCTAGTTACCTTGATATTTCAAATATGTTTGCAGACTTTTTTCAGTCTACTTATAGGCAGTTGGACTCGGGACCTGATCTGAGTAGCGACTTTTCGTATCCTTATTCAGTGGGAAGTGTCTCTATTTCTAATATATATTCATTTGATGACGAGTCTGTTCTTGAGTCTTTGTCTGGACTAAAACGTACATACTTGCCGGGTCCTGACGGGGTACCGGCCTGTATTTATTTTATTTTATTTATTTTATTTTTATTTATTTGATTTATAATGATCTACATAGCACAACAAGATACTAAATCTTATAAGTGACAGTGCTATGTTTACGATCAATAAGGTATAAAAAATTAACATTAATTAAATATAAAAAATTAGAGAAAGTTAATTTATGTATATAAATATTAAATTAAATTAATAAGGTAAAGTATAAAAATAATAATAATAATAATAATAATAATAATAATAATAATAATAATAATAATAAAATTTAAGAAAAAGCGCTGTTGTCTTGAGTGGTCCTTTGACCTTTATATTCAATGGGCTTCTGAGGGCTGGTCATTTTCCATCTATTTGGAAGAGTTCATTTATAATTCCTTTGCATAAGTCGGGTAATAAATCCAATATTTCCAATTACAGGGGTATTGCCAAACTCAGTGCTATTCCCAAGTTGATGGAGAAACTGGTGACGGATTATCTCTTTTTTTAATACGAGATCTTTAATATCCCCTTTCCAGCATGGTATTTTAAAAGGTAGGTCGACTGTCACTACTCTTCTTGAATTTACTACACATGTTTTCAGGCGTTTTCTTGCCAGAGCTCGGGCTGATGTAATTTATACTGATTTCAGTAAAGCTTTTGATAGGGTTGATCATAGAATTTTGCTTCTTAAACTTTCATTAATCGATATTCCTGATATTATTCATCGTTGGCTAGACTCCTACCTCTCCCTTAGGACTCAGAGGGTATTGTTTAGGAATGTATTGTCTAAGACAGTATATGTTACTTCTGGTGTTACGCAGGGTAGCCATTTGGGTCCTTTACTGTTCTTATTGTTTCTTAATGATCTTCCTTGTGCTATTTCTGATTGTAATATCCTGATGTATGCTGACGACATTAAATTATTTTATACTTTTGATGATGATCATGGTCAGGCTGTTCTTCAGCGAAATATTGATTTGTTTGTAACTTGGTGCAGGATTAATTTAATGGATCTTAACTTGAAAAAATGTAAATGCATGGTTTTCTCTTGCGGGGGCGTAATTTCGTCCACTTATGTGATTAATTCTTGCCCTTTGGAAAATGTGACTACATTTCTTTATTTGGGAGTATTATTAGATATGAAATTGTCTTTTATTGATCATATTAGTATGAAGATTGGCAAGGCTCGGGTTGTCCTTGGTTTTGTGAAAAGATGGGCTAGGGAATTCATTGATCCTTATATAACGAGACTGCTATACATTTCACTTGTTAGACATATTTTGGAGTATGCGTCTATTATTTGGAATCCATACTATCGTTGTCATAGTGATTCAATAGAGTCTGTGCAGAAGCAGTTTTTATTATTCTGTTTACGTGGCTTAGGATGGGATTATGCCAATGGGTTTCCGTCATATGAAGCTAGATTAGGTTTGATAAAACTTTCAACTTTGGAACGTAGAAGGACTGTTTTAGGGGTTTGTTTTGTTTTTAATCTGATTAAAGGTGATATCGATTCTGAGTTTTTGCTTTATAACCTGAATTTCAGTATTCCAGCAAGATTTTCACGGCACTATCGTCCTCTGTCTTTAGATTTTTATAGAACGAACTATGTATGTAATTTTCCTTTTCGTAGATTATGTAGCGATTTTAACTTATATTATGATTTTATTGATTTTAATTGTAGTGTTTGTAATATAAAACGTAGCTTATATGCTGGCATTAATTTGTAAATTATTATATAAAATGTATTTTCGTTCTTGTCACATGTAGTTCCTGTTTATTGTAACTTTATTCAGCTTGTGATTAAGTTCTGTAGTTGATTTATGTTCTCATTGCCATTACTTTTCCCTTACCCGTAACAGTCCGGACTGTAGTGTGTACGTGTCCCTACGTAATCGGGACGAGCCCTCCGCGGTCGGGTGAGGGTGGGTTAGTGTGAGGCCGGGGACGTTCGAACAAAAAAACAAATAAAAATATTAAAATGAGCTCAAGTTGGCGCTAATAATCTGTATAAAATACAATTCAAGTCCATTATCAGGCTGATAGATCAGTGAAGAAGTCGCCGTTGTCTAGTAGATAGTGCGTTGGCTTATTAGATGTGAGCCCACGGTTCAAACCCCATGTCAGACATCTCCAACTAAACGAAATATGAAAAGAAATATTTCTTCGGCGACTTCCTCTCAGCAGATTTCTGGCAAAAACTCTGAGAGTAAATAAAATTGCCATGAAAAGTTTCTAAAAAATCTGTCGTTCGGAGTCAACGTTAAACTGTAGGTCCCGCCTTTCATGTATAAAAGTAACGCACACAACATGAGTGGTGTGAGAAGCTAGGCTGTAATCCTGACTGAAGGGTTGTAATGGCCAATTATGTATGTAGATCAGTGAAGAGCACATTTTGACGAAATGAAGCTGAAAGAAAAACTTAATAAAAAATTTTGGAGGGACTCAATCGATTGATCGAGCGATCGGCATTGAGCTAATAATTTCGTGCAATATCAATTGCAATAATCGCTTGACGAATTTATTTACGTTTTGAATATCGAGCCCAAAACGATCATCAAACAACCGTAGCACTGGTGGATTTAATGAGCTTCAGTGATTATCAAATGACAATTAAGGCAATAGCAGCCGGAGATACTGGGTAGAGGGCTAACCTGGACAGTACAAAGGTTTTCATCAATTCTACAAGTGTCGGAACCTAGTCATCAAGGAGGGATATAATAATTTAGCGAGAGAATTACAGAATATAAACGATATACTAAAGCGGGACTTACACTTTAAAGTCGACTCTGAACGACAAATTTTTAAGAAACTTTTTCATGGCAAGTTCATTTACTGTCAGAGTTTTTCTTTTCTTATTCTGTTTTGTTGGAGGTGTCTGACCTGGGCTTTGAACCGTGTTCTCAAGTCTAATAAGCCAACACACTATCAACTAGACTACGACGATTACAAACTCAGCTTTCGTAATCTTGAGATGCCAATATTTTAAAGATGAAACTACAGCGGACATAACTTATTTCACAGAAGTGGATTTAAAGAAATTAAGGAAGTTTACACAGGATACATACTATATATAGACATTATTATTGATTACCGACAGACATGAAACCATGAATTCCTATTTTTGGTTTCCTACCAAAACCCAAAATTAAGAAACTTTGGTTTGTGTAGATTACGTTAAGCTGAATTCACCATATGAGTACAGAATAATTGGTTCCTACTAAATGTCACGTTATAATACAATTCCGCCTTTTATACCGTACATTTGTACTTCCCGTCTGACATTATTTCACAGCCATGATATAAATTTTATTATCAATTTCATATAAATAAGTTCTGGGTGATCGAAAATCGTTAGCATTATTATGAAAGGGAAGACCTGATACTTGCTACAGTAAACTATAGTGCTACCACTATTTATAATGCCGTCACTGTTATTGATATTGTAATAGTGGCAGCACTATAAATTGTGGTGAATCATACTTATAATTTCTGATACTTATACGCATTCATACTTATTTTAATGTCATACTCATACTACTCATATTCTCATACTACTCATATACTCATACTTAACAATACGCATGATGTTATTAATTTCGACCCTCCATGACTCATCGTATACACGAATCACAAAATAAGTATGATTCGCGTACGACCACTACAATACTTACAAGAAGGTTGTGTGTTTGCTCTACTTGCTGTCTTTTTCTTTTTTGTTGCCTTACTTCTTTCCTTGTAAATGCAACAACAACTAAGACTGTAAATTTTGACGAATGATTCGAATCACTCGAATCATTTATGAGTATTAAGAGTATTTTTCTAAATTTATGAATCTGAATGAGTAGGCGTATGAATCAAACATAGTTCGAATGTTATGAGTTTGATGTCAACGTTGTACTCATACTCATTGCAACTTGTACATATAAATCAATTTTGTACTGAGTACGAATGAGTCAGAGTAGTTGGATTTCAATACTGTTGACTCACTCATACTCAAAATTTCATGAGTACTTCTGAGTAGCGAAAAAGCGATTCATTGCTGATCTCTGGTGCCAACATCAGTAACAGTGACGGCACTATAAATAGTGGTGGCACTATAAAACCAATCACGTGTTTAGCTTGACAAGCTTGATTATCAAATCATATAAATATTAAAAAAGGACAATCTAAGATTGAACTGATTCAAAAAGAGATTCTATATTCGACCTTGTTGTGTGATCTATATGTGAATACTTCAATGATGTCCTCTGAGAGGTATAGACGTCTATCTAATTGAATCTTTCTAAAGCCAAGGCTTTTGAAGTTACCACGCTTTCCTGTTTTCTTGACGTGTAGTGTTATTGCTGCATTCGCAGCTTCATGTTTCGCGTAACAACTCACAGCCAGCTGAGAATAAAAAAACAACGCCTTGGATGAGACTTCAGACTGTTTTACTGATTTTTAATCTGCAAATCAATTATTTTTGAACTTTAGATGAAAATTCATCAATTGACGCGGGTAAAATTTGAAATTTTTTCTTTGAAATCCGTAAAGCATTAGTTTACGATAGAAAAAGCAAAAAGAATAGTCGCCTAAAGTGTTGATAATTATTTTTATTATCTTTTTGCTTTAATCATAATAGTTGCTCTTGGTCTTTTTTGTTTTCATTTTTACTTATCATCGTTGTTTTCATTGAGAGAGTAATTTATTTTCAGATTATAATGCTGAGCATATTATTTATACGATACGACAGGCAGCCAGCGACAACAAAAAGTTTTTCTCGAATCGTTAAGGAGGTATTGAGACATTAAGGCCATAAATGTTAGAAAACGTTTTAGATGGGCTCATAAGTCATGTTTAATGGAATCATTGGTTATAATCTCACTTCCAACACTTGTATCATTTTGTTTTTGCTCCTGTTGTTATTCATTCAACAAAGTTTATAGAATGAACGCAAGAAAGCTGTTTAAATTAAGAATTAAATTAAAAATAACTGCATTAGACAAAAATTTTATCATTTCCAATATGAAATGTGGAAATTGATTAGTTTTATGCTTGAACTGAATTTAAAATTGATAAACACATACACACATAAATGCACATATTGTACATTATAATTCTTTAAATGGGATTACGACATGGCTGCTCATACCACCCATGTAATGCGCTTCATTATAATCCATTAGTAGCGGATAAACCTTCAATTTAACGATCCGAAATCGGAACGAGATATTTGAGAATCTGTTCCTTATCAGAGCTTTTGCTAAAAGACGGCTGCTGAGGGATAGTAGTTTCGCTTGAAAGCACTGCGCGAGTATGGGTCATTTACTTAATTAAGTATGTAAACGTTTTGTTTTATTAATTATATCCCTGATTAAATGCAAATACATATTAGATTATAAGGTATTTACAGTTGCAAGAATTGAAACATTTTTTTTTCGTTTGATTCTAATAAAACGTTGATCTTCCTCTGACGTCTATGGACAATAAATTCTCTTATACAAAAATATTAAGTATTTATTTTATTTATTAATTTATCATAAAAACAATACAAGATAATAATCTTATAAATGAAAGTGCTATGGGAGTACATCAATGAAAGAAAATAATAACAAATCATTGATGATGTGAGTAGTGAAATGTTAGAAATAATATAGAAATGAATAAGAACGTGTTAAAATCTCGCGACATAGCAATCGATAGAAAAAATAAGGACAAAAAAATTAATATATGTAAAAAATAAATTAGGAAAATTACAAAGAACAGTATATACAAATATAAAGAAATAGTATACAAACAAAGAAAAAATATATACATATAATGAGATACAATGACATTTAAAGACTTGTTTAGAAAAATGAAAAATTAATAATCATTAATAGAAATAGAGAGTAGAAATTTACACAAAAAATAAAAATATGCTAAAAACTACTTGAACAGATTGTATAACTGCTTTTTGAACTTAATTACATTGCCTATGTTTTGAATATAATTAGGTAAAGTATTCCAAAGACTGATGGTGTATATAAGAAACTGGCATTGTGACAGAAGAGTCCTATGTCTGTGTTGGATAATTTTCATACTGCGGTTGGATCTAGTAAATGTAATCTTACTAAATAAGTATATCGGCTGTTTTAAAGTAATAATCTTATGGAGGAGAATGATACATGTAATATTTAATTGATCATCAACATTAACTCCAAATATCTGGTTAGAAAATTGTGATATATGGTCTCGACGTCCCTTAATAAAATAAATACAAATCTGGATATATTATTATAAGCCAAGTTGAGTTTCCGCTTATTATCAGATTCACAGTTTGTGAAAATTTCAGATCCGTATAAAAGAATAGGAATCAAATACGTTTTAGCCAGTTGCATACGTATGGCAAAGGGAGTCGAATCTATAACAACCCATAAGTTTCTAAGCATATCGTAAACTTTACCAACGATGACGTTAATGTGGTTAGACCACGCTAGCCGACCATTAAAGATAACATCCAGATTGGATGCTGATTCAACAAAATCAATTTTATTCCCCTGATAATAATATCTGGCACAACTAATGCTCTCGTAGTTCTGGAGAGCAATAAACATTTCGATTTAGAGGGATTTCTATAAAGTCTAAGACCTAGCCCAGTTGTCGATTTTTCGTAAATCATAGTTAATCGTGTCCATACATAGTTGGATATCCTCAATACGTGTACTCCTATAAAGCTGAACGTCATCAGCATACATATGTACGCTACAATTATCCAAAACATCAGGTAGGTCTTTAATGTATATACAGAACAAAAGTGGCCCTAATATTGATCCCTGAGGAATACCTCTTCCAACGTTTAGTGAATTCGAGATCTTGCTAAGGATAAGGACGTATAAGACTACAAGCTGAGGTAGAAAAATGAAAGAGGGTCTGTAGCTTCTTCAATAATATTTTGTGGTCAACCGTATCAAAAGCCTTGGTGTGATCCAAAAGAAAAAAAATATGATTTTTATAGGAAATGTTTATAAAATGGATTAACACTACTTGATCAAATTAAAACATTAATTTTGGTATCATGTCTAAAACCTAAACAAGAAAATTTACACTCAGTAATACAATACGACAAAATTAGACAATTCTGTATTTTCTGTCACAGCATTTAATTACGTTCACAACTATTTAATAACGAAAAACCAGTAAATGTAAATAATTTCTAATCTTTAATGCAATTCTATAGCAGTTATTTTGCTGTTGTAAAATTAAAGCAAAAATTATTAATTGACCGTTATTGGCATGTCCGTAAAATTGGAAATTTGCTTTTTTCATATAATTTGTATAACACATTTTTAATCTTTTAATTCTCAATCTTTATCTAATTAAAAACAATTTATTACTAAAAAGACATCGGAAAAGAACTGAAAGTTTGTTTTTCCTGCTCGATGCCATTTCATTACGAACTACGACAAGTTGCAACCACATTGCATTCATTTAATTCCTGGTATTACAATATAAATAATTTCTTCCTCTTTCTGCTCTCCCTTATCATACTTATCTCTTACATGGTGTATAAATAAGTAGGTATATACATTAGTACACATGTATATGCGTACTATAAAGTGTGTATATTTATTAGCACAACAAAGTTGAAAAGTCGATTGTTGTCTTAATGGAATAAAACAGAGCAGAATTTGTATCATCTTTGAACTGAATTCACTTTTCATTTGTGCAGCAGCAAAATGAATTTAAAGAAATAAAAATTCTCCTCTTTTCTTAACGGAGAAACAAATGAATTCCGGAATGTTTGTTGTATAATAGAATTCCTTTTTGAGTGCTTCCACATACTTAAAGACAGTTTAAATTTTAATTACATTTTAACTACGTAGTATTTGAGTAAGGAATTTATTACTTTTGCATGAAATTGTTGACTTTAATTATCATATTCACAATGATCTTATTCAGATGAAATATTTACTGTTTTTTATGTTTGCTACAACAGGCACATTACTATCGAATATCAATCCACATATGAAAATAGTGATACCTTCTACATATTACTTGTCAAATGGTTCATAGGGCAAATACTGGGATGAGACAGAACCTTGCTTCATAGCACGACCACGTAATCTAAATTGGATAGGAGCATATCACTAAATCAATTAAACTTGATTTCAATCAATTTGGCTAGTCTCACGATCCATTGCGAAATAAGTGTGTACGCGAGAGTATTATTCATATTATTTGCCCCTTTCCGCCAACGGTTCGATGATGTTTTCTCTCATTTGTTTTATTTGTTTCCACTTGCCTAACAGAGATTTTGTTACAACCGTTGGTCAGCTGAATTTCGAAGTTAAATTATCTGCCGCATTCAGTAGATCTTCGAATATGTTAACAAGTGTACTGCATCGAGTGCAAGAGAGCCCTCAACATTAGAGATAATCAGCCTTTTTTCGACCCGAGAACCACCAGTATATGACATTAAATACGAGATTTCATTCTTTGCAACCATAATACCACTAATGTCAAATATTGTTTAAGACAAATATTATTCAAAGGTACTTTATAGCTTTGTGTTAAATTATTACTTAGCCGCCACATATTGTCTCCGTCTTATTAGTACCGCTGCTATTTTCTAAGCCGCTAAATTCAGGACTGTTTCATTTGGAAAGGCTTTAAGCCTCAAGATGTCATCGTACATCGCATGCCACTACAGTTAGGTGAATAATGTCGAAGACGCCGTAGTTTAGTGGGCTTATTAGACACGAACCCTTGGTTCAAACCTCCGGCATCTAAAATGAAAGATTTTCTTTGGCTACTTTCACTCAGCAGTCTTGTGGTAAAAATTCTGAGAGGAAATAAAATTGTCATGAAAAGTTTCTCAAAAATCTGTTGTTCGGAGTCGACTTTTATACTGTAGGTGCCATCACTTATGGATATTAATTATTATTAATTAACACACACATGTGGTACGAGAAGCAATGTCGTAATCCGGACTAGAGGGTTTTAATGACCAATTGAGTAAGTAAGTAAAGTGTTATTTCATCCATGCCATGTAAAGGCTCCTATTATCCTATTTAGATAGTTCTTATTAGAACATTGTCTTCTTCTTCTCTTTTCTGTTATCCATTATTTTATTTTTGAAATTCGTAGTTTCACTTTTATCGTTTAGAATTTCATTTTAACTTACTTTTGCAAATAAGTTTCAATATAAATGCAATAAATTCTATTCATATAGTATGGTGCGGTACTTTACCACAACAATTTCTTTATTTGAAGCCTGTTGACTTTGCAAACTGAAGCGAAATCGAAAAACATTTTCTCTCTCAACTACATGCAACAACAAGTGAATTCAACATACATACATCATCCAGGTACAGCAATCCAACTGATTATTTTTCTTTTTCATTGGAGTTTATAAATTGAAACTAAATTTAGTTTTTCTCTCTTTCATTCTGTTTGTTTTGGTTTTCATACTAAAAAGTTTTTTTTAAAGTATTTTTACCTTTTTGGTACGGATTTTAGGCTTAAAAAAACTTACGTTCCTTCTCACTTATTTTGTTTGGCGAAAAGTAAAGTTTTTTCGATTCATTAAAAGCGCTAATGCGAGTACACGGAGTTTATCGCTAAGTTTTCGCATTTTTCTTTTAAATCTTTAGTTTTATTGCAATTTTCCTTTCATTATACGAGTATTTGCAATACTTAGCAATAAAAATTTATTTTTTATTTTTAATGATTCCTTTTAGAGTTGCAAGTTATTTGTCTTTTTTTTGTGAGAGATTTGAAATAAAATTGAAATATTAAATCATCGCCATTAGAAAATATTTGCATTTGGCACCATTAAATTTTTAATCACAATAAAAGAAGAAAAATATCTGAAGTTTTTGCGAAATAACGTCCTCTTTTTGAGGTTGATATCTTTTCTTACAGCACATTAGGTAATGCAGTGTCGGACAAGAATACTATTACGAAAATGGAAACGGTGTATATCGTTTAACAGTAAAATGAGCAAAAGCTACACGAACAAATACAACGAACTTATTACAAGTAAACAAACAACATCAGTATGAAAGAAAAGGGGATAGACATGTAAGCGAGAACGCAACAACAAGCAATGTGAACAAAATACACAAACAACAATGAAGTCGCGGTAGAGTTCTCGAGAAGGCGAAACCCCGAACGTTCGACTTCAAGTAACTTCATCAGACTGATTACATGGGCATATAAAAAGGCAAGATAAAGATGGCAACGAGTAGTAAGAATTCAGTCAGCCTTGTGTGAAGACGCGTTGCGAGTAAAGAGAACAGTGGTAGTTTGAAGACTAAAAACAAATTTATTTTAGTTCATTTGCAATCTACGAGCTCATATTTTAAACGTTTTTAAAAGGCAAAAAAGTAACACTTTCATTCTAAATTCACTGCTCAGGCGATTGTGTGCATTTACGGGAGGTGCATTTTTAACTGCCATAAAAAGGAAGTGTTGAAATATTTTAAAATTATTTATTACCCACAATATTAAAATAATTGTTCTCTGGTGGTTTTATCATATCCTGTCGTATTTTATTATAATAAAATATACTTCAGAGTGACACAATGCATTGGGTTAACACTGGCGTTCATTATTTTTCAATTTTACGACTTGATTTTCATACATTCTGTGAGATTTTCCTTTCTTTTTTCGTTTTCTTTTTTTGATAAATAAATTTTATGAGTTCTATTAAACCATTCTGTTCTACTAAAGGGAATTAAAGAATTATATCGTATCGTATCGGCTTCAATAGATATGTAGTACATACACACATAAATAATTATCGGTTACAACAGTGACTTTTGAACTTTGATAGTTAATCAGGTTATCTTGTTGAAACTACATGCGTTAAATTAGTTGTCATTTATTAAGTCTACTATGTCAAATCACCATTAGTGGATAGCCATGGACCGTAGACAACGACGTGTGCCCATTGAATATTGGCAATTGAACATAATTTTAATCAGCGATGAGGCTCTTTTCTCGATGTGTCATTGACACATACATATGTACATACATAATTGGTCATTACAACGCTTCAGTGAGGATTATGGAGTTTCTTATGGAGTTTTATTATGTCGCAGGTGTATACAAAGAAGCCACAAACCATCCGTCATTATAATCGATCTTTATTCAGGATTCTGTATGTGTTAAATTTATCCATGAGCGACCAGACATACAGATTAAAGTCGACTCCCATTTGAGAAAGTTTTTCACGGCAATTAGTTGTCTCAAAGCTTCTGCTACAATACTTTGGGAAGTCTTTGAAGAATTGCTCTTCTTTTGAATTATATTGCTGAAGTTTGGGTTCTGAGCTACCGTCTAATAAGTTTAATGAAGTCACCGTAGTCTAGTAGGTAGTGTGTTGGCTTATTAGACGTAAAGCCATGGTTCAAACCCAGGCCAGACATCAAAATAAAATACAAAAAGTATTTCTTAGGCGACTTCCTCTCGGCAGATTTCTGCCAGAAACTCTAAGAGTAAATAAAATTGCCATGAAAAGTTTTTCAAAAATCTGTCGTTCGGAGTCGACTTTAAACTGTAGGTCCCGCAACTCATGTATAGAAAATTAACACCCACAACATAAGTGGTGTAATAATGACAGAAGGCTTGCAATGACAAATTATGTATGTAATACACTAATTTCTAAATGAATCTTTTCGTGAAGTTTTTGATGACATTTTATTTACGCGAAACCATGTTAAAGATTCACTTTTTATAGTTTTCTCATGGCTTGCGGTTGGTGTGAAAAAACGTAACAAAATTCTTCCGTTCGTCCTTTATTTTCATCAGTTTCGCCAATCTTCTAACAATTCTAACAATCGTCTGCAAGTGTTTGTATGTTTCCCTCGCCTTATGCCACTTTGAAGATTTCAATCTTTGATACATTATCCAAGGATCCACTCAGAACATGACCGAACCAAATGAATTTCCAGTGCGATTGAGAGTTTTATTAATTTTGTTGTACAGTTATCATCGATTTAGACAAAGATGTGTGTGTGGTGCCAATTAAAAGTTTTTCGCAATTTCTTTGGCGAAATAGGCTACACATTGTATTTTGAAAGAACGCCAGTTTGAAATTATTTCAGTTGCTTCGATTTCTGTCGTCCAAATTCTGTTTATAATCAATAAACTTTTTCTTACAGTGTCTTCCAATATTTCCTTCTTTCCTGGTTTTCTATGTGTGCATGAAATAGTTGACAACTATACTTTTGTCCATTCATCCTATATTTTGGTTATTTTTTTGTGTCCTTGAGTTGAAAAGTTTGAACGATTCACGAGGACTGTGTAATGGGAAGCGCGTGTTTGTTTTCGCGAACAATAAGTGCTTATGATGTCTACTAATTTACTGAAGTCGGTTCAATTGTGTTTTCTTCTAAAAGAAAAAAAATTATTGTTTTTCCAGTATTCTCCTATGCTTGGTTTTTTTTTTGTTATTAATACAAGAACGGACGGTTAAGTTTTTATTTAAAAAATTTATTTCTTTTTCAAAGAGTATTGGATTTTACGCTGTTAGACTGACGTTCAAAAGATCAGCTTAACTTATTTTTCAATTAAAAAATCTTTTTCACAATAAGCAGAAAGCAGAAAATACAGAAAACATATTGTTACGTTTTTAAAAACGTTTAAATATGAGTTCGTTAATTGCACACCAAGTAAAAACAACTATGTGTTTAGTTTTTCTTAAACTCTCTTTATTATTCACACTACGTTTGTGCCACTGTATACAACTTAACGATACAACAACAATTTGCTTGTTCACTATTCTCTTTCACACTTTTGTCCGCGCAAACACTAACAACTGTTCGTTAGATCTTCTCTGCTTACAACCTTTTTGTAAGCAATGCCGATTGTACGTTCCAACCGCAACGCGTCTTCACACAAGACTGACTGAATTATCACTGACTGCTGCCTGCTTTGTCTTGCCCTTTTATAGCCCGACACAACCAGTCAGATGAACGTTCTCGATGTGGAGGGTTCTCGCTCTCACCATCTCTATTGCTAATACATTGTTGTTTGTGTACTTTGCTCATGTTGTCTGCCCCTTTTTGTCACATACATGTTGTTGTTGGACCAGGCGCAACCAGGTTCGTTGTACGTATGCGTATGTGCAGCTTTAGACAATCAACACGTTCATTATATTCTTAGTGTTAGTGTGTATTTGTATCCTGCGGCTTTTGTTTATCGTTTTTGTTGTTAAACGATATTAGGTCGTTTCGATTTATGTAACAATATATATAAAAAGGGTTTAAAAATACATGGGAAAAGACTAAAGTCTATCTCACTATAAAATCATTATTTGTAGTTTAATTTTAAGAATAATTTAAAATTAATTAACATTATTACAACTTGCCTTTAACTAAAGGGGCAGATAAATTATTTTTCATTATTATAAGTAGAATAAGGTTAAGGTAAGCGTTAAGCTAAAGGGCAGATCATCCCTTAGACTTGCCATATTATATATTATTTTCAATATAGCAACTTCAAATATAAACAAAGTGAGCAAATACAATAAAAAAAAGCTCGCCGTTGCTACTGCCTTTAAATAAAACCTGGTTTATTTCAGCAGTATTATCGACATTGCTCCGGCACTGCCATATTATTGAAAAAGTTAACTTTATTCTATCTGTAGGTTGTAATAACGAGAAGAAGTTAAAATCGACTTTAAAGTTCACTTTAGCTAATGTAACCTTTAACTTAATCCAACTTTAACGGGAAGTTCTAATAATGGCCCTTAATATTGTTAATTGTTACATGAGTGAAATGACTACAGATGAATACATAAATTACGATTCATAAACATACATACCTGATTGGTCATTACAACCCTTTAGTCAGGATTACGACCTAGTTTCTCACACCACTCATGTTGTGTGTGTTAATTTTTATACATGAGTGGTGGGACCTACAGTTTAAAGTCGACTCCGAACGACAGATTTTTGAGAGACTCATGACAATTTTTTATTTACTCGCAGAGTTTTTGCCAGAAATCTGCTGAGAGGAAGTCGCCGAAGAAATATTTCTTTTCATATTTCGTTTAGTTGGAGATGCCTGACCTGGGGTTTGAACCGAGGCCTCACTCCTGATAAGCCAACACACTACCTACTAGACCACGGCGACTTCAAGATTCATTAAAAAATATAATATTATTGAGACGAAGTTTCTCAAAATTTTAAATATTTTGGTTGTTCAACAGAAGATTGTATGAGAAAACTTTTTTAAAATGTGAAGTTATTGCCGCTATTTGAAAAAGCACTGATGAAGACTAAAATCTGTCCCACCCACATTGCAAAATGTGTTCAACGATAATGCTTTTCAGCCTTACAGAATTCAATTCAGCAAATTTTGAAGTCAAACGATCATCATAAAATAGGCATTTCATTCATTTCATTCATTTTTTGATGAAACTAATGGCTGTATGCAATAATATTTTCAAATTTCTGATTTTAAATTTTTTTTATATTCATCTCATTTACTATGTTTGTATGAGTAATGAATAGTCTGAATGATTAAATGCTACTGAAATATCTGGAAAAAAACTACAACAATTTGTCATCGCTATAGTCTTAATGACCAGGGAAAGTTTTCTGTGGGGCTGTCAGCTATACAACTTAAAGAAGAAATGATATCACAAGCAGCAGCATAATTTCCCGTGAAAATTTCTTGAAAACCACCATCTATTAATCAACAGTTCCAAATTCCATTCGTTGCCTCCTATACACCAAAAACCTAACATCATATTGCTTACCCAATCGTCGCAGAAATCTGAAAAGTTTTAAAAGAGCTCATCAATATTACATCGTCAATTAAATTAGTCACATAGTATGCCTCGTTTTTATCAATAAATTTCAGTAGAATTTCAATATAATTCCGTCCGAAAAATAAATTCTAACTAAAGAAAGATGGTGAACTAATTCGTTTTCGTTTCTTAAGTTGACCTTGAATTCAAAACATTACAAGCTTTGAGAATACGTGTTGACTGATCGATTAAGACCACAGAAGTATAAGATAAACAAAATGGATTCGATGGTTTCGAGTACATATGTATATACATACCCTTTAGTGAGGATTACAACGTAGTTTCTCACACGACTTATGTTATGTGCGTTAATTTTTATACATGAGTAGCGGAACCTACAGTTTAAGGTCGATTCCGAAAGACAGTTTTTTGAGAAACTTTTCATGGCAATTTTATTTTACTCCCAGAGGTTTTGCCAGAAATCTGCTAAATCTAAATCGCCGTAGAAATATTTTTCATATTTCGTTTTGTTGAAGATGTCTGACCTGGGGTTTGAACCGAGCCTCACATCTAATAAGCCAACGCACTACCTACTAGACTACGGCGAGTTTTCGATTGCTTGTGAAATATTTTCTCTTGTCAGCAATTTCCTCTTTCGATGAAGTTTAAGTTAAACGGGCACAATTTGTTATTTTGAAATCTAAAAATAAAATGGATAAACAGATAAAAACAATTAAAATTCTTTAATATTTATTTGATAAAGTTTTCCTTGTAAGGCATTTACTGCTTTTTTGACTTATTTCTTCTTATTCCTTGAATTTATTTTATAAAGAACCAAAATAAAGTTTTGGATGCCAGAGAAAGAAAGAAAAACGACAACAATAATCACAATCACAATAAAGGAAAAAAAAGGAGAGAATAAAGGGACGCTTGTCAATGCCGCACTTACAGTCCAAAAGACAAACAAAATAAACGAGAAAACAAATCCAAGTTAAAGTTGCAAACTGTGGGGAAAGAGTTTTTTTTTGTTTCTTTGAGGATTGTAAAATGTAACAATTTGTTGCAAATGATTTTTGGTTTTTGTTTTGATGTTCGCGGCAATAAAATAAACTTCAGTTCAAAACAATAAAAAAAGAGGCCCGCATTCCTTTTCTCGTGGAGCAATATGCCAGTTTCAATATTTCTTTGACATTAGCAAAGACAATGAAGGATGCGGATTTCGTTTAGATAGACGTACTGATTAAGATATATGGGAAGTGATAGCGACACTGACACTTAATCTGTCACTAACTCAGTTACAGTGAATACCAATATTCAGATAAATGACTAACTCGTCAACCAATGTGGTTGGAATTTTCTTTCTTGACCATTATCCACGAATTAGTTTTTGTTTTTTTAAAATAAAATTTATTTCTTTCAGACACAAATTAAAATAATTTATTTTCTATTTATCGATTGTAGTTGAACCGGAAATTGTTTTAAATTTTGGCAAATTAAAGCCCAGATGACAGGCACACAAACAATATTTTTTTCATTCTTTAAATAACGAAAATATTCCATTTTCTATTAAATTTTGTTGTAAAATTAAATAAAAATATTATTACGTTTCTATCCTTTTAAAAACGTTTAAAATATGAGTTCGTAGTTTGCAAATGAAATAAAAATAAATTTGTGTTCAGTTTTAAATCAATCCTTTATTGTTCGCACAATTCCATGTGCCACCTTTGGCCACTTGATTTAAACAACAACAATTTGCTTTAATAGTTATTCCTCTTTACACTCTTCCGCGTACACACTAACAATTGTTCGTTAGATCTTTACAATGGAGATATTCAAACCACGATTATTCTCTTCACACGCAACGCGTCTTCACACAAGACACTGAATTTTTACTGATGCCGTTGCCTGCTTTGTCTTGCCTTTTATATCGCAGGATAAACAGTCTGATGAGTGCTACTGAAGGAGAATGACTTTGTCTTCGTGAAATAAATGTAAACATGTTGTTTACGTTATTGTTGTTTGTGTATTTTGTTTACGTTTGTCCTTGCAGTTCTGTTGTTGCGTGTTTGTTTACTTGTTTATCCCTTTTTTTATACTGATGTTGTTGCTATATTTTTGTTTATTTGTTGATCATGCAAACAAGTCCATAGTTTTTGTTTTTGTAGCCTTTGTTTATCATTTTATTGTTAAACGATGTAACACCTTTTGCATTTTCGTAACAATATTTTATTCATTCTTCTTAAATAACGAAAAAATTCAATTTTCTATTAAATTTTATTGTAAAATCCAATGAAAAAATATAAAATAAATTTCGAAATTATTAAAATGGCTTCAGAGTATGATTTAATGAAGAGGAAATAAAAATTAATTAATTGATGATATTAAGTAAATGGTAAGGAGTGGGAACTTGCATTCCAGCAATTTGTCACAGATAGCATGGTCGCTTAATCAGCTTGCTATCTTACAACGAATGATTACTGAAACCTCTTCAGATAAAAGTATTAGTGCCCAACCCTGGATTGTTAGCGCTCTACCCAACGTCGAGGCATGATCAAAATTTAAAAGCTATACTATATTAACTATATTAAAAATATTTTAGTTAAGTAAAAAAAAATAATTTTTATTCCATTTAAAAAAAGTTTGTTATTACATATTATTACCACCAGTCTAAACTATTGAAAAATAAAAAAACTTCAAGACAAATATTAATTTTCCAAAGAAAACAATGCTGAATTGAATCTGGCCCCGGGCCAGACATCAAAATAAAATACAAAAAGTATTTCTTCGGCGATTTCCTCTCAGCAGATTTCTGGCAAAAACTCTGAGAGTAAATAAAGTTGCGATGAAAAGTTTCTCAAAAATCTGTCGTTCGGAGTCGAATTTAAACTGTAGGTCCCACCACTCATGTATAAAATTAACGCACACAACATAAGTGGTGTGAGAAACTAGGTCGTAAGCCTGACTGAAGGGTTGTAATGACCAATTATGTATGTATGTATGTTATCCCGCCTGTAGTCGGTCAATTTTAACGATATTTTTCATTTCTGTCGTGATTTTAATTTAATAATACAGGGTGACTTTTCTTCTTCTTCTTGCTGTACTTTTTCAAGTCGTGCTACAACATCTTGCTCATATAGAGTCCATCTACAATGATTATCCGTATTTTATTATGTTTTCCATGTATACGAATTTATTACAATTTCATGCAGTTGTGTTTAAAATAATGGCAAAAATATAAAAATAAATCTCTTTTTATTGGTCGAGTATTAGAGAATAGAAGGTGAGAATGAATTGGATGGGAGTTAAACCCATTCTAAATGCAAATTCAAATTCAATTCTGCTGCTTTAAATATTTGCGAGAATCTTGATTTCTAGTTGATTAAGTCCCTGAACAAAACTTTAATAAAAAATGTTGCCCTTATCTGGCAAAAATGTCAAAGTATAATCAAAATATAACTTTCGCTCATTTCGGTGAAATTTTGCTATCTTTTTTGATAAATTGTTGTCGTTTCCAAACTGATCGCTGATCAATATTAGTTTATAACAGGGGTAATTGACCGTGTTTTTCACAGGCAGTAACGGATGTTAGATCGGGATTATAAACTGGAAGGATTAGTTAGAAGATAAACGACAAATTATTTACAGCTGACTGTATTTTGGTCTTTAGGATAACATTGTGAAAGAGCACGAGAGGGAAATGAAGGAGAACAAATGTGTGTATGATGGACCATCATACTTACGACTTGTCTGACTACTAAACATCTACAATGTCTGGTGAATGCAAAAAAAAAATAGAATAGAAATTTGGGTCGTAAATCTGTTGGAACAGCAGTTATATTTAGGGAAAGAATCCACCTGACTCGCATTTGTGTTTGTTCAAATCAAATTTATTATCCTCGACACGCTTCTCATTTACTCTTGCAACAATAAATTTACTTTTGTTTGAAGAGAACTCTTCCTCTGGATAGAATAATTCAGTGGAATTTCTAAACGAAATTTTTCTTTTTTCAGGAATTTAATTGTTTCTTTTATGGTAGGTTAAGGGAATGAATGGAGGAAATCATTGTCGGCATTGTTAAGCAGCGTCTAATGACTGCTTAAAATGTCTTAATTTAAAATTACACACAAATTTCTTTAAAATTTTCCAGGAATTATTTTTAATTTCTTCTGCGTAAGGCGTGAGTACTTATTTGGGAATAAAGATAACCAGATTGAATAATTAAGACAAAAACAAAAAGAGAAAATAAAAAATAAAAATTCTGCATCATTAAGGATATGGTGTGATGGTGCGTATGATTGATCAGATTTAATCAATTCAATATTAATATTCTTAATTAAATATTGTATTGCAATGAAGTCGCCGTGGTCTAGTAGGTAGTGTGTTGGCTTATTAGACAAGAGGCCTCAGTTCGATTCCCAGGTCAGGCATCATCAACTAAACGAAATTTGCAAAAATATTTCTTCGGCGACTTACTCTCAGCAGATTTCTGGCAAAAACTGTGGGAGTAAATAAAATTGCCAAGAAAAGTTTTTCTCAAAGTCGACTTTAAACTGTAGGTCCCATCACTCATGTATAAAAAAATTAATGCACACAACATAAGTGGTATGAGAAACTAGGTGGTAAACCTGACTAAAGGGTTGTAATGTAAGTAAAGTTCTGTGTGATTAATTTTGAAATCCTGCGCTTTTTAGAGTCAAATATTTTCTCGAATGTCAGAGTAGAGGGACAGGCCATTCAAAAACTTGTAGAAGTGGACTCTCAGATCATATATGGAAATGGCATATTGTTTTGAAAATACCTGCAAAGGGGAAAAACTGAAACGAAGTGAAAGGTTTGGCATTAAACAGGAATATCTTTACATATAAGTGCTGTATGCTCCTTATGTTATTGGCCATTGTAACTATAACCCTTTAGGCAGAATTTATCTTTATCTGATTTTACTTATCTACCAAGAGTTCTTTGACTCCTATAACCTTGAGTTCTTTCACTTTCACAAAGATATTGAAATAAATTAATTTCCATCAAATTTGATTGTGAAAAAATCTTGTTGTTTTGTTTTGAATTTTTTAAAGTTGTTTACCTAGAATCGAATTATTCGAAACAATAATATATAAGTTTACTTTTGAGTCGAAATTCTTGCTGTAAAATTCAGTGTTGTGGTAATCTGATCCCAATTTGTTTATTTTCATCTCCAAAAAGGGGAGTACATCCCCTTAAAGAAGGTTGAATTTCCTTTAAGAAAAATTCTAACAAAGTTCAATCGCACGATATTGGTTGCCAGATCACATCATATAACGTGAGATCATCATGAAATAAAATCGGTCGTGCAGTATATCTAATATGGCATGAGTTGAAGACGTAGCGACGTCCTACAGACACCACATGTCAAAAAAGAATGACCCTTTCGGGATTTATTAGAAGCTTCATATTGCCGTATGTTCAATAATTTTATGTTTATTTGCGTACCCATAAAATACAGAAAAGAAAAGAGAATTTTTCTATAAAAACAAGAATGAATTTCCAACTGCTACAGAGCACGTAGTGTTGTCTGTTGTCCATAGTGATTTCTCAAAACGGACTGAACAAATGTCAACTAATTTGACAGATGGTAGTTTCAATAAGAGCAAAGGAATTTCATTTAATTCTCACTAAAATTAAGAGCCTCTAAAATATTGAAAAAGCGGAAAATTATAAACTTTTATCACCTCTGTCTGGTCTGTATGCAATTGATATGGTTACCATCAATGATAGTCAACCAAAGACGCCCTTGTTTACATTTATTATTGTAGAGTTGTTTGTGTATTTTTGTATACTTATTTACTATTTTTTTATGTTGGTGTTTGTTGTTATATTAAGCAGCACAATAATTTGTACTTGCCCTGGTAGTTAGTGGGTAGTGTGCTAGACTATTAGCGTGAGGGTCGTGGGTTCGGTTCCCACCAAAGAGTCTGGTCTGTGACACTACAACGAGCATATGGTCAAAGTTACTCAACTCGTATATAATTAGAATATAATTTGTAATTGTATTGAAATGTGAATTTCGACAAAATGACCACTTCAGACCGATAAGAACTGGGGTTCATTCTATCAGTTAACGAACGACTGTATTCTACAAAAGGAAATTTAAGAGCGTAACAGCAGTCAATAAGATAAAGTAAAAGAAGTAGCCTAAAGTGTCCAATGAAGAATGAGAGTGTTTAATGCGTTCGTAACTTTTTTCATTTATCAAATGTTCCTTAGTTGGCTTAAATTTTCAATATTGGTCTCGTTTCATCTCGTGCTGAGGTTAACATTTGTCGACTTAATCAAACCAGATTTGTTTGTTAAACAATTTCATAATTGGAATCTTTTTCCGCCCAGTCAATATTCAAATAACAATAAAATAAATATTAAGACGGCACCATACTTCTAAAAGGGTTAAATAAACAAAAAAAATTATTTGAATCGTTTGACCAAAATCCATTTAATGTTGTCGTACTTATTTAAACATTAAATCGTTTCCAAAGCTCAATGTTACAAATAAATTCAAATATAAATTTGATTATCGGAAAAACACAACTCCTCTGTCACGCCATTTATTTTATTGCGAAATAAAAATGCGAATATTTATGAACATCACTTCGGTGTTATTTTGATGGAAGCAATTTTGCATGATTTTATTTGATAAATATTCTTATGGGTTTCGTTTTCGTTATATCCACTGCCTAGTTCTCCCCCTCCACCTACGTCTAAGTTTCAGCCTATCAGGCTGATGATTCCTATCAGCCATATCCATGACATGTTGCTGAGAGATGTTGAAATATGAATAAGAGATTAATCTATTTTATGGTTCTTTTTCTCATCGTCATCCTCCATTTTCACCATGCCCTTTACGTTTAAGCCAAGGCGTTTAACATTGATGATACCCATTACAGGTATTCATGACATGCGGCTGAGAAATACGGAAACAAGATCTTGAGATCTTGAGCCATAAAATTGGCTCTTTTTCTTATCGCCATGCTCCGAGTTGTCAACAAAAGCAAGGAAATAAATAAAAAATGATTTCAATCCACCTTAAAAACTTGCACAGTGTGCTGTTGTTGACTGCACTGGCAGTACTGCTAAAGCTGTGATGCTAATGCAAGAATTACGTGCTGATGATAAGAAAAAAAAGAAAAAAGAAAAAAAGTTTCAAACACAGTTTCATCCTGCAGAATGAAAGAAATCAAAAAATTTTAAAGTTTCTTTTCATACGAATTTTGTTTTTTTTTTCAATTCTTTAAAAGTGTAGAAACTTTATTTATAGGCCAATTGCATGTTTTACCGTCGTGTCTACATATACCAAGCAAGTTTATCCTTTAAAGTGTCGTTTGAAAGCTAACAATAGAAAAAGAAAGTAAAACAGATAAATTGGAAGATGAAATAAATTCGGGATGAACATGACCACGTGACAAACTGCACTTTCTATCATACATGTCATATCAAAAAGTTATTTTTTTTAAATTTACGCTGAGATAAGATGCTAAATAAGTTTAAAAATTATTTTCATTTTTCTAAAAAAACAGATATGAAAAGTTCTAAAAGGAAAATAAACCCATTTACCTGATACTTTCTTAAAAATGATGAAAACATGAAAGTTTCATTACATTTTCATACGAAAAGTCTGTCAATTAATGTAAATTCATTCAAAATAGATTTTTTTAAATCTTCTAAGAAGGTATTCGTTGTGTTTGTTTTTAATTGTATTTTCTACGAATCTGTTTTAACAAATATATTGGTGATCCAAGGTACAAGTACAATGTAGTATGTACTCAATATTTCAATTGTCGTATTAAAAGTAGTTCTATGTTCAGTTCATTTGAAATTCTGAATGACAATACAAGATCCATCGTTATTCTGTTCCTTTTTTGGTGTTTTTTTTTATAATTTTATGAAATAAAACCAACTGTGTTCTAAGTTAGGGGCAGCGAAAATGTGTTGGCTAATTGGACGTAAGACCACGGTTCAAACCCATTTTAAACGAAATTTGAAAAAATATTTCTTCGGCGACTAACACTCAACAGATTTCTGGTAAAAACTCTGAAAGAAAATAAAATTGTCATGAAAAGTTTCTCAAAGAATCTGTCGTTCGGAGTCGACTTTAAACTGGGACCTACAGTTTAACTCTCATGTATAAAATTAACACACACAACATAAGTGGTGTGAGAAACAAGGTCCACAATCCTGACTGAAGGGCTGTAGTGACCAATTATGTATGTATGTACTCGTATGTGAAAATGGAAAAAAGTTGTTATTGTTTTCGGACAAACCAAAAGTTGTACGAGTGTCTCCCGATGGAAAAAAATATGTTCGTCGGCTAAAGTTGTAAGAAATTTTATCCAAAGTTCACCGGGGCCGCTTGAAAACCTGGAGCAATGTCTATTATGCTTTGCGGTGCTGCGTGGTGTGGGTAAGGACCGCATCGTAAAAAAAGATATTTTAATGATTCTTTATTGAAACTAAGACAGTTTGGAATGAAATTCCATTCCAACAGTGCAGAAAAAAAATTGTTCACCTTGATGCCTCGCAGATTTTACGTGGTTCGTGTAACCAAAGGGTTTGCAACACAATATAGATTTGTTTTAATAAATACACGTTTAATATCAGTGGTACACAACATTTTCAATTTCCCGATACTACGGCAGTAAATGTTTGTCTTTTGACTTTACGCTTGCCCCTCTTGTATACATGTTAGAATCCTTAAGTAAAATGAAATCAAGGTCTCTATGGACTTGAAATGTAACAAAATTTATGGTTGTTAACGGTAGGAAACGTGAACAATTAACATTGAAGAAATATTGGAGACCCAACTTTATCCTGTACCATAAAACGAAAACGATTCGTAATAGATCAGGGGTACAACGATTAAAGAAGATTACAAAACTACAGTAAAAAGATCCCTTTGACGCCTGGTGTCGAATTTATACTGTCCAGCCGATATAAAATAAAGAAAACAACTTTCTGGCTGGCAAATAATAAAATTGCAGATGTTTTGCCAAGAGCGCTATTTAAAGCTGAAAGTATCGTTTCACTAGAAGAACATATGGCTGATGAATGATATACTCGTGTGATACGCCATGCTACGAACGTACTGCTTACAGAGGACCTTCCATCCAAAAGCATATAAAACACTGTCGAGAGTATTATATTGAAAACTAATATCTGTACGATACATACTCAAGTTTTGTCAGTGCGGCTTTAGAATTGTTAAATCGACCATGTTTTAGATATTCATAATGCACCAAATTTTGAAGAAGAAGAAGAAGCGAAGTCTTAACTTCGAAAGCAAAACGACTTAAAGCCTTAATTAAATTTAAAGAAAAGTTTCTTAATGTTAATAAGAAAAAATAGAATTGCGATTTTAGACAGTCAGATGTCATGTCTCGGCGTACGAAAATAACACTTCGTAAAACGCCACCATATTACCCGCACTACCTTAGAATATTGACACATAGGCACTTGCGTAAGCTGATGAAGTAGATCGTGTTTGAGATAAAAAATATTTCGCAAGATATGTACGGTATACAGACATATCTGGGTCGCAAAGAGTAACGTCGTCGAATGAAAAACAAGATGTGCCATGTGTACTTAAAAATTATCTGCATTGAAGGGGTCAAACTATAACATTTGCTTTGGTGTGGTTTGGTCATACCAAAAATCTGAGACATAGAATGGACTAAGCGAAGAAGACCTAAGCACACGGAAAACTCTTTTGGGTTAATCTATTAATTTAAATAATTCTCATCCGAAATGATTTGAATAATAGTTAAATTGCTTTAAATACTATAAAATATTGTTACGCAAATCGAAACGACCTAATATCGTTTAACATTAAAAACGATAAACAAAAGCCACACAATACAAATACACACTAACACTAAGAATACAATGAACGTGTTGATTATCTAAAGCTGCACACACACATATCGTTAGTATAATTCGTAAAGACGCTAAGTCCACTTTTTTCCAAAATTGAGATTTTAATGTAAAACGGTAACATTATACAAAATACATATTTTACAAAAACAAAAAAGTCATTATGTAGTTTAAAGTTGTTGTAATTTTGTGGTTTGCAAAAACGCTAAGTCGACAAAACTACGAAAAATATTGAAAGCACGTGCTAACTCCACGAATATTAATTTGTTCAATTGAATTTGGTGTTTACTGTTCTATTTTTTCTAAAGCCGTGAAAAGTGGAGATCTAAAAAGAAAAACTTAAAAACTCTTTTTAAAAAGGTAGATATTTAGATTTTAGTTTTTATTTAAAAATAATACAATAATTTTAATATGTATTTTTAAGAAATTGGTATGGATTCTTTCCAAAACTATGGAATTGAAGCAGACGACGGTGTTGTGGGACTAGTTCCATATGGGTTTAATACGGACTCTGACGATTCTTTCGAATTTCATCCGATAACGAGAACTCATAGAAAGAGACTTCGCTTAGAAAACTCATCTTGGAATTCAGTTAGAAATAAAAAGCGAAGAGAATATACCATAGTGTTATTTTGGAAGAGATACTACAGACAGTGGTTGGAATTATAAAAAACAAAAAGAAGCACGGACATTAAAGAAGAGGTGTAACTGTAAAGTAAATACTGTTTTTAAGTGCACAGAGATCTCTGAAGAAAATAGAAGAGAAATATTTCAATATTTTTGGAAAATTAGTTGGAGCGAAAAAAACTGTATGTAAATACAATGATTCAAGTTCATGCAGTAAAAAGGCCAAGAAATAGGAAAGAGGAAAATAAGTCTAGAAGATGTCAAACACTGCAATATTATTTGAAAGTAGATAACAAAAATATAAGGGTTTGTAAAACATTTTTTTTGAATACGTTGGGCATTGGTCGCCAAACTGTAACCAATTGGACGAATAAATCTCTGAATTCAAGAAAAAATGCTCCAAGAAATATTGGTTATTCAGAAGAAAAAAAGTCTTGATTTGTTTTTTGATTCTCTACCAGCAATGGAGTCGCACTACTGTCGTGCTGTCACTACCAAAAAATATCTACAACCACTTTTATGTTAACGACTGGTGTGTTGGAAAAAATACAAAATCACTTTCCCTTACATCTTGCTATAATATATTTGAAGCAAAAAATCTTTCTCTATTTTCTCCGAAAAAAGACCAATGCGATTTATGCGTACAGGAAATTTAGCTCAAAAAACTTATAAACTTCACCAAGAAAGGAAAGAAGAAAAGAAAGATGAAAGACAGTGACAATGAAGCATAAGTCTACACTGTCGACCTTCAGTCTGTATTAGTGGCTCCAAAATCGGAAGTAAGCCGCCCATATTACCGTACGAAACTTCAGGTCCATAATGTGATTTTCTATAATCTTAAAAATAAAGGAGCGTTTTGTTTTTTGTGGACCGAAGTAGAAGGCGGTCTGAGTTCCGAAGATTTCGCAAGTATTTGGGTTTATTTTATAGAAAAAAAAAGTTCTTTGTGGAAACGATAATCCAAAAAAATAATCTTTTATAGCGATGGTATCAAAATTGAAATTGTAGTATGATCAATGCCCTGCTTAATGTGGCTATCAAACATGGCATTGATATTGAGCAAAAAATTCTTGAATTTGGCCATACACAAATGGAGGCAGATAGCGTTCATTTCACTATAGAAAGAGCTATGAAAAAAAGAGCAATTAATGTACCTTCAGAATACATAGATGTTTGTAAAAATGATCGAAAAAACCCTAGACCCTATGATGTAATGTATTTAGATCATAAATTATTCAAAAGATTTGATACCGTTCAATATGTTAAGAGTATCAGACCTGGCCATAAAAAAGGTGATAGTAAAGTTATAGATATTAGAGCTTGAAAGCTCTATTTTAAAAGTCGTTTTCCTGATGTGTGGAAAATATTACCGCAGAAAATTGATGATAAAATTGATCCTATCGAGTTTAAAAATTTGCAGCAGCTTTATGAAGAAAGAAGAAAAAATTATTTAAGAAAGTATGAGGACTTACAATTCCTCAAATCAACCTTACCCAATTAACACCACAAATTTTACGATGATTTACCGCACCTTTGAATTTTTTCTACTTTAAGTTAAAAATGTATATAGTTATGTTTTTGTACCTTTTTAATGAACTAATTAGAAATGAACTGACCTAGTCTTAAATTTCTGTTTTTTTTAATAAAATTAATTAAAAGAAATTAAATCAAACTTATTTTTAAAATTAAAACTGATTGTAGGAAAATGTGCTAAGTCCACAATACAACGAATAAGTTTACAAAGCAAAAATGTTAAGTCCAAAAAGTACGAATTTCCCTTCCAAGATTTTGTGGATATGGATTTTTGATCTAGGTCATTTAAAGAGAGATATTTTGTGAAAATAACTGCGTTTAAAAAGTTTACAAATTTTAAAAACTGAAAAAGCTACAATGTTTTTTGTGTCTCCTGTAAAATTTGAAAAAAGGGACTTAACACATTTACGAATTAGACTAACGATATGTACAACGAACCTGGTTGCACCTGGTACAAACAACAACATGAAATGAAGTAAACCAGCTACGACAAATATGTGATAGATAACATAAGCAAAGTGCACAAACAACAATGTACTAGCAATATAATTCTCGAGCACAATGTAAACAGTGGCGACACGGGACTTGGACAGGTAACCGTATACTAAGAAAGGGACAGCAAATATTACCAAAAAGTATTTCTGTCCCTTTGTGATTGTTTATTTATGTTTTTTTAGTTTTTGGGGTGGGTTTTTTATATTGGCGAGACTTAATAAACAAATGTAATTTTTGTCTAAAACTATTAATAAATAATAAAAACAACTAATAACAATAAGAAATTTTAACTTTTTCTTTTAAGAAATTAAAAAATATTGGCAACTTTCAGCAAGAACATTTTTTAATGAGCAGTGTACGTCTTATTTTGATCTTGTAATATTTAGCTTCTTAATTACCTTTTGCACAAGAAACTATATTTATTGTGACCGAAAATCACACACATTTCAATTAATATTTAAATATTTAAGAATCTTTAAACTTTTCATTGAACAAATTAAAAAATATTCCAAATTTTCCCCTTTTTTAACACAAAATAAATGTTTATTTACATTTAGTTTTTCTACTTTAACCGCCAGTTTTCACTCTGTATATCTATTGCTTCTAATACATTTGATTCGCAAAATATTATAAAAAAAGCTGTGGTAACGCAGTGGGCCACACGTATCACAAGTGCTTCCGTTCCCTTAATAGTCACATTTAATTCACTTGCCTTCCCTTACCTTACCTTACCTTTCCTAGTAGGTAAACGTAATTTCCACTCTATTAAAATGAAATAAAATAAAAATGGAATAAATGTAAATGTAAAAATGAATTATATACAAAAAATATTGTGACGAAAATGAAAAATCTAGGTACTGTTGTTTTGCTTTTACATCGCTTAACATTAAAATTATTAACAAAAGCTACGAAAACAAAACAATCCAGTAAACAAACCTGTTTACAAATTATTTATTTATTTACTTATTATTTGTTTATCTTGGCTCCGGCGCTACCACCAAAAATAATGTCAGTCTTGAGATAAAGCGCAGTATCACTCTTGCCAACAGGTGCTACTATGGTCTCAATGAGACCTCTTTCGTACGACAAAACTAATACTCTACAAGACGCTCATCCTACTCGTGCTTCTTTATGGCGCAGAAGCATGCACTGATGCAGCAGCCTAGAGAGTATTCGAAAGAAAAGTCCTACGTAAAATCTTCGGTCCAGTACGAGTTGGCGATGATTTTCGCAGCCGATCCAACAGTGAGCTGTATGAGCTCCTCAACGACATAGACATTGTGCAGCGTATTAATGGAAGAGGGTGCTCCACCGGGACGGGTATTTGATGCGGGGATCTGCGGAAATCGGCGAAGAGCACGACCTTGTATCCGTTGGAAGGACCAAATCGAGGAAGCCCTGTCACCGATTGGTGTGACTAACTGGCGTAGGCACGCCAGAAGTAGAGGCGCCTGGAAGGATGTGTTGCGGCAGGCCAAAAACCATTAATCGGGATGTTATGGCCAATTAAGTAAGTAAGTATTTATTTATTAATTACAATACAATTACAAATTATATTCTAATTATATACCACCTGAGTAACTTTGGCCATATACTCTGTGTAGTGTCACAGGCCAGAGTCTCTGGTGGGAATCGAACCCACGACCCTAACGCTAATAGTCAAGCACAATACCCACTAACTGCCAGGGCAATTATAAATTATTGTACAGCTTAATATAACAACAAACACCAAAATAAAAAAATAATAAATAAGTAAACAAAAATACACAAACAGCACCACAATAATAAATGTTAACAACAATGTTTACATTTATAGAGATTTCGAGAAGGCGAAGTCACGAACATTAGCCTTTAAGAACATTAATCAGACTGTTTACCCTTCCATATAAAAGGCAAGGCATAGCAGGCGACTGAGTTAGTGAAGTTCAGTCTGTCTTGTGTGAAAACGCGGTGTGTTTGAAGAGAGTATACGTGGTTTGAAGATCTCCATTACAAAGATCTGTCGAATAATTGTCTAGTAATTGTTAGTGTTTACACAGAAGAGTGTAAAGAAGAATAACAAACAAATTGTTGTTGTCACAGTTGTGAACAGTGGCACACGGAATTGTGCGAACAATAAAGAATTTAATTAAAACTAAAAACAAATTGATTTTTATTTTATTTGCAATTTACGAATTAATTTTTTAAATGTTAGAACATGACAATAAATTTAAAATCTGTTGATATACAGGTATTCCCCGACTTACGACCGAGATAGGTTCCTGGTCATCGGTCGCAAGTCGATTAAGTTGTAAGTCGAATTTCATATAAAAAAATTTAAGAAAAAAATTACAGCTTTGAGGATCAAGAGAAATGAAACTACCCAATTCATATTATTCATATATTTTAGGGATTCCCCGCAACTACATATTTGTCTTGTTTAAGTATTTGCTATGAAAAAAATTGCAAAAAATGGTCGTAAGTGCGAATAGTCGTAAGTCGAACGGTTGTAAGTTGGGGACTACCTGTATATTTTTTCTTTTTTGTTATAAAAATGTAAATAAAATTGAATGTAACGTAAATCAAACGAGAAAGAGAGTAAATCATTCGTCTAATATTTGTAATTCTAAAGATTAAGCAATCAAAATAATTTTAAAACTTTATCAATTTTTCGAATTCAAAATCTGATTTAGTTTCAAACTTCATTTTTTTCCATCAGGTAAATATTTAGTGATTAATTTCCCCCTGATTGCCAACTACTTGCCAATGTTTTCTAAAGTTCTTCTATTTCGAACGGAGTGTGCTTTTAATTAAAATCACAATGGGAAGCAATTCCACAGTCATTATTGATTTACTGTCAATCCAATCATTTGATTGACACAATTACTACATTACCAAGCACATTATCGTCTTATTTTAGTCAAACTTCTTACGTTTATCGCACTGATTTACTTGGATGAACGCGTGTTTGTAACAATTGAATGATTGACTGACAGTTGAATAAAGTTTTTGTTTAATTAATTAAGAAAACTCATAGCAAATCTAGATCAAAACTAAGCAATGAAAATTATTGACTTAAAAACTTATTAATATTTGAATTAAAAAAATTATTAAAAAGAGAATAATATATGTCTTATAACATCCCAGTCTTTAGGATTTAAATAATAATTGTTTGCGGACTTCTTTCGTGTGAATAGATATTTTACAAAGAATTCTCATTTTTCCTTTTTGATTATAATGTTTTGTCCTCCTGGATATAATGGAAAACGATCAGTTTCAAAACTCTTTTTCAAAAAGGTTTTATTCATTTCAACATAGTCTTTTGTTTGTTTTCGTTTTTTCATTTAGCAGTTACCGAGTGTACTTGCATTCCATCACGTCAACGGCAAGATATACTCCTCGATAGCTTCTCACCTAATTTTAGAAAGCTTGGACTTGGAAGATTCCAATGCTTCTTGTCAGCAGTAGATACCAAGTGATTACCAACAGTTTAAGTCAGTACAAAATAATACTTGCTTAGAAGACCATTTGTTAGAATTCGATTCGTTCATAATCCGAACCTAGAATAGAATTCTAGAATTCTAGACTTTGGTCTTGTGTGTATATTCTTAATATTTCTTAAAGCACATTTCAAGAGATTCGTTTGATAGCTTCTGTGAATAACCTCAGGATCACATAAAAGAACTTTTCTTGCTCGAGGATCTTGGCTCATCCGCACGACATAACGCACATACAGCGACATCCACCAAAATTGCATCTGTTATCAAGAAAAAGTCTTAGTTTTATATCGAATTGATGGTTTCCTTTTTGACCCGAAATAATAATTACAAACATTTATATTCTGTCTAATTATTGACGATTCATAGTTCCAAATAACATTGGATTCGTTGACCGCCGCAACACCTTTCACATCTATACCATCGGTACACCAGAGTAGCATGTATTGTCTAGATTGGATTATGACTTCTACAGGAAGTATAGATTAAGTCACAGGATATATTATCGAAATGTTAAAATTCTCTTTTGGTAGGTTCAGATAGATCCTTCTCTTTTCGTAGTGTCAGTTAGAGTCATCCTGGGCCGACTAATGAAAAATAATTGCCTTTGAAATCAACAAAGAGTTGAATTGTGTCGATTTTTTTCTGTTGGGTATTTTTAGAAAATGTCTTCATTTAAAATTACACACAAATTTCTTTAAAATTTTCCGTGAATTATTCTTAATTTCTTCCGCGTAAAGCATGAGTATTTAGTTGGGAATAAAGATAACGAGATTAAATAATAAAAACGAAAACAAAAAGGTGAAAATAAAAAATGAAAATTATATCTTCTGCAGCACTATGGATATGGGTGTGTAATGGTGCGTATGATTGTTAAGATTTCATCAATTCAATATTAAGTATACGATAAGAGGCCCCATGTAATAACCAAATTATTTATATTCTTAATTATATACCGTATTACAATGAAGTCGCCGTAGTCTAATATGTTGTGTGTTGCCTTATTAGACGTTCCCGGGTTCGTATCGCAGGTCATATATACGAATAAGTCTTTGCATGCACCTTACTTGCTCGCAGTCTTATTATTTTTTTATCGTTTCGTTAAATGTAGGGCTACAACACCGAACCTTCTAAACACCTTCTGTGTCAATGAAAACTTGTGAAAATCAATATCCTATTTATTTCAATTTGTCCAGATGGAATCATTCCATTCAGGCGTAATAAGCGGGTCATTAATTATGAGAGTCTTAAATTCATATATTTTCATTTAAAAATACGGAGGTAAAAATGACTCGTATCTGTGGAAATAACGAATGAACTATAAGCGCTCATCAATTGTTGCCTGGGAAATATTCTTCGTACACAGTAGTTCCACCACTGGATTTCCACTGGAACTGGAGAAGAGATGAGCGGAAATTGCACTGACTTGGGCCCACAAGAATGGCCTGTGGCTGACAACCGCCGAGAAAAGAAATTAATTCTGAAAGATCTTCAGAAATACAAATAGAATTAAATTTTTAATATCATAGTATAAAAATTATTTAAGTTTTTTAAGTTTTCTATTTCCTTATATGCTCTTTTTCTTATTTAAGGAACTTTTTCAATGTTTCTTTTGGTGAATGTTACTACATTTTATTGCTGCAATTAGAGGGCAATTAATTTTTGTTAAGATTTGTTGGTTTGAATTACATTTCATGGATTTTTTAAATACATACATTTGTTGCATATTTTTATGTGTTGAATGTGTGTTAATAAAAGTTTATTTCGTTTGTTCATTATTCTATTCTGATTATTGTTAATGGTTTCGTTGGGAATCGTTCGTTAATTCCTCATTAAGATTTTTCATAGAGACACACCCGCGAAATTGTAAGTGATTGATTTAAATTTTTTAAAAACACCACAAACATAATTTCTTCATTGATTAAATTCAGAAGTTTTTAACTTCTTTTTAATTTTATTTCCGTATATATTGTTGAAAACCAATCATCAAACAGTCACACCAACAGTTCGTTGACAAATCAGACAATTCAATAAGAATGTGGATTTTATTCAAACGTTCTGTAAATAAATTTGTGGGTGCTTTAAAATTCAACACCTCAGGTTTTACAGCTTCTGTAGAAATGTTTCTTGTGAAATAATTTTTAGCCTCCGAGATTTGGCAACTAGAGGACAGTGCACCGTTAACTATAACTGCTATACGATTCTTAAGATGTTTTTTTTTGTTAGTTGGTCGACTAAACAAATGGATCTAGTCTCTAAACAATTGGACCAATTTTCTTGTTTGCTTCTAAACCAGAGTTTTTTCTCTTCCAGAGACGGGCTTTGTTTATCAAGGAGTCCAATTGGGTACTTACAAAAGGCTACAGCTTCTGTAGGAGGAGCGAGTCCGGTATATACAATTTTTTATCATTCATAAATTGACATCATATCGGTTATACTGGCTTTGAGGATTGATGGGGTCTTTGTTGCGATTTAGGAAACCCCACAAGAAATAGTCTAACTGGGTCATCATCTTCTTATGCGATGACAATGCTCTCCAATCGTTTGTTCAGAATGTGACATGACATTACAACATGAAGTAGAGTGGTCGTTTTGAAACCACATGGGCCGAGGACTGCGCCTTTTCGGAATGAATTGCACCTGTGGTCAGATATTCATCCAGAAATTAGCCTCATCGTTGAAGATGATATTTTGATAAAAATTAACTGAACTCCCGTTCAGTGAAGAGATGTTGTTGTCTGTAGTCACTCATAGTAATTTGATAAAACAGAATGAATAAACGAAACGATGGGCGTTATCAACTGTCACAGTCCCGAAGTATATGTTAGAAGACCATATCGTTCTGCCAGTAAATGACGTTCGCTGGGACATATAAACCGTTATCATAATAGCAAAATATTGAAAGCGGGTTGAGAAATGCAGGTACCGTATGATCCAGGTCAACCAATGCTTTGGCATGACCATACGTTCTAGACTTTCATGCTCCTGTAGTGCTCAGCCTATTACCGCGTTCGCAGCCACTTGTTTCGATATCAATAGTAAGTAAGAATACGAATAGTAAACATGCCTTAGATGAGCAACGTATGTAGGATTGTTTATAGTCATATAATCGCCACCATATTCATAATGTGTTCAAACTGGAATTGATGATTATTTTTCCGCAAAGCCAACTAACAAATGGCGGTCCCGCCTGCATACATTTTTAGAGTTAATACTCTTGTTCAGGCCTATTCTTTTCTTGAAGTAATAAAAAGCAGTTGTGGTATTAGTCGTTCCAGGTTTTGTATTCTTATTCCATTCCTGAAACCGCAATCATAGGTCGTAACAATGTTGATGCCATTTACCATAAGCAGTGCCACAAAAGCCTTAATATTCGATTGAAATTTGTGTAGGATATTAAGACATTTCTACAACCAATTAATTAATGGTTCTGCATTTTTTATTTTCTGTTTTAACGTGATGAAGACTTAAGTGATCGAAACTGAGATAAAATTTACGTTAAAATGTTATTTCATTGGAACGTTTGAATTTTGTATGTGTTTGAGCGTGTGCCAGTGAGAATGGATTTACTTCCTCCGGTTTCATTTAAATGCCAACAGCGTACGTCATGGGAATTTTGTATCAGCAGTTGGTAAATGGTTGTGTTAAAATGTGCTATTCCGTCTGAGTGTTTTCATTTTCTGCTTTTTATTTTATTTTTTCGTTTCACAAGAATATAATATTTGAAGAATGTGTGGCAAAAAATGAAGCAAGTAGTGCAACTCAAAAATAAATAATTCTACGGCATTAAAGGTAACAACAATAATACTTCGAAATAGACGTTATGCACACTTTTCTTTCCCGGTTTTCATTGGCATAGACCTAACGGTAAATTGTTTGTAGTGAAAAGTGATTAGAAAACATGTTCTACCACTCACTTGTCCTATTAGTAGTAATGAAGCAACATATCATAGAGTTTCCGTCTTCAGTGAAATTTGTTGTCAAAAAAATTTTACACGATTGATCTGGTCCGAACTATAAGTGGAATATCAAAAACTCTCAACCAAGTTATCGTAGTTTAAACTTAGTCCCTATCGATATCTTGATAAAATACAAATTCTTATTTTTCTTCTGAAGAATTTATTGTTGACTGTATGGTTTCGAACTAAAGCAGTTGTGTAACAGAGCAAAAGCAGTTCATAGCAGTTAGAATCCAAACAAACTACATACATACATACATAATTAGCCACTACAACCCTTCAGTCAGGATTACGGCCTAGCTTCTCACACCACTCATGTTGTGTGCGTTAATTTTATACGTGAGTGACGGGACCTACAGTTTAACGTCGACTCCGAACGACAGAATTTTGAGAAACTTTTTCATGGCAGTTTATTTTACTCTCAGAGTTTTTGCCAGAAATCTGCTGAGAGGAAGTCGCCGAAGAAATATTTTTTTTTCGTATTTCATTTTTGATGTCTGACCTGGGATACGAACCCGGGCTTTACGAATAGTAAGCCAATACACTACCTACTACACCACGGCGACCAAACAAACTACACAGAAATTTAATCCTGTGTTTCAGTCCTGTGCTGACTATAATCGTTTTCGCTTCACGTTGCTGCTTAAGTCATCATTTGCTTTAGCAGCGATTGGTTATTGAAAATTCTATCCAAGAGATTATTTTGTGTTAACTCGTGTAGTAACTGCTTATACATCAAATAAATGTTTTTATCCAGCCTTCCAATAGTTCCAACAAGACTTTTGGGCAATCAAACAGTTGAGTTTCCATTATGTTGGCGTTGTTGGGCGTCTTACAATATGGCTGTCGTGTATTATTTTTTCCTCTGTGATAGCGTGGGTTATAAGAGTACATCTCGTACGCATTTATTCATAAACTTATGAACCTACATACGTTTTTAGAAGTAATAACTCTTCTTAAAGGCAATTGTCTGCTTTTATAATGGATTCAGATTCCCCTCCTTTGTTCTAGAACACAACTTCTGTTATTTCACTCACTATTTTTCATTCATCGTTCCTGAATAAGGAATGTATTATGGGATACAAAACAAAATCAAAAAGACCCAAATTGGCTTTTAAATTGTGCCAAATCAATCAGCGCCAAAACTATCAATAACTGCACGAATTACGTGCTCACAAAGCCGATTACGTCTGTAAAATTAACAAAGACCTCTATCAACTTTGATGAACAGATTTATTTTATTACACAATAAACTGCCGCCATATAGACGCTATGCCGTGGCGTTAAGCGTTTTATGATGACCTACCAAATCATTTTCAGTTTGGAGTTCCCGACATCGTTCCCATGCAGCAAAAAAAAAAACACATATCTTTGAATTCTAATAGATGGAGTGTTCCGACTATGGTGTTCCGAAAGGTAACGTTATAATCTAAATCACAGTCTAATATAAAGGCAATCCATTATTTGAAGTGAATGAAATAACAAACGTCTTTGGCAAATAGATACCAAAGCTGGGTTTACAACATTTTTTTAAACGTAGTTTGACAGCTATCTTTTTGAGAGAGAAAGCAATATTTTTTGCGGACAAAAAGGGTTAATCCAGCTTAAGCGTCTTTGAAATTGTTGCATGAGCAATGTTTTCGAAAAACTGGACGGAACGGATCTCCTGACAATGAATCTTTGATTATTGTGGTTTGTAACCCATTTGATGATTCACATATGTTCTCCAGAAAAGACTAACATATAAATAATCTCGATTATGTGTAATGTACGTCATTAAAATGATGAATATTTTCGCATAAAGCCAAACTCTGGAGCAACTAGCTCTTATCCCTAGAATGGTAAACATCGTCTTCAAGGCGAAGAAGATTTGTTTATTTCACTCGTAACAAGGCGGGCGCCCTTTTGAACTAAATATATAAAGTATCTTATGAGTGTATTCTGCTCTAGCCCGTCTTGTTGCTGGTATGCTATAAATACAAGCAGACCTCGTCTGAGGAATATAATTAACAAATTATAATACATAATCTCTATTTGAAGTCGTCGTAGTCTAGTAGGTAGTGTGTTGGCTTATTAGACGTAAGGCCCGGGTTCAAACCTCAGGCCGGACATCTCCAACGAAACGAAATATGAAGAAATATTTCTTCGGCGGCTTCCTTTCAGCAGATTTCTGGCAAAAACTCTGAGAGTAAACAAAAAATTGCCATGAAAAGTTTCTCAAAAATCTGTAGTTCGGAGTAGACTTTAAACTGTAGGTCACTCCACTCATGTATAAAATTAACACACACAACATAAGTCGTGTGAGAAGCTAGGTCGTAATCCTGACTGATGGGTTTTAATGACCAATTATGTATGTATGTATGTTTATCCTAGGAAGGAGAGGGAGTGTTTTTCCGCTTTCACTTGTTTTTTCAGACTGAGGTGAACTTTGGAATTCGGTTTCCTTTGCAGAACTACTACTTTGCCTACTACATTTTGTAATGACCAATTATGTATGTATGTATGTAATCTTATTATTTTTCTTTTTTTCTAGATTTTGATAAATTATGATACGATAACTTCTGAAGCACAGCTACTAAAATTGCTGCAAAGGATATCGGTAACTGCAATGAGAAAGAAATTAAATTTGGCTTGTGAAAAATATATTGAGTTTAGAAGTAATTTGTTTGTTTGTAACTTCATGTCAATCAAGTATTAAAATAGTCAACTTATAGAATCTCATTTTAAGTATGAGTCAAGATTTACACGTAATATTAATAATTTTATTACAGAATTTAAGGTTTTTTGTATTTCTTTTAGTAAAATGGTGTTTCTTAACTAAAATTTATTCAATTTGTTTATTTTACATTACAAAAAAAAAGAAAAATCATTTTTTGGTTGTAAATATACTTCAAGTAAATAAATGATATTTGCTTAAAAATTGTAACCAAAAAAATTTTTTTAATTTTTTATTTACATACAGAAATTGGTGTTTTGCATTATTGTAAATATTTCTTATTTGTTAGGACGTGAAACAATGTCTTTTTCACAAAAAATTATTTAAAATCAATTCAACATATATTTATTTAAAAATTGTAAATGATGTCAAATATCTTCTTATTAAATAAACTTTATTCGCGGTAAATTTGTTACTCACCAACATAAGCACAACTTTTATGCGCATGACTCAATTCAATTCAATCAAATCGTAGAGAGAGTTGTTTTTAACAAAAATTTTCTCTCACAAGAAGAGAGCTGTCAGACTACATATAAAAACGTATGTCCTGACAAATGGTTTCTCCCAATACCGTATATTTCACCACTCGCACTCCAAACACTTCCAAAATTACGCTGCTTTGATAACTTGTGCACTTGAACGTGTTTCATTAGTAGCGAAACTACAGTTGAGTGAAAATGTCCTGTCTAATTTCATCCTTTCTGGGAAGCACAGAATAGTATAAAATAAGCTAAAAAAATAATCATAACCATTAATTTGAAGAGAGAAAAAAATGTTACATGTCTTGCAAGGAAAATGTTTTGAAAGCAAAAGGTATAGAATTCGAAAATTGAGGCAAGAAATAGTGACAATAAATGTAAACAAAGATTTATTTCATGTAAAAAATGAAAATTTGGAATTATTTTTCATTTCCTAAATGAATGCCGCTACTGCAACTGCCTCCACTGAGCCCGCCGTTACGCCAAGGTCCATCTGCTTTTTTGCCTTAAGAACCTCTAAAAAATTAAAATATATCGATGATACCACTTTTACCACCAAAACCTCCTATAAACGGTGCTGTAAATGGTAGTAATGGCCAATTGGTTTGTAAAAATTGTCCAGCTATACCGTATTGTCATGATTTAAATGAACACACACCGTTTAACAAAAGTTAGTTTTGCTTACCAATCAATATATTGAGTTGTTCGGAAAGTAATTTCGTTTTTTTTTGTGGAAATTAAAGATAGTTTTCGTATAATATCAATCAAGTGGTCATAAACTGTTGAATTTGATAAATTTAACCTCAATCCGATCTCACGTGTTTTTATTCGCCGATTCGCATCAAATAAAGGTATTATCGCGTCAGGTATCGTCGCGTCAAACGTTGTGCATCTTCGACATCAAAATTGCCGGATCGAAATTTAACGAACCAGTTCTGGCACTGGCATACCGTCAATTTATTTCTGCCTCGAACAGCATTTTTACCCTTTCTGTAGTAAAACAGTACGATATATCGAAAATGCTGCTTATCGCTCTGCATATTTAAAAGGGGACCAACCAAAAATTACTGCGTAGAATTAATTGGAATTTTTCACGCACAAGCCTTGCGTATAAAAGTTATACGGCTTAAGTGTGAAGTTGGGTGCAAAAAATACAATTAAATCAACTGTCGGGAGAAAACGAAATTACTTTCCGAACAACCCAGTATTTCCACATTAGAAAATAGTGTTTTAAGACCATTAAAACTAAAATATGAAAATATTTCTTCGGCGACTTCCTCTCAGCAGATTTCTGGCAAAAACTCTGAATTGCCATGAAGAGTTATTCAAAAATCTGTCGCTCGGAGACGACTTTAAAACTATAGGTCCCGCCACTCATGTATAAAAATTAACGCACATATATAAGTGGTGTGAGAAACTAGGTCCATAATCCTGACTGTAGGGTTGTAATGACCAATTATGTATATATGTATGTTTTAAGACCAAATTTTGTTATGAATTTTGTATTTTTTTCCTTTCTTTCCATTTTGTTTGCTTTTGTATTTTTCTTTTACTACACTTACATATATGTTAAGTTTTGTAATTATTTTCTATTTCAGTTATTTTCTACTGCGAGCAACTAAAGAAGTTTGTTTTTATGTTTAATCCTTAACATTTACGATACGACGACCCAACTTAGCATACAGCCCGTTTAACATCGTGTCTGCTGAAAAATCAATTTGGCGATAACATTTTAACAAAAGCGATTCTTGTCACTGGACCCCTTATTTGTGCGAATTAACGTCTCTGGATTGATTTTTATTAGGTCATATTAAGCCATTGGTTTATGCCAACTAACCAGCAACTCTTGAACTCATGACTCATGAAGACAATATTCAAGCCAACATTGATGCTATACGGCAAGTTTCTTTTCTGCAAAATGTAGACAAAGGTTGAACCGATTTACTGTGTCATACGACAGACATACATATGCTGGAAATTATATTTAACAAAAAGCATTTCATTCCACCTATATTTCTGTCTTGTATTATGATTATAAGTCCTTAAGCTATTAAAAAGCTCCCCATATTTCCTCTTCTTTCCTTAACTTTCTGATTCTTTCTTACGTTTCTTTCGTTACTTTTCTGTTGTGCATTTTAAAAGTATGAGTTTGAGCCTTCGAACGTTACATTTAGAAAAAATCCTTTAAAAAATTTTGCCTTTAAATGCGACATTTATTTGGCTTTCAAATAAGTTTTGCGTTTTATTACTATTGAAAGACTATTTCTTGACAGAAGACAAAGCAGTATTAAAGAATATCTCGTATTTTCCTTGTTTCCCAATTTTCATTTCCTTTGCATGCAAATAGTATCACATCATATGCTTTTGCGCAAGTATTAAAACGAAATTAACTTTAAATGCCTCACTGATTATTCCATTTGGCACCCCTCCATACATAATATTTTTTTTAAATGTGTAAGTATGTAGACGAACAATCTTTGGAAAGCAAATTTAACAGTTGACGCGACCTTTAACTGCAACTACTTTGAAAATAAAAATAATCTGCCAAAACGATTTCATGCTTCATGGTGTTTTATTTTATTCGTTTATTCGTTTTCCCTACTGATACAGGTTGGGTGGTTAGGTGGGTGAAGTTGATGGAATAATTTGTGTGTTGAATTTATTAGATCATGCTATTATAAGTACGTCAGTTTAACATTTGCGGGCATATTTATTTTGTTAAGAAATTCTATTAGATACACACATCAATATCGCTCAACTAAAAGAATTTAATCAGAAGGCCAAATAACATGAAGCAAAGAAGACTCTCCACTGACCAGATAACAGATACTTATACTGGCTTTTGGCCATTATTAGAAATCTGCTTTCACGTTTCCAGAAGAAGAGGAAAGATGAAATGGTATGAAATAATGAAATCAATAAAAATAATCCACCCAGGCGATACTTTGTTGGTGTCCATACCCATTGAATTAAATTATTTGAGCGTAAGAAGGCTAAACATTATGTGTGCGTATGCCAAATCTATTCGCAAAAATTACGAGGTATGGAGTATAATTAGAAAGTAGCAAAATATTGTTACGAAAATGGAAATTGTAACAACATTTACATTTACGTTTAACATTAAAATTATAAACAAAAACTACAAAAACAATGAACTTGTTTAAATGATAAACAAGTAAACAAAATATACCAACAACTTCAGCATAAAAAAGAGGATAAACAAGTAAACAAGAATTGCAAGAACAAACAATGTAAACAAAATGCACAAACAATAATGAAACAGTGATGTTTACATTTATGGAGATCTCGAGTAGGCGAAGCTACGAACGTTCGACTTTAAGATCATTCATAAAGCCCTAGTTATGCTACCGGAATGTAATGTAACACAATGTAACAGTAATGTGCACGGAACGTAAAAATAGAAGAGCAATTATAGAACGTAAAAATGTAATCATATGTTTTTAGGTAAACAAAACAACAAAAGAAATAAACAAAAACAAATAAGGAAATAAAAATTGCAAAAACTTAAAGGCAAAGATTCAGATATGGATATAGAAGACATGTTTTTGGGTTTGAATTTTTATTTTATTATATTTATTATTGTTTTTTAAATAAATTTAATATTAATTCCAAATTTTAAAAACTTCGTTTTCACTCTTTTTATCACTTTTAATATGGCGCCTTTTGTTTTACTTTAATTCAGCTGTTAACCAGTGTTATCACTACAGAGTTTTTAGGTTCATTTTAAACGATTCTATATTTATTTAAAGGTACTTATTAAAAGTTTTATGTACTGTTTCTGTAAGCCAAACCATTTCACTTTCACTCAAACAAAAACACTCAATTTAGTTTGTGTTGGGGAAAACAAACACAAAATTGAGTGGTTTTGATTGTATTTTCCATATAAATAGACAAGCAAGTGAAATCGTTTATTTTACGGAAACAGGTCAGGTATTTCGGAAACCAAATTTGTACGAACGTTAAAACGTAGTTATCTTCTCTAATAAAAGTAAAGTGAAATGCTTTTCGAACGCTTTAATTAGTTAAAAATCTATAATTATATTTATCTAATTTAAAATAAAAATAAACACCACCTACATAATGTAGTAGTAAAATAGTGTTTATTTTTATTTTAAATTATAAAAGTTAATACTGAAATAAATTATAATTTGGATTTTTATTTGAATTTAATTTAATTTTATTTTTAACTAAACCCAACTTTAACGCGAAGTTGTAATAATGGTCCTAAGTCTTTTAAACAAATATCATATAACGCAATTAATATCTGGTATATCCTCCTTTATTCATGAGAAAAGCTTATATTCTTCTAGGCGTGGATGAAATTAATTTGCGACAAATATTCAGCCGGTATATTGTACCAATCTCTTTAAATATTATTCCACAATTCTCTTATTTCTGCAAGGAAGCTTAAAAACTTTTCGCTTTTGCTCCTCCCAAAGATTTTCTATTGGTTTGAGGTCTGCAATGTCCACTTTATGTTCCCGAACCATGCCTTTACCAACTGCGACAAGTGTTTTGGATCATTGTCTTGCTAAAACTTCCAAACGTGGGGCATATTTTCTTCAGCATATGGAAGCATAACCATTTCTCACAAATCTTTGTAAACAAATCTATCCACGGTACACGTCATAGAGTATTGGGCATACACCTTCCTAGGAAAAACAGCCTCATACCTTAACCTTTCCCCCTCCATATTAAACTGTCTTTTTAGTAAATTTGATGTGAAATTCCTTTCTTTCGGGCAACGTACATCGTTAATTATATGACCTGACCTGACATCGTTAATTGCTACAGAAGATATTTCACCATTTTTTTTGTATATTCAGGACCGCTCCATGTTTTATAAGTCAGGGCAAAGTGTTGCTTCTTTAGCAAATAAGCATGTCTAAACAGAGGGACCTTACGTTCTATTCTACCTGATAGATTTGCGTCTACCAATCTGCGTCGGACTATTTTAGACGACACAACGTCCTCAATTTCATTTGCAATCACTTTCGATGTCATGAAAGGATCTCGTTTTGTTAAAGTGACGATTATCAGTGCTTTTGGATGTTTGTGTTTTTATTGACCCTCGTTTTTCAATAGCTTTTTATAGCTTTAGAGCACTAGTTACAAAGTTCTGGGACCTCCTGTGGGAATGAATTTATAAGTTTTTCGTTGCTTTCGAAGGTCCCACATAAGTTTTCGTTCTTCTACACTGCAATGTTGTCTGCGACCCATCTGATAGTTTTTAATATTATTTTTTAATTCCGAATTTATTCTAAATTTATTAATAATTTACGTTTGTTTTAATATTTTCTCAAAAAATCTAAATTTAAGAACACCAATTAAATAAATTGTTTATTTATTGAGAAAATAATGAACATCAGAGGTAGAATGTTGAATTGTTTTTACCGATAATAGTTGTAAAAAGTGAACATTAAAGCAAGAAGCCAGTGTTAAAAACACGAATATCTTAATGCATTCTTTTTCTTCTGTATAAGAATGTATGTGTTTTAAAGTCAAAGAATATCTTTTAAATTCATTCCTTTTTTTCCTTCACAATGTTATAAATATTACGTTAGGAGTTCGTAATACTTCTGCAATAAAGTTAGCGCCATTATTACAACTTGCGCTTAACTAAAGGGAGGATTTTAACGGGCAGATAAATTGTGTTTCATTATTATAAGTGGACAATAAGGTAGAAGTGAGCGTTAAGTTAAAGGAAGGATCGTCCTACTGGTAACTTTTAAAATTAAGTTTATGTTAGAACTTGCTCCACATACATATATATTATTTTAAATATGGCAACTTCAAATATAAACAGAATGGGGAAACTCAACAATAAAAAAAGAAGCCCTTCGTTGCCACTGCGTTTAAATAAAACTGGTTTAATTTGGGCAGTGTTATTGACATTGCTCCGCTACTGCCATATTTTTAAAAAAGTTAGCTCTATTTTATCTGTAAGTTGTTGTATAAGTTAAAGGTAACTTTACAGGGAACTGTAATGGTACCTTCAACTACACCCAAGTATAACGGCAAGTTATAATAATAGCCCTTAAAGGAATTATTTTTCATTTCAGGGCATCTGAGGGGCTCTGATGATTCTCTTTTTTGTTATCCTTAAGTATTGTCTGTAAAATTGTATCACACTATTTTTGTATGGAGATATGAAATACACTGTGGAATTTGAAAATTTATACAAAAGCAATGTTAAGGTTGATGAGGATAAAAGGAATCAAGAAAAAGCGTCTTTAATGAATGAATGAATTGCAAACTAACGAAAAAATTCTTGGATGATAGGAATTTCGTAAGATAAGCAAAATATGTCTAATGGTGTGAAGTATTTTCTCATATTCATACAGCATTTCTTTTCTGTCCAAATAATTCAGTAAAATGTATAAGAATATTCATTCATTTAAGATAATTATTTTCTACTTAAGAACTCAAAGTTCCGCTAATATTGAGCTATTCGTGATAGCCTAAGAGTTTCTGCTTATTTGAGTAATGCATCAGCACGTTTGCTAAAGTCACAGCATTTTCTGAACTCCAAAAAACTATACTTTCTTTTGGAGTTGCTTCATTTTGACATGGAAAAAGTTTCATATACACTAGACCAATAAAATATTTTTTAATTAGTATGCGATGAGTGAGTCCATTTATAAAACTAGCTCCTGCCAGTTAGAAAATAGGAAAGACGTAAAAAATAATCCTATGAGCCAAAATACTGTTAAGTTAAGTTATGTCATGATTAAGTCATGATATGGTCCAATATAATATCTAAAGCTGAGATGTTTATCTTACAGTATACCTCTCGAAGGATCAGTAAATCATGTCGATCTATCTATCTATCCCGTGATAGTGATGGCCTAGCTAAAGTCGCTTTAAAAGAAACCAAACACTGTCTCTTTCAGGATGCATTGGATGCTCTTCGATCTCATGTGGATTGGTCCCAAATTTAGCAATTTTCATTGTTCAAGTACCCATTCATCCATACATGGTCCTCATAACTGAAGATGATATTTCGATTAAAATTAAGACCAGTTGGTAACAAGTCCAGAGCTCATTTTGCAAACACATGTTGTTGTCTATGGTGTCTTCAGTTCCTGGTTCAGATTAACTTTTTGCAGTTGAAGGACCAAGTCACCACGCAACATTTGTCTAGTTGCGGTCTGTGAAAGGCTGTGAAGGTTTGAGCTACGCAAATTCATAAAATGAGCGAAGCGTGCTGTACCTTCCCCGAACAGGACACCCATTTTGATAAAAAAAAAATTTTTATCTGCGTGAGTTGTTAACTACTACATCTGTCCACGGTGATTTGGTAAAACAGACTGAATAAATGACAACTAATTTGACAAATGTAGCTTCACCAAGGCGGCCATATCCATTGTCTAGGTACGATAGACTATGTTGGACTTGACCCAACCATTTAGATTGCGTTTTTTTTCAAGGACATGTCTAGCATTTGATTTTAATTTTTCAGTGAGTTGTCCTTTAAATTGTTAGAATAGATTTTATAAGTTCGATGAAGTATATGGCAAATTAAAATAAAAATTCAAAAGATAGTTTCCCGTCTACATATTAATCGATTGTATTAAAATGAAATTCTATTTAAAAATCTTCACTTAAATGTTTCAATAATATTTTGTATTTATACATATTTATACAAGTATATGTGAATATAGACAGTAAGGCCAATTTTCAAACCACAGGTCAGACATCTCGAATAAAACGAAATATAAAAAAATATTTCTTCGGCGACTTCCTCTTTCAGTATATTTCTGGCGAAGACTCTGAGAGCAAATAAAATTGCCAAGAAAAATTTCTCAAAAATCTGTCGTTCGGAATCGACTATAAACTATACCGTCGCTCATGTATAAATTAACGCACACAACATGTGTGGTTTGAGAAGCTAAGCCATAATCCTGACTGAAGGGTTGTAATGGCCAATTATGTATGTATGTATGTATGTATGTGTGAATATGTTTGCATTCTTTTTTAATTGACAAAATAAATTTTCATAAAATTTCATAAACGTCATTCAAAATTTCATAAACTTTTGTTTTTTTTTGTTGTTTTTTTTTTGCAAGACTATTTCATGAAATTGTGTCAGAGATTTTAATTGAAAAAAAATTTTTTTTTTTAAATTTCCACACCAACATACTTTTCTTGTGTATTCTTTTAACTTTCTGCTGTTGTTTCATCTTCTTTACTTTGTTGTGCTTAGTTTGTAGGATTATTTTTAATTTCATAAAATCGTTGACAGATTTTTATTTTCTTTTTGTTGCACTTTCCATGTTTTTGTTTCAGTAATTTTGTTCAGAATTAAAAACAGTCTCGCATTGTTTTAACCATCCAGTTAAAGTTTCCAATGTTGGTTGCTCAGTTGGCTGATTATTTGTTAAGATTTTATTCTACATGCATCTGTTGTGCACACTTAAATACATACTAACATTGACATACATATGTAGTTATTTGTACATCAATCTGTACATATGCAACTGTTGTTGAATTTCCTTTAAAAATTTTCCGTTTCCTGCTTTTCTTTCTTTATTGACCATTAACAAACGCTCAGCCAACAGCTTCGACTTTCGTAGATAGGCTTAGGAAAACATTTTATGTTTGTATTCCTTCTTAAATATATGTATGTACGGAACCCAAAAGTTCCTTCCGCACAGCCTATGAATGACTCTAGTAACCAGATATTGTAGGAGGGTTTAATATAAGTTTTATTTTCGATGCAAAAGCTCAGCCGATATACATAAACAACATGTTTATATAAACATGCCAGCTTATCGCATAATCGTCTACGATATTGGTTTCAGTTGATGCACCCACCTCAAATGCATTGATAAACGAAAATAAGGAAAACGAATGGGTGCCAAATCTCGATTTGCAAGATGTGAGAGAAGAGCTAAATTTGGCTAAAAAGAATTAGAACTTCATTTAATTCAAACTGATCGTTCAACGGTGCGCAGCGCAAAGTTTAAAAGAGAGTTAAGGAGTTGCTTAGCTCCCTATAGAGAGCTACAATCGAAAACCCATGTGAAGATGAACCAAGTAAGGAAGAAATTTTACCTATTAAAAGAAGACGAGTTAGGCGACTCATATCTAGAATTACACAATTTTAAAAGTCTTTCCTATTTTTGTTGGAAAACGTTCTTTTAGTTTAGTTTTTATTTAATTTTTTTATTAATGGACAATTTCGTGTCAAGCGACCCAATTTTTAAAATCGATGTCTTCAGATTTGGATGAAATTTGCACCAAGGTTAGTACTATTGGATAGTAGGCCAGACTATTCATACACTTCCAAACGGGAAGAAGGGAAAAACTTTAGCGTGCGAAACTGAAGCTCTAGTAACTCCATTTTATCATAAAATATTGAAATAATATTGAAAAATCTTATTCTTGAGTTAAAAAATATTTTTTTTGATAGATATCCCATCCGCATCCCATTAAGCGATTATAAAGACCCTAAAAGAAATTTTATAAGCTTTCTTTTGAGCAAAAAAAGGGCCCATTTTGAAAAAATTAAAAAAAAAATTATTTAAAAAAATAAAATAAAACAAAAACATTTTTTAAAATTAAAAAAATTATTTTTGGAAATATTGAAGAAATAGCTATCTAATATCCTTTGGAAAATTTTTGCTAGGACCAATAGGTGAAAAGTGACACACATTTTAAAAAAAATCGTGTATGACCAAAATGTCCAACTTTGGCCCCCTCTAACTCCGGCAATTCTTGACTTATAGAGCTGAAAATTTGTGTCTGGCCTACTATCCAATAGTACTAACCTTGGTGCAAATCGGAAGACATCGATTTTAAAAATTTGGTCACTTGACACGAAATTGCCCTAATTGAACTCTTTAATTCAATAAAAATAATTTATTATTTATCTTGCCTTTTATATTTCTTGGTCTTCATATAACGCGGTAGGAGATTTTTATAGCGCGCTTTCCATACAATGCGGTAGATGGTTTCCATAGAACACGTTTCGGATTAGCCTGGTTTGTACGATTAAATTCGAGTTTCTTATAGCGTGGTTTCCATATAGCGCGCTACTCACTCACCGCGTTATAGGAGGGTCGACTGTTCGCGAGTATATATAGTATGTATAGTATATTCGTATAGGTTTGAATGATTTTTGGAAGTTTTTTATGCTTTTGTTGTGAAAGTTAAAGAGAAGGAGAAAAAGAGGTATTTTTTCCAGGCTTTAAATACGGAAAAAGTGGTTACAATTCGAAAAAAGAAAACCAAATAAAAACGACGAATTATTTTGACACTTGATGTGGAAGATTTCAATACATTTTGTCATTGGATATGCTACTTAACTGCTGGCAGTACATTCTTATCTTCTTGATATAAAAACTTTCGTTGAAAATACAAAAGAATAAAAAAGAATTGGATTGTTATTGGCCGTATAATGCTTTCCAAAATTTTTGAAACTATTAAGGATATCCTTGGTTCCAATTTGTGAATGTGATGTGGTATTTATTTTAATTCTGAACTCTCTGACAAACAATCGCAGATATATGTAAGTCAACATTATAAATATAGTCACAGTACGACTAGTAACCGAGGTAGTAATCTAAATAATAGCGTGCCAATGTGGGCAGAAACATAGACATTTGGGGATGCAACGATATAGCAGAAAAAATTTATACTGATGAGCGTCTTACGGGACACTCGTCTCATTCAAACGATGGAACACTCTGATCAATTTTTTTCGATAGCAGAAAATCGCAAAACACGCAAAACAATTGCCTTATTTATGTCTCTCACTAACAAACCAAACATGCCATATACATAGCTGATGTGAACATATGTTCGAGATGAGTGCACGAACATATAAAAATAAATAATTAAAGTATCGATTGTACGTAGCCCACGAAATTTTAAAATGCACCTTATTTTTTGAACAGACCTCGTATGTGAGTGGCGGAACCAACAGTTAAACGTCGAATCCGAACGATAGATTTCTGAGAAACTTTTCATTGTAATTTTATATACGCTCAGAGTTTTTGCTCGAAAGCTGCTGAGAGGAAATTGCCGAAAAAACATTTTTCTTTACATATTTCGTTTTATACGAGATGTGTGAGCTGGGCTTTGAACAACGGCCTCTCGTTAAATAGGCCAACACACTATCTGCTATTCTACTGGAGCTCTACTATCTCCACTTAATATTTGATTTCATTTTAAAACAAGAAAGTTGACGCAAGTCAGATTAGAGAAGATGTTTCAACTATGACAAGACACTTTTTGCGAATTATGATCATAACAGTTGTTCTACACTAACTTCAGGGTGTAGGAGACACCAGACAGTGTTTAATGATCACTGTCTAATACGTAAGCCTTTCGAGAAAACTGGTTTTAGATTTTCTTAAAAGGAATGACTTTTAAGGACGTTAAAATCGTTAGCACTATTTTCTATTTAGAATTACTCACTACCTTTATCAATGCCATGTATTATCGGAAAACAGAATAAAATTTCTGAATAAGGACTTTCGTGATTGTTTGTCTAATCCGGCTCCCGGTCACGTCTAAACCCTATGTGGGTTCATCAACAGTTCTATGCGGCTTGAGAATGGTTATTATTATTTTACATTTCTTTGTAGAGTTTCTTCCTTTTGAAAAAAATTTTCTGATGCTGAAATAATAAAGAAAGGACATGAATAAATTATCTTTGAGCACTAATTCTCTATTAATCTGGTTATTTTAATGCCATCATTTTCACTTACACTGTACAACACTCATGTTTACGTAGATATATTGTTATGTTTTCTACCTATTTAAAAACGTTTAAAATATGAGTTCGCTGATTGAAAACAAAATAAAAATAAATTGCTGTTTAGTTTCAATTAAATTGTTCGACTTCAAGAACATTCATCAGATTGTTTGCGTGGGCATATAAAAAGACAAGACAAATCAGACAACCAGTAGTAAGAATTCAGTCAATCTTGTGTGAAGACGCGTTGCGTGTGAAGAGAATAATCCTGGTTTGAAGATCGATCGAACAATTGTTGTTGTTTACGCAAAGGGTATAAACAAAGAAGAATAACGAACAAAACAATTATTGTTGTATACATCAAGTTGTGGTTGGTGGCACTCAAAATTGTGCGAACAATAAAGAATTTAATTGAAACTAAACACAAATTAATTTTTATTTTGTTTGCAATCAACGAACTCATATTTTAAACGTTTTTATAAAGGTAAAAAACGTAACAATAAACATACTTTTGCAAACAAATGAATATTGTATTGCATTGTTAAGTTGTTTTTATTTTTTATATTTTCATTGTAGTTGTGCAGGTGTGTGTACCAGCAATTTTCACTTACTTAAACGTATTAATATTTATGAAAATAACCCATATTTAATAAAGTGACAAGAGAACGTACAGCCATAAACAACCGGATGCGTATGAATGATATATAAAAATGATAAAAGGTATGAATTGATGAATGTGTCGTATTTACAAATAAGAAATTGTACAAATGTTTATCATATACATACGTATGTACATATACATCACCGTATCATTGACATGCACAACATAATGATGTATGTGTATGTATTTATATTTTATTTTTTCTACGTACATCGTAAACTGTACCGTATCATTTATAAATATTACTCATACGTCTGGTATTTCTATTGTAAATGATGCAAAACTGGGTAACTTCTCAGTCATTCTATTTTTCTTCTTTTTATTTATTTTATTGACATGAAAGCACATAAAGAAAGCTACAAGACTTGTCAGAGTTTTTTTTACAGTAGTAGGGAATTGTAACATAAATACTGTGGTAAATTTTTGCTCTTTTTTGTTGGATTTTCTCACAAAGTACATACGGTATGTATGTATGTATTGATGTATTGCTGTAGTAATTTATTTTTAAGTGAAATGTATTCAATAAATGTTCCTTTGAAAACAGTACTAATATTAGATCATTAGTAACTGGAAAAAAGTAGTAAAATAAAGGAGTTGATGAAAATTATTTCTTAACTGATGGTTACGTTAACAAGTAAAATTTTCGGATACGGGGCTCCGGGTATCAAAATTGGTTATTGAAAGCCCATTACATTCGGAATATTTTTTTTTGTTTTGAAAATTGTTCTGTTGGTACCATAAAAACTCTAAGGCCATATGATATCCGAATGTAAGCCCTTAAATTGGATAATATGAATTCGATGTAATATTTAGTTCTAGCTCGAGGATGACACGAGTCAGACAATACGACCGTTTTTAGCTTCATTGCATAAAAAGTTTACAGAATGATTTGTAAAATTAATGTGTTTTAATGCTGGAAGATATACGATTCCCTAATATTACTCCCATATATGGAGACATCTACTCTTGTGATCGTCTCCATCTAGGAATCGTACTAAAAAGTGGGATATTTTCATGTACCAACCTATCCAAATTATTCTATCAGTCAGGCCATATGATCCGTCATTCCAAAAGTCGAAATAACTTAACCACGTTAGTTTAATTGTTCCAGCAGTACCGAGTGGCCTATCATACAGGAACATCTAAAACCATCTGAGGCGAGGTTCTACTGGAACTTGTGGTACCAACAGAGGGTCAGCTCAACACAAAATATTCTTGTGGATCCTTGTAATCAATGCTAGAAGAAGAAACTGTCTAACTGCATACCAGTATTCAGTTCCAAAAGAAATCAAACAACAACTTAAGATGGCTTCAATGGCCTGAGCATTACTGTTTAAAAAAAATGAAATCATCATTGAAAAATTTAAAATCATTTTAAATTAAAATCAAACGTTATTTTTTATACTTCTTCTACTACCATTACCTCCATTTTATTGTTTTGTTTTTATTTTTCAGAAAACATTCATTGATTTATTTGTCAGATGTTTTTCTTGGAAGATTTTATTTGATTTATTTCGTTTTGCTTTTCTTTGAACTGCAAGTATAAATCATATTAAAATGAAAGTAAAAATAGGTCATTACCATAAGCCGTATAAAAAATTAAAAAAAGCTTTTCGCAATACTAGGTACAGAACAATTTTTGCATTGAAAACCAGGCTACAAAAATAGACAGAAAAATGGCACCAAATGATGCCCTAAAAAGAAAAATACCATCAGAATATAGGCGTAGTAGATAATATGGAATGCATTACATGCCAACTGAACAATAAAACGTTGGAATATTTTTTGAATGAAACTACACCAGACATAACTCATGTGGGGTGGATTGAAAGAAGTAAATAAAGTTTGTACAGGATATATATCTTTCTGCAGAAAATATTTTTGATAGTTTTTTTTACTGGCTTAGATGCATGCTAATTGGCATGAGGCTTTTTGTTGTAGTAATAACATTCACTTTCGAGTGTATATATATTCCATGTTTTTTTTAAGTGTATACATCTTTATTAATTAATATGTACTCTGTTTTCTTTTTACATACTCTATATCTTTGTGAACTTTGTCACTTTTAAAATTTAGAAAAAACATGAAGTAAATTATTATTCCAATATTATTATTAATAAAGTTGCAATACTTTTAACTTCTATGACACCCCATCAAACTTAAAAGGCTTTGGTTCGGTTAGATTACGTTAGGATTAAATGGACAGCCGTCGAGCCCCAGGCCAGACATAAAAAAAAATAAAAAGTATTTCTTCGGCGACTTCTTCTCAGCAGATTTCTGGCAAAAACTCTGAGAGCAAATAAAATTACCATGAAAAGTTTCTCAAAAACCTGTCGTTCATAGTAGACGCTAAACTGTAGGTCCCGCCACTCACGTATAAAATTAACACACACAACATAAGTGGTGTGAGAAGCTAGGTCGTAATCCTGACTGAAAGGTTGTAATAAACGTCGCGTTACAATAAAATTCCGCCTCTCAAATCGAGCTTCTTTAATCTCCATCAGATATGGTTTCACAGTCATTTGCAGTCAGATAAGTTCTGTCGATTAGTTCTGGGTGACCGAAAGTCTTTAGCCAGTGCGGTATTATAACGGCGAAGATTCTATCATCCTGGGACCTGGCTACAGTAAATGTTTTACTACAAAAGTTTGACTGGCAAATCAAAGAAATATTAAAAAATTACCATTTAAGATTGAACTGAGTCAAAATGATTTTATATTCGTTGATCGTTGTTATGTGATCAATCTGTGAATGATGCTCTGATATATATCGCGGTCATATTAAAATTGTTCCGATATTTTTGTTATAAAATGGAAATCTAAATTGATTTCAGCTATCCTATGGATAATGGGGAGTCCTTAATTAATAGAATTAAAGATTTAGGCATGATCAAGCTTTCTTGTTGTCGTAACGTTTAGAATTAGCGCTGTATTCACAGATGCTTCTTTAGCATATCAAGTAGAAGCCAGCTAGGAACAATAAACAACCCCTTGGATGATATTTTAGATTGTTTTGGTCATCTTTAATCTGCAAATCAATTAATTTTGGACTTTAAGAGAAGATTTATCAATTGAAGCATGTAAAATTTGAAATTTTTTCTCACGCATTCATAAATCATTGTTTCACGATAGAAAATGAGCGAAACGATTCGATACAATAGTCTCCAAAAGTGTTTATAATTGTTTTTATTTTCTTTTTTGCTTTCATTTTAGTAGTTGTTGTTGTTCGTTTTGTTTTCATTTTTATTTATCATTGTCTTTTTGGTTTAGAGAGTCATTTATTAACAGATTATAATGCTGAAAACATTGCTAATACAATACGACAGGCAGCCAGTCACAACAAAAAAGTGTCTTTCGAATTGTTAAGAAGATATTGAGCCATTAAAGCCATAAATGTTAGAAAACGTTTTAGATTGGCTCATAAGCCATGTTTAATAAAATTATTGGTTATAATCTCACTCCCAACAATTGTATCATTTTGTTGTTGTTCTTGTTGTTATTCCTTCAACAAAGTTTATTTCTTCGGCGACTTCCTCTCAGTAGATTTCTGGCAAAAACTCTGAGAGTAAATAAAATTGCCATGAAAAGTTTCTCAAAAATCTGTCGTTCGGAGTCGACTTTAAACTGTAGGTCCCACCACTCATGTATAAAATTAACACACACAACATAAGTGGTGTGAGAAACCAGGACGTTGTACAATGGGTCAATTCGACCTCCGGGTACTGTACTTGTCTTAATTGACATGTACACGTCCTCTAACCTAACCTAACCTTGCTGCGGAGAGGTGGTTGCCAAAACAAATAATTTTTCAATTTCAACTTTCTACAGAATGGATGGTTCAACCATAAAGCACGATATTAATTCGAAGTTGCTGCTTAACAAAAATTTTTTACTCAACTTAATTTGACATTTGTTTGCTTCAGTGCTTGATAAATTCAACCATGGAAGGGTACACAATTGAGCAGGTCGTTAAGATTACTGAAGCCTTTTACAAAAATCGGCGTGCTAATAAAAATGCATTTCGTGCACTTTGTGAGCACAATCGTCCAAATGTGTCCACAATCGCTATAGTATGACAGAAGAGTCGTCAATCGCAAGCCTTCGTCGTGCTCAGCAATTGAAAACCTCACTAACATCATTGGAGAGGATTTTGAATAAGGATTTGAATTTACACGCTTACAGGGTTCAATTGATTGAAGATCTGAGGCCTTTTGATCATTTTTAATCATCGTTGATAAGGTGAACATAGTCACCGTAGACTAGTAGGTAGTGTGATGGCTTATTAGACGTGAGGCCACAGTTTAAACACCAGCTCAGGCATCTCCAACAAAACGAAATATGGAAAAAATATTTCTTCGGCTGCTGCCTCTCAGCAGATTTCTGGCCAAACTCTGAGAGTAAAGAAAATTGCCATGAATAGTTTCTCAAAAAGTCTGTCGTTCGGAGTCGACTTTAAGCTGTAGTTCCCTCCACTCATGTATAAAATTAACACTCACAACATATGTAAGTGGTGTGAGAAACTAGGTCGTAATCATGACTAAAGTGTTGTAATGATCACTTATTTATGTATGTATGTATGTACACTCAGCCACAAAAGTATACATACGGATAACAAATTTCAGAAATTTTTTAACTAATCCGTTTTCGTTGAAAATCTTTGTAATTGTCTGACAACTTTCCTCGATTTTAAGACGGCCTTGGTTAAAAAATTTCTGAAATTTGTTAACTTTTGTGGGCCTGATGTACACTTTTGTGTGCCTGCACAGGCCCATAAAAGTTAACAAATTTCAGAAATTTTTTAACCAATCCGTTTTCGTTGAAAATATTTATAATTGTCTGATATCTTTCTTCGATTTTAAGACGGTCTTTTGCTTTAGTTCAGAAATTTGTGAAATTTGTAAATCGGGTGCATACCTTTGTGGGCCTGTGCAGGGCCACAATTCAGTTCAATTTCAGAAATTTTTTAACCAATGCAAAAGACCATCTTAACATCAAGGAAGCTATAAAGATTTTCAACGAAAACGGATTAGTTAAAAAATTTCGGCAATTTTTTAATCGTATGTATACTTTAGTAACTGTATGTAATAGTTGGCTTTACAAAGAAAATCATCTTCAGCGAAGAGACAAACGTTCACCTCAGTGGATTCGTTAAGAAGCAGAATTGCCGCATTCGATCAAATGAGAATCCACGACCGATTGTTGAAAAGCCGATACATCCACAAAGAGTAACTGTTTGGTGCGGTATATGGGTTGGCTGCGTTATCGTGGTGTACTTCTTTGGAAATGAGGTCAGCGTTTTTATCGCGAGATGTTAACGGAATTCTTGCGGAAAGAAATTGAGGAAACTGGAAGGTATGTGGACAGGATGGAGTCATATCCAATGAAGCAATGGCGCTTTTGCAAGAGAAATTCAATGAAAATGTTATCTCACGTGATGGCGTTATTAATTGGGGACGATTACATGATTTGAAACCGTAGCACTTCCTTCTGTGGGGATATTTAAAAGAGAATTGCTACGTCAATTAGCCAAGGATGAAATCATTCGGCATATTAACAACATTAAACCTCAATTATGTCTCAGAGTCATTGAAAACATGGCTCATCGGATAGGGGTACTCCAGCGAAGCTATGGATCCTTCAGTAATAATATAAAATATGACGATAACTTTCTGAAAACTATTAATTTTATTTACAATTAACATTGAGCGTTTTGGATGGACCACCCTTTATATTATTAGAAGTGTTAACAGTTTTTTAAACAATGTTGTATTCCCTTTAATGGTAACACGATTGTATTTCTCATGCATTTTGGATTTTATTGTATGCCATAACATTCAATTTAAAGAAGTGTTTGAAATATTAAATTATTGTGTTTAATATGGCAAAAATAATTAAAATTTTTAGGACCATTATTACAACTTGCCGTTAAACTTGGGTTTAGTTTAAGGCAACTGTAAAGTTACCTTTAACTTATTTTCGTTATTACAACTTATAGATAAAATTTTTCAAAAATATGGCAGTGCCGGAACAATGTCGATAAAACTGCTCAAATATACAAGTTTTTTTTAACGCACTGCCAACCGCTGCCTTCGTTTTTTTTTGTTGTATATGCTCATTTTGTTTAAATTTGAAGTTGCCATAATGAAAATAATATATAATATGGCAAGTTCAAACATAAAGTGACCTTTAAATGTTAAAGATAGGTTGGTCCTCCCTTTAGCTTAACGATCATTTCTATCTTATTGGGTACTCATAATAACGAAAAACAATTTATCTGTTCGTTAAAATCCTCCATTTAGTTAACGGCAAGTTGTAATAATGGCCCTTAATCTTTTAATTCTCATAATCTTTATTTAATTAAAAATAATTTATTACTACAAAGACATCGGAAAAGAACTGAAAGTTTGTTTTTCCTGGTCCATGCCATTTCATTACGAACTACGACAAGCTGCAACCACATTGCATTTGTTGTTATTTTATTTAATTCCTGGTATTACAATATAAATAGTTTTATCCTCTTTCTTCTCTCACTTACTGCATTTATTTCTGTGTATAAATAAGTATACACATGCGTAAGTATACACATAAATATTTATATACTATGAAGAGTGTATTTTTATTAGAACAACAATATTTCAGTTGCAACAAAGTTTGAAAGTTGGTTGTTGTGTTAATAGAGTAGAACACGAAAGACTTTGTATCATCTTTGAACTGACTTCACTTTTCATTTGTGCAGCAACAAAATGAATTTAAAAAAACAAGAATTCTCCTCCTTTCTTAACGGAGAAACAAATGAATTCCTGAAAATTTTGCTGTATGATAGAATTCCTTATTGAATGCTTCCAGATGCTTAAAGACAATTTAAATTTTAATTACAGTATTTGACGAAGGAATTTATTACTTTTGCATGAAATTGTTGACTTTAATTACACTATGCGACAAAATAAAAAATATTAAATACGCCCAGCTAATGACATAGTGTAAGTTGTGAGTTTTGTTGAGTAGAACTCAAAAATATTTTTTTTTATATTTCTTGAACCCTCCAAACTTTTTTTATTTGACAAAAACTATTTTTATGGACTTTACGCACAAATTTATTGATTGCACAAACATTTTTAAACCGATGTCAAAAATTTAAACCATATTAGAAAGGAGAGGGATGGGCCCTTAAACCGATATGTATATGTATATTATTTGACAGAATATGCTGTGGGGTTTGATGAGGTAAACTTGAGAAATACGATTTTTTTATATTTTTCTAAGTTTGTGCATTCATAGTACCAAACTTTAATTAAAAAATATGAAATAAGTGATGACATTCTGGACTTACATTATCTTGTGAATAGATTGGCACTTGTTTGGTTCGGCTTGTAAAGCGGATTCACATTGGCTCATATTTCTTTGGAAATGAGGATGGCGCAACCATTACGGTCAAAGGAGACATCTATCGCACCATGATATCCGATTCTTTTGAACCCGCTCTTCATGACATTCATGTGGAGGATGTTAGGCTTCAACACGATGGTGCAACTTGCCTCACATCTCATACCACAATCGATTTATTGCGTCAAACGTTTAATGGCCGATTAATTAGCAGAAATGGTGATTTAAATTGGTCGCCAAGAAGCTATGATTTGACACCGTTGGATTATTTTTTGTGAGGCGCCGTTAAAGAAAAGCGTTATGTCGACAAAGCAGGGACAATTGGACATTTGAAGGCCAACATTCGTGATGTCATTGATGCTGCGGCAGCCATATGAATGAAATAATATTCCATTTCTAAACGGAACAATGGTACTTCATAACTTTAAATGTAAACGTTTAAATGGCTCTCCCTTTATTTTCCTTGTAAAATATTTTTGTAAATAAGTTTCAATTAAAATGAAATAAATTTTGATACCGTATTGGTGGTGGTGTACATTAGCACAATAAATTCTTCATTTCTAGTATTTGAAGCCTGTTGAGAGTGCAAAGTAAAACAAAACCAAAAAAAACCGACTTTTATCGTTCCATGCAAATCAATTTATCGCCGTATACGTTAATGGTGAAAACACCTTTCAACTACATGCAACAACAAGTAAGTTCAGCATACAGCATCCAGATACTGCAATCCAAATGATTATATTTTTGCCTGGAAGTTCATGAATTGAAACTAAAATAAGTTTTTTTCTCTCTCATCATTTCATTATTAAAAAGTTTTTTAAGTACTTTTACTTTTTGCTTTGGATTATAGGCTTAAAAGCGAAAAACTTTCATTCCTTCTCATTTAGCTTGTCTGCCGGAAAGTAAAGCAAAGTTTTTGCGATTCACTAACTCTTTGGCAAGTACAAGTATTCATAATTAATTTAACGCTTAGTATTCGCATTTTTCTTTAAATCTTGGGTTTTATTGTAATTTTCCTCTCATCAGACGCGTATTTGCAATACTCAGCAATAAAATTTAATTTTTTTTTATTTTTTACGACTTCTTTCTGACTTTCAAAGTTAGTTTTTCTTGTGAGACTTTAGAAATTTGAAATAAAATTTAAATATTAAATCATCATCATCATCACTTAATACAGAATTTAATTAAATTTAGAAAAAGTTTTTCTCTCTTTTTATATTTGGCAACATTTCAAAAATTTAAATTTTTGCTCACAATGCAAGAAGAAAATTATTAGAAGTTTTTGCATAGTATCGCCTTTTTTGAATTTTGCCTTCTATTACGACAGGAGGAAAAGTACGATAAATTTAATTTAAAAAAACATTTGTGAACTATTCTAAGTACTTATTGGTCTAATGAGTTGTATCTTAAAAATATTCGTCAGGATAATTCACTCCAGAATATATGGAAAATGCGAAAAAAAAAGAATGGATGAGTCTCAGTTTAGTTTTAAAGACATCACCAGAACCCGCATCCACTGGCTTAGAAATGAAGCAGTTTGCAAAACATTTTCTTATGCTTTGCGTGATAGGTTAATGCAAATTTTCAATTTCATCCAATGTATAATGTCATCAAATAGTACAGAAGGAAGGAAAGTATTTGTTACGTTTCTAAATTTTCAATACGTTTGTTTCCTCGGGATGCTTACTTTTAAACGTGATTTATTATTTTCCTAATCTTTTATTCCTATTCTTTTTTAAGTATTGCTCAACGTTTTTTAGGTTCCAAAGTAAATTTTACAGACCTTGGACTGATAAGCCATAAATGACATTAAGAAGTATTTTTAAATACCCATATTAATAGCATAAATGTCAAAGAATATCTAGCAAATATATTTAACATATCACAGAAGACAAGACTTGAAGCCGAATCATATCTTTCCAAGGAATTAATTGTTTCTCTTTTAATTGATAATGTTCTGCCTTTGAGATATCTTAGATGTGCATCTACAATTACCCGAATTGAGTCATATTTTCTTGAAATTATGCCCTCGTGTGCAATAAATATGTTTTTGTTGTTTTAAAAACAGTTAATCATTTTCGCTCGGCATTGGAAACTCTGGTAAATGCAAATTCTATTCGCGTCAAAACATGCTCTTTGTCAAAAATTAAACCCCTTTATACTGGATTAATATCGGAGAGCTGTTTTGATATCCTTTGCAGGATCGATTGATTTGTTTCTAATATAATGTTAGGAACATAACTATAAATATGTATATACCACATATATTTTGGGTATTTGACATTTTATAAGGTAATTGAAATTTTTATGTGCTTTTAAAAAACATTAGATAAGCAAGTATTGATGCCACAAAATTGTATCCCTAACTGTACTTGTGCTGTTAATCACAGTTGGAATTTTCTGGTATTAAATGAGTTACCACAACTATCTTTAATCACTACTGTAATTAAAATAATGATTTCTTCAAACTCAGTAGATTTTGTATGATATGACAAATTTATCTTCGACATCTTTACTATTCAGTACTTTTCGTTTAAGCTTAAATTGATGGTGGCCTTACAATACTATGTACGAGTAGTCGCCGTGGTCTAGTAGATAGTATGTTGGCTAATTAGACGTAGGCCACTGTTCAAACCCCAGGTCAGACATCTTCAACAAAACCAAATAAGATAAAATATTATTTCGGCGACTTCCTCTCAGCAGATATCTGGCAAAAACTCTGATGGGTAAATTGCCATAAAAAGTTTTTTCAAAAAATTTGTCGTTCAGAGTCGACATTAAACTGTAGGTCGCACCACTCATGTATAAAATTAACATAATATAGTGGTGTGAGTATTATGTATGCATATATGAGGCTTTTGACTTTGATACACTGGTTTTAAATCTTATCAGTCAAATAGTTTTAGAAATTGATGAGAAATTGATGAGATGAGCTGAGTTCAATATCGGCTATTGTTTTTCACAGTCATAGAAGCATTGTAATGTTATGTCGTTAACACACAATCACAATCGATCTTTAGAATAATTTAAACTATTTAAATGAAATTCATTTTTCAAATAATTGACAGTCCACCACAATGGTACCAGTACTTTTCCACAAAATCTCTATTTTTATTTAAAATGTTATAAAATGAATTTTGTTTTTTTTCTATCATTTAAAGAAATGGTGCCAGCAGCGACACTTTTGGAAATTGGGAATAAAAACTTTATATTTGGAATGTAAAACAGAAACAAATTACCATTTAAATTTTAATTTTTCCATTTGTTCCGTAAAGTAAAGTAAAAATAAAATAATATCCACTTGAGTATATAAAACTGTTACACAAATGAGAGAAAATAATTTAAAAAGTATGAATGAAAAGCTGCCAAAAAACGAAAATAGAAAAGAATCTCTGCAAAACATGTTCTATTGTTGTTAGAATTTTCCATTGTGACTCATTAAACTTTTATGCGACTTTTCTTTTTTTACCATTCTTTTGCTTTTTCAAGTTTCAATGTCACTTATTTCGGATTGACAAACACACATACAATGTCTTCAGTCTAAAAAATGTTTAAATACACTCAAATTGATGATGTTAGTATAATTAAAATAAAAATAATTTCACAAGTATATGGAAAATAATCCCTGGCCAGACATCATAACGAAATATGAAAAAAAATATTTCTTCGGCGACTTTCTCTCAGCAGATTTCTGGCAAAAACTCTGAGAGTAAATATCCCCGTCATGAAAAAGTTTCTGAAAAGTGTTGCATATTGTCTCTTAAGTAATCTAGACGAAATATAGTCGAAATCACCGTAGTATAGTAGTGTGTTGGCTTATTAGACGCAAAGCCAGGGTTCGAGCCCCAGGCCAGACATCAAAGACAAAATACAAAAAGTAAAGTTCAGAACTGTTATCGACATTGCTCCGCCACTGCCATATTTTTGAAAAAGTTAACTTTATATTGTAATAACAAAAAGAAGTTAAAAGTGACTTTAAAGTTCACTTTAGCTAAAGCTACCTTTCACTAAAGCTAAGTTTAACGGCAATTTGTAAAAATGGCCCTTAGAGTTATGTCTATATAGCCTATATCTTATATAGTCTATAGAAACTTAAAAATATTTTTTTATAACAGCAATGTCACTAATTTTCAATCAATTTTAAATTAAAAGATAACCCTTCACAGAATGTTGTGATTTGTCATGAAGTCTTCGAAACTTCGAAGTGAAGTTTAAAACGTCGTCTTGAAAACAATCTAAAGTACTATCTGATGAAGTTAATATTGTTACCGGAATTATATTTTACAGCCATATATTGGGAATTTGTTATCGAATTTTTCCCAACACCAAATGTTACCAAATGCAAATGACTAATCTGGGAAAGGAATTTATTTCAAATAGTATATTTGGTGCAGCTCCCGCACTGACCAATTTCTTCTACGAGTTCGGTGGAATTTTGTCGGTACGGGGACTGCACTTACCCTTGGTATCACAACGGGCCGCTATGCGTGCTCAAGTGACATTTTGATACCAAAGCTACCACCTAAATGTGGTAAGACCACTTCAACCGAATATGAAAATTGTACTTAAGCATGCAAAGAGCTTTCTAAAATACGAATCATATTTATACTAAATTTTTTGTGAGTGTATGGTAAACATTGAAGTATAAACACAATACAATACATACAGAATATATAAAGAAACATAAATACAAGACAGTAACTGTAAACTAGTGTTACCAGTAACCGCAAAACAACTGTCGCCATCATAAAATATCCTTAAACGGGCGAACATACCCTTGCAAGTATTTGTATTGGCCCATGACCTACACATTTTGAAAATTGCTTAGAATAACCCAACATATAACAGTGCTTAAAAATTCTTAGATTTTTATTTTTAGGGGTTTTTTTTATTATTTTAGGGTTTTATTTCGACGTAAAATCAAAGGGAGCTGGCACTTCAGAAATTGCATTAGAATACAATCAATTGGGAGCTGTATCAGACAGACATCTTTTTGAGGCTTTAGACTATATAATTGCAGTTGCAATATTATTTTTCCACAGATAATAGACACTAAATTTGAGATTGTCAATAGGCTTTTACCGAAGGTTTTATTCGACCAGAACATGTTATTCTCTTCAAGAACTAATTTTTTAAAAAATGAAATGTTCTCAACACGTTCCATTTTCTGTACAGAACAAATGACGTAAAATCCGCATTAAGTAGACGAGCTTCATACTTTGTCGAGCTGTACGACCTTTGTTTATACGAGCCTGTATAGCTTCAGATGAACCACATGGATTTGTTATGTTGCAATAGTTAGGTGATGGTTTTTAGCGCTCATAATTGTAAATTCGGGAATGTTCAATGTTGGTTATACGAGGCGTCTCGAGGTCATTTTACCGTTACTGCTGATGTCTCAAAAGACCGGTCATTTTACCGTCACTGATGATGTGTTATTGGAAATGCAACTCTACAGCTGAAAACTACTATGTTATGTATGTATTAGTTATGTTATGTATGTATTAGTAAGTGAATCTTGTATGTGTTAGTTTCGGTCATTCATTTCTTGTAGGGTCAGTAATCGCTTTTTTGCGATTTGATTAATTCTAGGAACTTTCTTAAGACTGAGTTCTCTGAATCTTTTGAAACACAAATCTCATTGGAACATGAGGTATAACAAGCGCATATGGCAGATCAGTCGCACCATTTAATAAATATGGGACAAATAGGAACTACAAGTAATCGACATAGAGACTACCATTCACAGCAACATTTCTAGCCCAACCACCGATGGAGTTTCACATAATGCAGGTTTCTTAACAGTCCTTTCAATGCACCACAATGTGTTTATAATTCGACTCTAGTACAGCATCAAATCCCTTCAAATATTTCGTAAGCGATGCTGATTTTCGACATTCCATATAATTTTTGTTCATTCCTTAAGTTCAATTTTATTGAATGGAATCTGGGCAGCTAGTCTGTGCACTTTGATAAATGCATAGAAAAAATTTTTAATTTTAATCGATCATAGATTCGATTTAATTTTTTTGTTCACCAATTTCTTCAGCTCATTTGACGCTTCCACTAATTGCCCATTAATTTCGACTAAGTTTCCACATCTGCCATCAAAGTTACTTATTTAAATTCGAGTGTCATGTACTCATTAAAATTGTTCAATATGAAGTATAAACCTTAATAAAATGTATAGAGTGGCCTTACATTGTAGAGTCTTATGAGTTATAAAAATAAAAAATATCCTCAAAATACTGTCAAACAAAACCAAAGGTTTGTGTTTATACGTGTTTTATAAATTCAAGTATTAAGGACAACAGCTGTTGTCGTCAAAACAGTACAACAAAAAAAAGAACGAATTGAAGTGGTCTAGTCTAGTGGTGCTTTTTAAAATACAAATAAACGAAATGGCAAGCTAAAAAAGACTGTATCCCCAACAGGGAAGAACATGCACGCAAATATGTACGATACGTGGTTACACGCACATTTACTTACATACAAGTACATGGACAAATACTAAGTGAAAATATAAAAGTGGGTTTTAAACCATTGTCAATGGAACCACAACAAATATAAGCAAACATTTAACAACCATAAATTACACACATCCATACTAATGTCCACAGACACATACGCACATTCATATACATAAGTTCCTTCACATTCAGAAATTTCTATTAAAAAAACATAAAAAGCGATTCAATGATATCAAGTCAGTGTTGCGAAACTGAAATTTTAAAATGGTACTGAACTATAACTGAAAAAGTACTTTTTTGCATCAAATGGTACTTTTGTAAAAGATACATACATACATACATAATTGGTCATTATAACCCTTCAATCAGGATTATGACTTAACTTCTCACACGACTTTATTTGTGTGTGTTAATTTTATACATGAGTGGCGGAACCTACGGTTTAAAGTCGAATCCGAAGACAGATTTCTTTGAGAAACTTTACCGTGGCAATTTTATTTACTTGCCAGAAGAAAGTTGCCGGAGAAATATTTTTTCATGTCTGCCATGGGGTTTGAATCGTGGACTTACGTGTAGTAAGCCAGTACACTACCTACTAGACTATTTATTTATTTATATTTAATACACATACAGGACAAAAACAGCTGATTCGGAACGTAACAAAACGTAAAAGCCTCCGTTAGTCAAACAACAATGGAACGTAATGTAACATACGTCCGTTTTTTGCATATGAAGAGCAATGCAAATGCTTACCGAAATTACATTTTTTCATTGCTTTTCTTATTCCAAAAACGAACGTACGTTCCGTGGACATTTGGCTAACCGGGGCCTAATTCTACTTTTAGCATTGCGTTGAACATTTGGCTGATGCATTAATAGCTGAAAAGAGCAAGATATAAAATATGTAATAATAAAAAAGTACCGAAAGCGTCGCGGGGGTAGTGCGGTAGTTTTGAAATGGAAAAGTACAAACCAAAGTACAAAAGTACTGAATTTTTAAACACTGTTTCAATTGAACAAAGTTGCGATGAAATATATCATAGAAAAACACTTCTGACTTTTTTTTATTAATTTTAAAAGTTTTATGTTTTAAATCACCAAAGAAAATGAGAGAGGGATAATGCATTCATAATGCAGATGTCAGTAACATGTCTGTACTCATCTTTAGTTTAGCAAGACTCAAGAGTATCAGTGCGAAAAAATAAATCTTATGGTTCAGAGTGAATTTTTTGCTTTCGGTTAAACTCTGTGCGTGATATCGTGTACCTGCACTTGCGACAAAATCCCCTTTGATACAAAACATGTTGCGTTAATTTGTCTTTTAACAATTTTTTAAATTTTTATGAAACTTGTTCCAAATTTAAAAAATAATGGAAAAATAAAATTATTATTTGGCTTTGGCAGGTTGTTTACTCACCAAAATTTTATAGAAAATCTACTGGATAATCTGAATTGGTTTCTAAAAAAACGTAGTGTTTATTATTAATTTTTTTTTCTTAACCGTAGATCGAACCTTAAAAAACTTCATAATTGGAGCTTATGTATCACTTTTAATACATATTTGTAGTAACATAGAATTGTCACCATTATTTGTCACCATAAATTTTGTTAATATTTTAATATTTTGATTTATTTTAATCTTTTTGTAGTAAAACTACTTTATATTATTACATTTTATTATTACTTTTATGAAATTTACTCCAAAATTTTTGACACGGTTTTTTACATAAAAATCAAACACTTCATGTTAGTTTTGTTTTATTTTTTTCTAAATGGTAATAATTTGACATCTAGCACCCTTGCTTTGCAGCGATTTATAAGTTTCCCAATGTTTAGATGGAGCAGCTTATTGTCACTACCATCATTAACACTCCCAATCGAGGGCTAGCTGATGGCACAAACCATTGTTATACATCGTTGTTGTCGATGTCATGTCAGGTAAAAAAGTTTCCTGTTGCAATAGAACATCGATTATCGATTATATCAATGTTCTCTCTTTCATTCCTCTCTGGTGTCCCTTATACAAGTTTCCCCAAATACGGCTATAAGTAGTTGCTACGCACGTAGTATGTACTCGTACTTGAATCTAAAACTGCAAATTTGATTTCGGTGGACCACAAAATTTATTAGAACCATAAAATTCAATTCGTTACTCAACTATAGCGACAAAATTATTGGGATTATTAAAAGCTGAAAGACTTTCAGTTCATTTTTCGAAAAGGCGTAATAGGTGTAACTTTATCATCACTTCCGAGTAGCACATTATTAAAGCGAATGATTCTGTTATCTCATACTTACATACGTATTTGACCGATATATTATCAAGAATCTACAACATTTCAAGAAACATCTGCCAGCAATCTTCGTGAAAATTAATAATATTCTCTCTTCCCAATCTACTAAAGGCATACGGTTCTGTGCTTCAAGTTGTACAATCTTTGGCGATAAACATCCTATTGTCATGCTGGTTGCTTTCAATACTTTCGTCAGTTCATAAGACGAGCTTCTGTAATCGGTCATTACAACCTTTCGATGTAAATTAGAAATGTCTGACCTGACGTTTGAACCTTGGTCTGACGTCTAATAATCTAACACGCTCATACTAGATCACGACTACTTCAATCAATATCATGAATACCAATATACTTTCAATACCTTCTCAAATACCATAAATAATGTATTATTTACGATAAAACTTCAGAAAAACTTTGAAAACTTAAAAAAAAATTCAAACACAACACCAATAAAACCCTAGTAAAGCCGCATGTGTCAAATATGCTACATAAGCCAGAATTATGAAGATTTTGAATTTTTAAGTCCTGTTTAAAATTTTCCTTTTTTATATTTAGTTTAAAATAATGGCGATAACAATACTAACGTAATAAACAAATATCAGACATCTAACTTTTTCTGAATTAAAGTTATATCGTCTCATAAATGTATAATTTTTGATACAAAGCTCGATCTACGGCTAATGAAAAGATAGAAAGTTTGTATAGGTCAATTTGCACCATTTCACATTCGATTAATTGCATTAAGACTGTAATATTTTAAAAATTAATTGGTATTTTAAGTGTTGCTTCCTGTAATAATATAAAATTTTTATATTTAAAGCCATTCTAATAATTCGTTACCTTGAAAAAGTAGAAGATATTCATCGTAAAAAGTGCCCCGATAGTCTAGTGAGTAGAGTAGCTTGTCTATTAATGTGAGGGCTTGAGCTACGCAGCTTGTATTAATTAAGATATGTATACGTAATAAATAATTATAATAAAATTAAAAAATAAATCAAATAATCATGATGAAATCTTACATACATATGTTACTTACAAATTCATACGTTACTTTGCATTATCAAAAAGAGATTTTAAAAATAAAGTAAATCTAGCAGGATGTTGAACAAACGCTATAAATATTTAAGTTTTCAATACAAAGATTGACATGCAATTATAAGAAAGCAAAAGAATTTGCCTCGTAGTTGTCCCAAGGTAACCGCTTCGAAAATCGCACAGGATATTGAAATCAAGTTTACGAGGAGATTATTTGAAGAGTACTTAGAATATAATAAATCTCAAATATTATAAGTTTTTCATTTTATAACAATTTTTAAAGAAATATATTGAATAGAACATTGCTGCTTTGAGTGAAATCTTCATGAATACGACGAAATATCGTTTCGTCATGATTCTAGGCTTACGTGTACACAACCGTTTGCGTCCACTTTTTGCTCATTAGGCTCAGTTGAAACTAGGAGGAGGAGGGAAGCATTTTTATTAAACACTTGTTGTTATTGATAAAATTTATTTTCGGTTAGATGGCTATTTCAATATGCAAATTTTCCTCAAGCCGTTAACGAAAAACTATTACATCCAACAAAAGTAATTCTCTGTTGCTTAATACACGCAGATGGCATTATCGCTTCTCATTTCTGAATTTATGTTTCCAAATATTTATCAGCTAAATACCAACGATTTTTGCTACCAAAAAGACAGCGGAATTTCCTATTTATGCATTCTTAAGAAATGAATTTTGTGACTACTTTCTTTGCAGAAGTGATTCAGTTCACTGGTTTTCAGGCGATTATGTTTAGCCATTGCTTTATACCGACAAATCAGCAACCCTTGACGAGTTGGAAGGATATATTGAGTTCTCCTCTGACGATATACGGTCAGATTTACTACAAAAAGTAATCGAATCTGCCATATAGCCTTTTATTCGCAAAGGACATATGATGGACGTATTTGAAAAACTAATATCGTTAAGGGCCTATCGGACATGGGCCCACAAATTCTCTCTAACATTTCCGAAGTCGGCCGCTAGATTAAAAGGGATTAATTTATGACTAATGGAACTAATTAAGCGGTAAGTCTCCGATTCGATATTCAATTATTTTGTGGTTTATTTTACTCTTATATTGTAATATTATTAATACTTTTGTGACTGCGACTGATACTTCATTATACTTAATTTTTTTCATAATAAAATATTCGAATGTTTATTGATTTTCAACATTAAGTTCCATTATAAAATATTGTAAAGAATATTTATTATTTAATTTAATTTTATTTAATATATCGTAGTGATGAAGATTTTAAAAGAATAAACGTCTTCAGAATAATATTAAAAACTTACCAGACGTAAAAGTAAACTTTTCGAATTAAAAAAGCCTTGAAAATTAAAACCTCTGATAATTCAAATTGTTTTTGCAATTGTTCATCGCAATTAATAATTAATAATAATTTATTAATAATTAATAATAACGTTAACAACTATACGAAATATGTTTGTTTGTATGTATTTATAAACTATTTCACATAAGTTTTCTTTTATGTTTGGTGTTTTTCATGTTATTGTTCTGTTGTAATAAGAATAGTAATTTCATACTTTTAACTCAATTAATTATCAATTAACTCAATTTATTAAATCTTATTCTTCTTCATCTTCTACTGGTTTTGTTTTATTTAATTCCATTATTATTATTTGCAGTTTAAATCTGATTACTTTAAATGTTTTTATTATTGTTCAGAGAAATTATTTTAAATTATGAACACACACACACACACACACAATTGTAGCATATCGGCGATCTGTATGGATGAGTGGGGTGTAGTATTTGTTTCAATTTTATTCACATTCCCAAACACCTTCGTTTTGTTTCTCATACAATTTCCGTCTGTTTATTTGCTATTCATGTATGTTTGTGTGTGTAAATTTCTGGTTTTTTCTGTTATCTTTATGTTAGTTTTTTATTTTCTTTTTTGTTTTTTTTATTCAAATAAAATATTTCTCTCCTCTTCTTCATCTCTATAGTCCGCACATGTGTTATAGCAAAGAATATGGATATAAAGAATGCGCATCATGTAGAAGTAAAATTTCTTATGGCGGGTCCAAGGCATATTCATAAGAGGTAACCGCAAGAATACAACAAGTACAACAATGCAAAAACAACAGGCATTTTGTTTTTGTTAAAGAGTACACGGAATGTCAAAAACAGCTTCATTACTGACTGACGAATAACAATAGAAAGAGAAATGTTAAAAAAATTTATAAACATGGTTACAAAACACTAAAAAAACAACAAAATTTTGACATTCTAAGACTCGTCAGCTGTTGAATTGCTCTTACCTGATATAAATATGCCATGGGCGGGTCGTAACATCAGGACCCGCTCTCACCAAAATATTTTTAAAAATCATTTCTTGATGAGAGGGAGGAAGACAGAAGGAAAATAAACACAAACAAAGAGCGTAACAGTGTGTTGCTCTCATCATACGTATGCACATGTGTATGTATTTTTGTGTTTTTTGATTTAGTTGTCGATCAGACTGCGACAATAATACATGTGCTGCGGATGCTTTATCATTTTATTTCAGAATAACACTCGAAGAATATTTTGTGTTAAAAATGTTCTATGCCATTAGCTGGGCGTATTTTATTTTGTCCCATAGTATATTTTTTTTAAATGCTCTGGAATGCTCGTTTTTTTTCTTTTAATAAAAAATTGTTTTTTATTCTTTTTATTTTTATTTATCTGAAAAACATGGCCTAATTTTTAAGCCAAAGATGGATAGCTTTATGTTCTTTTAATAATAAAATTGATGTTTTATTTTATTTATCCAAAATTATTAAGCCAAAGATAGACAGCTTTACATATTTATGTTGATGAAATGAAAATAAAAATAGAGTATATTACTAACACTTTTATATGGCTGTAAATAAATAAATTTTCTCAACTTATTTTCTCTCTCTCACTCACTAATCCATAACCATAGGCATGTGTTAACCTAGAGGAAAATTGATAGCAATAATGTCAAGTCTACTTATTAACCCAATGATATGAATATGTGTATGTATAGAGAAATTGAACTGCACTAAGACACTAAGACACCGTATTTAACTTGGCAAGTATTCTTCCAAAAATCGAAATCATTTCTCATTGATATTAGTGAATACTACTGTGATATTTCTTTGGGTGTATCATTGAAGTCTGAAAAAAGCGACATGAACCTTCTTCTTTAAAAACTGACAAGATTTTTACGCTCTTTTTAACGAACATTCTTGATGTTTGTGTCCTATGTGTTTAAAAAGCCGAAGATGTTCTTCCCCTGAGGGACATTAGTGCCGACGTCTGTTTTTAACACTAGAAACATAAATAAAAAGTGGTCAAACAACACAAACGCACGATGAGAACAACGCATTGTTACGCTCTTGGTTTCTGTATCATTCCCATCTATCTTTCCCCCCGCGTCATGAAATATTTTTGAAAAATATTCCAAAATATGTTAAAATGCACATTCCCCTGATTTTTATGCTAATATAAGACGATGAACGGAACATGACTTTATCATGTCATATCAGACTTAATTCGATCAATGTCTAAGTGGACATCAAAGTATACAAATGTTCAACGGTTAGCTGGCAAAGCCATGATATTGGTATATGGGATACGAATTGATCAACTGTCTTGCAATAAAAAAAACCATCAACAGCAACTACATAACGTTATTGGATCATATCTTTCTCTAAAACATCATATCTTTCCTACAAACTTTTCAGCACAATTGTTAAGTTATAGGTTTTTCTATGACTAGAGTAAGTGTGTATAATTAGAAGAACCTAATCAAATGTCCACTTATTGTTCAATAGCATGCTACAAAATTTAATTACGTCAATAGGCCTCTCAAACGTGCAACATTTTATTCAAACAAAAACTGTATATTTTAAAATTATTGCTTCAAATGCTACAAAAACGTACAAAGCAAATCGGTGGCCATAAACTAGATTTGTTTTGTTCTTTTTCTTCCTTTAGGGTGCTCTCATGGGACATTTTCCCCAGTTTCCTCTCCACAGCAGCTCAGTAGATTATAGAACGATAAAACTTTCCCTATTAAGTGTTCCTTCTTATCTGACTTTAAATTACTCGGCTTATGTAGTATTTATGATTTTACCATTAGTAACGAGACTTTTCAACCGAAAAAGTTAACGTTAAGACATCAAATTTCCAAAAATCAAGGACACCAAAGAATTATTTGTTCTGATAACGATAATGAAGGATTTAAAAATATTTTTTTACGACAGTTCTTGAGGGATTGTTATTGAAATTCAAGTTAATAAATTAAAATATTTTTTGTTTTAATACTAAGAAGAAGAAACAACAGCCATTGGTTTAAACTGATGGCTGCAGATAGTTCAGGTAGCTTGTTGAGCCTATGAGGAATACCCAGGAGAACCAAGCTCATCTATTTGTTACCTGAGTATAATAAATACAAATTTGCATTAAAGGGTTCAATTGCTATGATGAAATAGCAGGTTGACCCTCTGTGGAATATCTATGAGAACCCATACGCCAAATAAGGTACACAAATTTCCAAAATGGTTTCCGCCTATAAAAGACGTGAACCTTGCCCGATAAGTTCAATTACACGATAGTTTCGGTAGACAACAGACAACATCAGCGGAAAATTAAAAAATGGAAGCAAATAAAGAAATTAAAACCGGCGATTTGTTTAATAAACGGATTGACATGTCCAAAGTAAAACTGAACGATATAAAACCAAAAATTAATAAGAAAATCAACAACATATTTCCTTCAACACCATTTCGTGAATTTTTAGCACAACACTCTGCAGAAATAGACGAATTTTTGTGTCGTCAATGGAATGAAGCGCCCGATAAGGAAACAATTCTATTGTCAAACAAATTTGTATATCCAGATACAACAAAAAGTGAAAACCAATCCCCGACGACTTTCTCATCACATAGTAAACCATGTTCTAAGCCGGCAGAAAACCCACAACAGAGCAATACCGAACATTCAAAAAGTCATAGCTTAGTACGTGGTTGTGATGACGATTTCGCAAACAGTTATAAGAATTCACCCCAACAGTGTAATCAAGACACAAATGCTAACTCACAGAATCAATGTCCTCCTACAGCATTTCGAGAATTTTTGTTGGAACAATGCGAAGAAATAGATGAATTTTTAAAGTGTAGAAGACGGCCAGACGATTTCTACGTACTTAAAACACCACAGAAACTGAAAAATATTATCGCCAGTGCTGAAGGACAAACTGCCACCACTGTGTTGTCGCCGCCATCTGTCACAATATCAGATCAAAGAGACACAAATTCTGATGAGACCGTCAAATCAATATCCGAAATGAAAGCTGCCACTAAACGTTCACACTCGACAATGATTAATGAAAGTAAAAAGTCTAACAATAATTCCACAAATAAGGATGAACAGAAGCCAGCTAACGAGAAACATACGAAGCCAAAGAAATCGTCATAGAGACGCAGTTCGGACAAAAACTGCTCAAGTAAGCCAGAAGGTGAATCAAGTCAAAAGAAAACCCACAGGAAGTACAGCAAAGCAATGAGTGAACGTATTCTGGAGCTTTTTGGTAATTGTAGTAGCGACGAAGAAGAACGCCGTCCAGACAAAGCCTCTTCTAAGAAGCCAGTAGCGGAATCAAAAGAAAAGGAGGACCGCAAGAAATCTAACAACGAAATGAGCAAACATGTGTTTGATATTTTTGGCAGTATGAGTAGCGATGAAGACGTTTAAAATATACTCGGCAAAGAAGACTAACTTTCTACAACAGAAGCAATGGTAAGGGACAATGCTAATGCAGATTATAATTTTGGAAGAAAAATATATTATTTGTAATCAATTTGTATAAGTTTTATATTAAATATTACATGACAATGTTTTTAATTTTTATTAAAAATTGATGTAATAAATGAATAGTTTTTAAGTTTAATTTTTAATCTTAAGAAATATAAAATAAAAACAAAAAATTTATTTAATGTTCTAATTTAACTATTATGCTTGTTCAAACTAGGTTTGAACACAACAAAATTATATCGATAACAATAATAATAAGTGACAACAAAACATTTTCCATCCATCTAAAGGAATGTCTCCGCAATTCCATTACACAAAAGGAATGCCTCCACTATTTACAGTAAGGCAAATTGTCTATGAAGTTTGGTGGGAAATAAAATTAGAAAAAGGAAATCACTTATCATCTTGCGCTTATCGTAACAACAACCCAATTTACCATCAAGTTTTTTTTTCTAACACATTCAAGTAAAAAAAGTGTGATAAAATCAATAAAATTACCAAAAAAATTATAAACTATAAATTGTGCTAAAGATATATAAAAAAAAATCTAATAAATTTTTAATTGTGTTTTATAAAGATCTATTAAATTTTAAAATTGTGCTCAAGTTATATATTAAAATATATACTTACCGTTAAATTGAAATATACTTACCTTTGAATTATATATACTTACCTTTGAATTAAATATACTTACCTAAATTTATAATATTGTACTTACCACCAATGAAATCAACCAATTGTGCTTAAATATAATATATATTAAAAAATATACCTAACTGAATTATACTCACCTGAACTACTTACGCTAAAATTTGTACCAGTGATTAAATTTATACTTACCAAATACCCCTAATAAAGTCACAACTGGATAAAATACAAAGAGTTTAATTGGAAGCTGGAAAAAAAGGTAAGAATCTCTTTTACTCTCAATTCTCCAAAAAGAAATTGAAATAATTGTATTTCTTTTTTTCTCTCCCACAACACGCATCCCAACGATTGTAATTACTTACGAGTAATTACAATCAACATCTCCTTTATAAACAAATTAACAACCCGAATTTGTTTCATGGTCCTTCTCACGGCAAACACTCAGCAACCTGTGGATTTGTTTCATTCATTTCATGTTTCGTTTTTTTATGGAAAAAAGAAGACAATCTCTTTAAAAACAAATTAAACTAAAAACAACAACTTCATACAACAACACCATATAACAACTTCATACGATAACACCATACAACAACTCCATACAACAGCTCTATACAACAAACTCCATACAATGAGGTAAAGAGAACATAAAGATCATCACTACAACATAAACCATCAATTATCATAATCATTACACATAAGATATTGGAAAATAAGTTAAAAAAAAATGTAAATGATGGATAATTTTATACATTCAAACAATTTTTACGCGTAAACTCAAAAAAGACAAAAAGAGAGAGATAAAACCTAAAGTGCATAGAAAAGTGCTAAAACCTAAAAAATGATAATAGGTAAACAGAAAATTTAACCCGTTAAGGAAAAATATTTGTAAAATAAAAAAAATCCAAAAGAGTGCGAAAAAAGTGGCGTTACAAATTAACCTCGGAAAAACAAAAAAGAGGTTAAAAGAAGCGTATGTACATATAGATGGACATATTCTTACGGTAAAATAACATTTTTTGACAAAAACCTAACATTTATAAAAAGCACATACATCCCGTTTTTTCTCTCCTTTTACCCGTGTACCGGTTTTACGTTTATCCCGTTTTATACTTATACACATATAAGAAATCATTTAAAATTCGAATATACTTAGAAACATATTTTCACACTCTAAAATTACACAAACCCGTATAAATACGTATATGTATATATAGTATATAGTATGGTATATTAATACCGTTCTCTATTTCGCGTTATTTTCTCGTTTTCGAATATAAAATACAGAAATTTCTTTTCTGTATATGTAAAAAAAACACAATTTGAAAGTTCCCCCTTTAAAAAAGGAACAAAGTAAAAAAAAATAATAATAATAAATAAAAGTGCAAGTGATCTCATCTCCCTTAATTTCTCTGTAAATCAAACATATAGTGTATTAATACACCACTCTCTTAGTCACACATAACAGAAGTGTGTTTGATTTACTATATTCCCGTTTGATAACTCAAGTGCAATGTCTCTTGATTTGTAACAAATCAAGAGAATAGCGGATTTATCAAAATTGAAACAACAATTCTGGTTGTGTCACAAGGAAAGTAAACGAAGAAGGACAAGGAATAGACAGAAGGAAAAAACACCACACAGAGTATTAAAGGAATGATATTTATAACAAATATCAACTGCAAATTTTTATTTTTCCCACTTTTAGTAATTATAAATATATATATTATTAAAATAAATAAATAAATGTTTATCCCATTTACCCTCACTTGTTTTAATTTTAATTTTAAAAACATAAATTGAAAAATAAAAAATTTATTAACAAATGAAATTTTTCCTTTACACCACTGGTCTTTATTTCCAATGAAAACAATACAGTCCATTGCAAATTAACCCATTGTGGCGCACATCGTGAAAATTATATTACGGAAATAAATTAAAAATTAATAATAAATAAATTTTGCAAATTATTAATAAAATATATTTGAAACTCGAAAAAAAAATATTTGTAAATATTTTAAAATTTAATAATGAAAAATAATTTTTTTTTTAATTTGAATTTTTTTTAAATTAATGAACTAAAGAAAATTTAATGTCACCAATATCTCAAATATATTTGGTTGATTAATACACAAATTACACGGTGAAATAAATTAATTTTCATATCTCATTTGAAAATTCATATCACAATTATATAAGAGAATTTACATGGCAATTTATTAGAATCCCAAATTTCTTTATTCAATTCTATATTCTATTTTTTCTATATTTAAACTAGATAACAGGTATCTAGTGCTATTCCCATATAGCCCTTAACCCCCTATTCATAGAATATAGAAAATAATTATTTACACCGCGAATTAGCACTTAGAGTTTTTTCTTAACTCTTTTTACGCTAGATAACAGATATCTAGTACTACTTCCCAGTAGCCCAAATCTCCTAAGTGCTAAATTCTCCTGGATTACAATATCCAGTATTGCCCTCTTATATATTCTCCTTAAAATTTGCTAGACAGCAGCTCTAGTACTACTTCCCAGTAGCCCTAATCTCTACTAACCTACCTAATCTACCTAATCTATTACTCACATATATATACACTCTCTCTGGAATTGACTGGACAGCAGTTCCAGCCCTACTTCCCAATAACCCAAAGATCTCATATTTGAATTCATCGTATCTCAATACACGAATCTAGAATCTCATCACTCTTCTTTATAACATTGCATTTTCAAATCTCACATTGAGAAAATATCAACATCATCTCGTAGCGTGGCAAACAGCTCTCCAAAGGAGAGCTTCTTATTCAACTGTGATCAGTTGAACCAATTTTGTCAATAATTTCAACGACCTCCCACGGACAAACAATCGGAATTGGTTCTGGGGGTCAAGTTGAAACATTTGGACTCCAAATGGGCAAAACTCGAGAGTTCCTATGAGAGGATAATGTTGTCTCAGGACAAAACGGTAACCGTGGAAGCTAAGGAAGAGGCGAGAAAGAATTATAAAGCGTGTATGGATGTCTACTACCTTTGTACTTCACAGCTCCTCGAACTAATAAAGGTGGCTCAAATTAATTCCACTGGAGAATCGGAAACATCTCGAGACTCACACACCTCGACTCAAAATACGTCCGAATCCTCGGACTACTGCATAAAACTTCCCCCTTGCGATACAGAGGTATTTCAGGGAAGTTATGAACAATGGCCCTCTTTCCGTGATATGTTTACAGCGGTTTACATAAATCACTCCAAACTAACCCCTGTAACAAAACTGTACCATCTCCGAAACAAGACGAAAGGCGAAGCGGGTGCCATAGTCAAAAGGTATACACTTTCTCATGAAAATTTTGAATTGGCATGGAACGCTTTGAAAACCCGGTACGAAAATAAGCGTGTATTGGTTGACAACCAAATAAAAATATTGTTTGATATCCCACCAGAAACGAGCGAGGATAGTGAATCAATTATAAGAATACAGTCTTCTGTAAATGACTCTTTGGCTACTCTGAAAACTCTCGGAGTGAACGTGGAGAGCTGGGACCCCATCCTCATAAGATTAATCTCGACTAAATTACCCGATTTCACCCTCTCACTATTGGAAAAGTCTCTTACATCACCCCGTGAACTGCCAAAATGGTCACAAATGTCTCAATTTTTAGTAGACATATGACAAAAATGTCAAAAAATTCACCGCAGGAATCTCAAAACTCACACTACAAAGGTAGCAGTACTTCCCCACAATCGGCAAATGCTACCCAGAACAATCATGATGACTCTCGAACAGAATACTCTACCTCAAGTCGAGTACACGCTAATTACTCACGAGTAATGAAAATATTCTATTGCGAACTGCTCTAATGCAAACAGAATATAGAGGTGAACTCTTCACCATTTGGGCTCTTATAGACCCAGGTTCTCAGCGAACATTCTTAACGGAAAGAATTAGAAGCCGACTTCAACTCCCATATCAAACATCTCAGTTTGAAATTGTCGGTATCGGCGGACAAAAGCAGTCCGCAGATAAAGAATGCGAGTTCGTTTTGTACGCAAGAAGGTATAATTTGAGAATACCCATTAGGGCAATAGTTTTGGCGAAAGTCACTAAACAACTCCCTTCTTGTACCTTTGCAATCCCTCACTCTAGCGAACTCGAAGCATTAGATCTAGCTGATCCCACCTTCAACAAATCATCACAAATAGATCTAATCCTGGGCAATGATTATGAATATCTCGTTAATATTGAAGGTATGAAGAAGAATATTTGCGGTCGCACCTCGGCGTGTTATATGCCGTATTCGGATGGGTGCTAAGTGGCCCTATGAAAGCCCAGGCGATTCAAACGTTCACAACTTCAGTTGTTTCTTCGGATATATCAGACCTCAATAGTATCTTGAAAAAGTTTTGGGAAGACGAAGAAATTCCCTCAGATCGCCCGTGCTCAACTGAAGATGAAATTTGTGAGAAGTTCTATACACAGACTACGACACGTCATGAGAGTGGTAGATACATCGTACGATTGCCATTCAAGAAAGAATATCCCGAGAAAATCTTTCTAGGCTCGTCTAGATTTATTGCTTTGGCCCAATATTCCAGAATGGAGAAAGCATTGTCCAAGGATCCTGGACTTTATGACGAATATAATAATGTTTTGAGCGAATATTTGACCCTTGGTCATATGGAGGAAACTTCCACTCATGAAATTCTATCTCAGGGCAAATATAACTCGTTTTACTTACCACACCATGCTGTAGTACGCCCAGACCATAAGACTACAAAGGTACGAGTTGTGTTTAACGCATCGAGGAAAACAAAATCAAATTTTTCTCTTAACGATGTCTTGCACACAGGCCCTACTCTACAGAGGGACTTAATTACTATTATTTTCAATTGGAGAAAATACAAATTTGTATTCAGCGGCGATATACAGAAAATGTATCGTCAAATTCTCGTACATCCCAAAGATAGATCTTATCAGAAGATAGTATTTCAACCCCAACAGAATGGCCCTATAAAAGATTACCAGTTAAAAACGGTAACCTTTGGTTTAAATTGCGCTCCTTATCTCGCAATACGCACCCTTCTACAACTGGCAAATGACTCTGAGGCCCAATCTCCGAAAGCTTCATCCATTTTGCGTAAGGAGACTTATGTGGATGATATTCTTTCTGGAGGTTTTTCTATAGATGATACCCTATCCGCTCAAGATCAACTTATACAAGTCTTGAAATCCGCAGGACTACCTCTGAAAAAGATTACTGCGAATGACTCTAAATTACTCTCCCATTTACCAAAGGAGGATCTTTATGATTTAGATTTCCTCCGCTTCCATGAGTCAAGCACAACCAAGACTCTGGGTATAAAATGGAATGCGCTCACGGACACATTCTCCTACACTTTCGCGCCAATATCACAGTCATCAAAAATAACTAAAAGGCAAATTCTCTCGGCTGTGGCAAAACTTTTCGATCCAGCTGGTTGGCTCGCGCCTTTAATAATAAGGGCAAAAATACTCATGCAACAGTTGTGGTTAGAGGGATTAGAATGGGACGAAGACATTTCACCGGATTCCCTTCAAATATGGAACAATCTCGTTCAGGATCTCTCTCATATAGAGGAAATCTCAATTCCTCGTTGGATCAAATATATGCCTGAGGATATAATTCAGATTCATGGATTTGCTGATGCCTCCAAATCAGCTTATTGTGCTACAGTGTATGTTAGGTGCCAAACAAACACACATAACGCATGTTCACATTTGTTTCTGGCGAAATCCAAGGTAGCCCCAATTCAGAGCCCCCTTCAGCTTGGGAAACCTATGTGGCTAATAGAATCGCTCGAATTCATTGCTCAATCCCAGATGCAAGATGGCAACATGTGTCAACACACGATAATCCAGCAGATCTTGGAACTCGTGGCTGTAAACCACAAGATCTTGCTCACAACTCCCTGTGGTGGCATGGACCACCATGGTTAACCAAACCCTCATCTGAGTGGCCAAAACGAAACCCGTTGAAAACACCCCAAATCTCTAACGAGGTTCAGACACTGCATACAGAAGTTCGAAATGATGATATTTTAGCTAGATTCTCATCATACAACAGAGCTTTGCGTGTGGTATGCTATATATTTCGATTCTTCAATAATTGTAATAAGAACCTCAGGCCAAACGAATCACATATTACTCAAAAGACTTGACTCACGAGGAAATGAAATTCGTTAAAGTAAGGCTGATTACACTATGTCAGAAAACCTATTATTCAGAGGAATATGAAGCCTTGTCTGAAAATCGGGACATATCTACCAAAAGTGCTCTAAGAACCTTAAACCCATTCCTTGATCAGAATTCACTTCTTAGGATAAATGGCAGATTGGCTCTCTCTTCCCTACCATATAATGAACGCTATCCGATTATATTACCTGGCAAATCCCGATTTTGTCAGCTTTATTTGCACCATTTATATCACTTCCTATTTCACGCCGAATGCGGCCAAATGTGTCGTATGGTACAAACTGAATTCTATATCTTCCGTCTCAAACCCCGAGTGAAGAAGATAATACGACAGTGCAAAACTTGTATTATTTACCGACAACAGCCTTGTACTCAGATAATGGCACCACTTCCCAGAGAGAGATGTACTCTTTCACCCCCATTTCAGGTCACAGGCATTGACTTTGCTGGCCCATTTGAAATCAAAACCTCAACCTTACGGAATTCGAAAACTGCAAAGGCCTATGTTAGCGTTTTTGTTTGCTTCAGCACGAAAGCAATGCATTTAGAACTGTGCTCAGACCTGTCTTCGTCAGCATTCCAAGCCGCATTCTCTCGTTACGTTGGGAGGCGTGGACTACCCCAAAGGGTAGTAACTGACAATGGTCGAAATTTTCTCGGAACTAGTAGAGCACTCGAACGTGAATTCAATGTGTTTGTAAAAACAGCAGCCCAAGAAATAGCTCAGAAATACATAACATATGGCTTTGAATGGAAGTTTATACCCCCTCATGCTCCACACATGGGTGGTTTATGGGAAGCCGCCGTAAAAAGCTTCAAATTTCATTTGAAGCGAATTGCTGGTGCTCAAAAGTTTACCTTTGAGGAATTTTCAACTATTTTAGCTCGCATAGTGGGAAATTTGAATTCTCGTCCATTATCTGCACTATCCGAAGACCCATCAGATTTGACAGCATTAACTCCCGGTCACTTCTTAAGAGGAGCACCTCTGATAGCTTTCCCAGAACAGAATTGGCAGGAAATGTCTTTGATTAACAGATGGGAAAAGCTCAAAGCACTTCACCACCAATTCGCAATTCGGTGGAAGCAGGATTATTTGAAGACACTGCAGAGGCGCTACAAATGGAGATTCTCAGTACCTAATATGCATGTCGGAGATCTCGTCGTAGTAATGGACGATTTACAACCGCCCTACGAATGGCGACTGGTAAGGGTTGAAAATACATACCCCGGACCGGATAAGAATGTGCGTACAGCGGACATTCGCACATCTTCGGGAACTATCACTCGACCTATAGTTAAGCTATGTCGCCTTCCATTTCTAAATGATGAGAATTCTAGTTAAAATTATATTCTAAACCAACTTCAAATTCTCAACATAACTCGTCTTTTTTCTCCCGCTACTAACATTTCCTAATTCAACTCAATTCTCATTACTTAATCTCTTAACCTTCTCTAATCTGTAAAATTTCTCCCTTAGACACAACCGTAGATTTACCATAATACGCCGGAACTACAAACCCAATTCCAATAGACGTCACGCGGGCAAGTGTCGTCACCCAAGATCTCGACCAGATCCTGAAATTTATGAATGCAAAATTTGCCGGAAATTCCACGCGTTGAGGTTTTGCCACCAATTCCTGAAAATGTCTATCATTGAAAGGCAGGAACTCGTCGATAGGCATCGGTATTGTGAAAACTGCCTAGCTAGGAGCCATGACCTACGGTCCTGCACGTCACTGAACATGTGTAAGAAATGTGACAAATTCCACCACACATTGCTTCACCCAACCCCTGAAAGGTCCAAAAGAAATGCAGCAGTTCAACGAAAGACTTTTCAAAAGATGAAAAGAAAGAAGGTCGTTCAACGAAAGACATCAACGGAAGAAGCATCATCATCGACTTTATCCACAACTCCAGATGCCAAAATAATTGCACAAGTCATAAGGTCCTTGGCACAAGTCCTTTGTACTACACCTCCGGGCGAGAGGCCATCTTAAGTTTAACCCCAGGGCCGGCGATATGTTCAAACTAGGTTTGAACACAACAAAATTATATCGATAACAATAATAATAAGTGACAACGAAACATTTTCCATCCATCTAAAGGAATGTCTCCGCAATTCCATTACACAAAAGGAATGCCTCCACTATTTACAGTAAGGCAAATTGTCTATGAAGTTTGGTGGGAAATAAAATTAGAAAAAGGAAATCACTTATCATCTTGCGCTTATCGTAACAACAACCCAATTTACCATCAAGTTTTTTTTTCTAACACATTCAAGTAAAAAAAGTGTGATAAAATCAATAAAATTACCAAAAAAATTATAAACTATAAATTGTGCTAAAGATATATAAAAAAAATCTAATAAATTTTTAATTGTGTTTTATAAAGATCTATTAAATTTTAAAATTGTGCTCAAGTTATATATTAAAATATATACTTACCGTTAAATTGAAATATACTTACCTTTGAATTATATATACTTACCTTTGAATTAAATATACTTACCTAAATTTATAATATTGTACTTACCACCAATGAAATCAACCAATTGTGCTTAAATATAATATATATTAAAAAATATACCTAACTGAATTATACTCACCTGAACTACTTACGCTAAAATTTGTACCAGTGATTAAATTTATACTTACCAAATACCCCGAATAAATTCACAACTGGATAAAATACAAAGAGTTTAATTGGAAGCTGGAAAAAAAGGTAAGAATCTCTTTCTCTTACAATTCTCCAAAAAGAAATTGAAATAATTGTATTTCTTTCATTCTCTCTCCTACAACACGCATCCCAACGATCCTAAAGATCTCTTTTTTATTATGCTCCCTTACTCGTAGAACCTGTCTGCTGCATTAAGCCTCTGAGGAGGAGGTCCTTTGTCAAAATTCACTGTGTAGTGTTTCATGAAATTTGAAGTTATTAAAAACAATTATTCTTTCGAGTTTTTGCCGACACTACAATTTATAACAGTAAGACCTACCGGAACATTGACTTAAAAAAAATTCTACAAAAACAAAACAAGTGAGCTTTCGAAGTACTCAACGCAAGTTAAAAATAGTAAAACTTTATACGTTGCATTAATAAAGAAGTACCATGCGTACGGTCTCATCATAATTTTCCAAATTTTTGTAATACATACATATATACAGTGGACAGCAAAACTCTTAGTACTCCAATACATTTTGACAATTTCAGAAAATTTCATTTCATAGTTTATATAAAAAATTAAGGTTTTTATATTTATTTTATTAGTTTATTTCTGTTTTATTATAAAACAAACAAACTTTTAATGTTTTTTCATAAAACAAGAGAAAAATAAGGAATAGTTTCAGATGACTCCATATGTACCCCAAGGAGAACCCTGTGTACATTTAAAATTCAAGGGCCTAATATATGAAAATGGAATCCCATGTATTTAGTAGAATATCCCTTAAGGCCAAGCACTAAATTTAAACCATTCGGAATTGAATGTACAAATTTTGTTTATTGTTTTCTTATGGCACCATGAGCAAATTTTTCGATTGACTTTTGTTTGAGGTTTAGCAATTACATAGCCGTTCTTTCAAATAATCTCCTAAATCTCTCTCTTGAATACATATCGGGACTTTGTGCAAGAGTAAGCCTGTGGGGGCTGTTTTTTTCGTCAAAATATATTGGAGTACTAAGACTTTTGCTGTCCACTGTAATTGGTCATTGCAATCATTCAGCCAGTTGCGTATTAATTTTATCATGAGTGTCGGGACCTACAGTTTAAATTCAACTGCGAACGTCCGATTTGTTTGAGAAGCTTTTCATGGCAATTTTATTTACTCTCAGAGTTTTTGCCAGAAATCTGCTGACAGGAAGTCGCCGAAGAAATACTTTTTTATTTTGTCTTTCATGTCTGGCCTGGGGATCGAACCCTGGCTTTGCGTCTAATAAGCCAACACACTATCTACTATACTACGGTGACAATGACAACAATGATTTCTTCTGTAAATATAGGATTCAAAACCAATTTGTTACCATTTTTAGTTGGGAATACAAAAAACTTTTATAACCCTTTCCTTTCCTCTTTAGCACTGTAGTTGAATTAGAGCATTGAAAAAAAATTTTATTTTTGTATTTTTATTTCATATTTCTTAAAATTAAAAATTAAACTTAAAAATTATTAATTTATTACATCAATTTTTAATAAAAATTAAAAACATTGTCATGCGATATTTAATATAAAACTTATACGAATTCATTACAAATAATACATATTTTTTTTTTCAAAATTATAATCTGGATTAGCATCGTCTTTTACCATTGCTTCTGTTGTAGAAAGTTAGCCTTCATTGCCGAATATATTTTAAACGGTTTCTTCTTCACTACTCATACTGCCAAAAAGCGCAAACTCAAGTTTTCTCATGTCGTTGTTACACTTCTTGTGGTCCTCATTTCTTTTTAATTCCGCTACCGACTTCCTAGAAGAGGTTTTGTCTGGACGGCGTTCTTCTTCATCGCTACTACAGTTACCAAAAAGCTCCAGCATCCGTTCTCTCATTCCTTTGCTGTATTTCTTCTGTTTACTTGATTCAGCTTGTGGCACACTTGAGGAGCCTTTGTCTGAATTGTGCTTCGTAGAGGATTTCTTTACCTTTGTCTGTTTCTTTTTAGCTGACTGCTGTCCATCTTTAACGGATGAATTATTTTTCAACTTTTTGCTATCATTCATCATTGTCGAGTGCGTACGTTTACGTGAGTGTAGTTCGCGGGCAGCTTTTATTTCGGCTTCGGCTTTAACTACCTTATCAAAGTCAATATTCGCTTTTGGCTGTTTATGATCTGATTTTGTAACAGATGCTGCTGCTGGCAATAAAGTGGCGTTTATTTGTTTTTCAATATTTTTTTCATCAGGATATATAAACTTGTCTGATAATAGAATTGTTTCATTATCGGGTGCTTCATTCCAAAGTTTCAAAAAATCATCGGTTTGTTGAAAATGTTCCGACAAAAATTCTCGAATTGGTGTAGAAGGACGTTGATCCAGTGAAATGGCTTTTGTTTTCTGTTGTAGGGTTTTAGGGGAGAACATACAATTATTTTCAAAACCGTTTAGGCCGCATGCTTTACCATCATTGCTACCATGCTCACGGCTCTTGCTGACTATTTTATAATATGATTTCTTATGTGAAGTGGAACTTCTTGAATTATGACTACGTTCTGTATCACGGGATTGTGAAGAACAACAACAAAACACCAAACACTTGCTAGATTTGTTCTTATCAATTTGATTATCTTTTGATCCCGACTTGACCTGTTTAGATAAGTGTTGTTCAATGTTAATGGAATTTTTATTATTTTCCTTATCCGGGTGTTGATTCTTGGTGTTTAAAGTGCTGGTGGTTAAACGTTGCTTCTCATCCACTTTTGTGCTACTTCCCTCATCACTAATTTGGCTATTAGTGGACCCAGAGAGCAATGCAGATCCGTCATGCTTAATATCCTTTTCAATTTCATCTTTCTTCTGCTGCATCAACTCAGCTGGTATACCGCTTTCACTCTCTTGGGCTGACAACAATAGTGGCCATAATTCACATACAAATTTCTGTGCTTTGCCACCATTTAGGAATCCAGCAATTCTGATTTGTAATTTCTGTGGACAAAGCATTTTATCCTGTTTTAATTTATTGCAAATGAACTCTACGGCAACATTATCTTCTCTTTCCAAAATATCGGCGATTTTCTTGCTTATCCATGGCTTAAACATGTCCAATTTTACTTTAGATATGTCGATACGTCCCTGTGGTTTAAGTTTGGAACTCAAAGTTTTAGGGGGTGCTAGTAGTTTATTTCCGGCACTCAACATGTTGATGCGTTGTTGTGGTTTAAGGCTGGAACCAAAAGTGGTAGGTGGTACGAGTGGTTGCTTTTGTTCTACTTCCCGTACCACTATTTCGGCTTTCAGGGGATCCAGAAAGCGATGTAGATTTACTGTGTTTTTCGCGATGCTTAATAGCGTTTTCAATGTCGTCTTGTAGTTTAAGGGTGGAATTGAAAGTTTTAGGAGGTACAAATGGTTCCTTTCCACTGTTCACCATGTTGCCTTGCTTTCTGGATCGAGTATGTGAACTAGACTTAGATTGTACGTTTCCATTTCGATGTTTAGTGTTGATGCTTTTATCTTTCTTTGGCTCCATAGGCTTATTTCGTATGCTTGCATCACTCTCTTCAGCCGCTAATAAAATCGGCCATAATTCAGATATGAATTGTTTGACGCGGAAATCATTCAAAAATTCAGTCGTATTTCTACGCATCTTCATCGGACTGATAAATTGCTCCAATTTCAATTCATTGTATACGAACTTTTCAATTTGAAAAGCATTGGAGATTTTCATATTAATTTGTGCCTTTAACGCATCCAACTTCACTTTCGACATGTCTATACACTTGTCGAGCACTTCGCTAGATTTCACTTGTTTTGTTGCTTCCATTTTTGTATTGAGTTTCCGGTGATGTTGTCTGTTGTCTACCGAGACTAAATTGTGATTGAACTTATTAGCCAAGTTTCACGCCTTTTATAGGCGGAAACCATTTTGGAAACTTTTGTTTTCATTAGAGCAGGTACCGTGTTTAGCTTATACAGCGTAAATAGGTAGCAAATAGATTCGATTGGTTCTTACAGATATTCTACAGAGGGTCAACCAGCTACCTGCTATTTTCATCATACGGCCAGTTCAACCCCTTCATGTATATTTGTATTTTTGCTAGAAACAGGTACCGTTATAAAGTGTTCTTGTATTCATTTCTCATTAGCTCTACCAGCTACCTGAACTTTCTGCAGCCCTTAATTTCAACCAATGGCTGTCGTGTTCCTTCTTAGTATTAAGAAAACATTTAAATATGTAAACATGATTTTCAATAACAATCCCAAATGAGCTTTCGTAAAAAAATATTTTCTACCCTTTATTAGGCTTTTCAGATCAAATATTCCTTTAGCTTCCGGGTTTGTTTGCAATTTGGTTTCTTAGCGTTAACTTTTCTGGTTAGTAACAACTCGTTACGTATGCTAAAGTCATAAATCCTTAGTCAGTTTTATATGCAAACCATCACAAGCCGAGAAATTTAATATCAGACAGCGCCAAGAGTAACATTCAATGGCCAAAGTTCTATTGTCCCATGACGTATTGAGCTGGAGAAACCTAATTAATGATATGGAAACGAAGCATGTTATCCGAATAAAAATTATTTTTTTTTATTGAGAGTTGAGTTTTCTATATTTTTCGCCTGTAAGCTTAATGACAAGATATTTTTCGCAGATATTTCTCTCGCCATGTTTCAATACACAAATGCAAAAAAGAATGAAGAAGGCTTGCTATCGGCACTTTATAGCTACTCTTTGTGACTGACATATGACTGAGTGTTTTCTGCAGCTTGATTCATGCATTTCTGAAAAAAACTACATTTTTAAAGTAAATTTAAATTTTGCATGATTTATGTATGTGGGCGTGCAGCCCTTGTGTCGACCAACTACTTTTTTTTCCCTGGTTTGGTAGAACAAAGAATATGGATATAAAGAATACGCATCATGTAGAAGTAAAATTTCTTATGGCGGGTCGTAACATTACGACCCGCTCTCACCAAAATATTTTTAAAAATCATTTCTTGATGAGAGGGAGGAAGACAGAAAGAAAATAAACACAAACAAATAGCGTAACAGTGTGTTGCTCTCATCGTACGTATGTACATGTGTATGTATTTTTGTGTTTTTTGATTTAGTTGTCGATCAGACTGCTACAAGAATACATGTGCTGCGGATGCTTTATCATTTTATTTCAGAATAACACTCGAAGAATATTTTGTGTTAAAAATGTTCTATGTCATTAGCTGGGCGTATTTTATTTTGTCCCATAGTATATTTTTTTTAAATGCTCTGGAATGCTCGTTTGTTTTTTTTTTAATAAAAAATTGTTTTTTATTCTTTTTATTTTTATTTATCTGAAAAACATGGCCTAATTTTTAAGCCAAAGATGGATAGCTTTATGTTCTTTTAATAATAAAATTGATGTTTTATTTTATTTATTCAAAATTATTAAGCCAAAGATAGACAGCTTTACATATTTATGTTGATGAAATGAAAATAAAAATAGAGTATATTACTAACACTTTTATATGGCTGTAAATAAATAAATTCTCTCAACTTATTTTCTCTCTCCCACTCACTAATCCATAACCATAGGCATGTGTTAACCTAGAGGAAAATTGTTAGTAATAATGTCAAGTCTACTTATTAACCCAATGATCTGTATATGTGTATGTATAGAAAAATTGTACTGCACTAAGACACCGTATTTAACTTGTCAAGTATTCTTCCAAAAATCGAAATCATTTCTCATTGATATTAGTGAATACTACTGTGATATTCCTTTGGGTGTATCATTGAAGTCTGAAAAAAGCGACATGAACCTTCTTCTTTAAAAACTGACAAGATTTTTACGCTCTTTTTAACGAACATTCTTGATGTTTGTGTCCTATGTGTGTAAAAAGCCAAAGATGTTCTTCCCCTGAGGGATATTAGTGCCGACACTTAACACTAGAAAAATAAATAAAAAGTGGTCAAACAACAAAAACGCACGATGAGAACAACGCATTGTTACGCTCTTGGTTTCTGTATCATTCCTTTCTATCTTTCCCCCCGCGTCAAGAAATATTTTTGAAAAATATTCCAAAATATGTTAAAATGCACATTCTTTATACTTTATTTTCTTTGGTTATAGGCAAGTGTGAGTGTGAGTATTTAATAATGAAATGTTGAGTATGCATGGAAAAAAGTATAAAAATTGAAATGAAATAAAAAATTTTACAAAATTTTTATTGAAATCATACAATAAATCCGTATTTAATGAGTTTTTGTTTCCTTTGTTTGTGTGTTTATATAATTTCGTTTGCAATATTTATTGATAATTTCGGTATTTGCGTTCGTATTTGTGCATGATTTTATTTTGTGAGTTCGCTTCTAAGTATATGCGTGTGTATGTGTGAGTGTTTTATTACTTAATACAAAAATTAACCGACTGAGAGAAGGAGATGTGGTATAATTAAATTTTGTTTTTTTATTCAATATCAGGAAGATTATTTTAAAACTTAAACTTTAAAAATATATATAGTATATGTACACATATTAATATAAAGTTTCATGCTAACAACAGTTGAGTATTAAACAAAATTTCTAAACTCTAGATTTTGAAACTGAAATTTATATATTTAGTACAGTGTGAATGGAATATACTCATATACATATGTATATATTGTACGTACTTTCGTATGTATGAAAGTGAGCATGATAGTATGGACTTTAATTGAATTATAACTGAACTCGTACATAGAAATTAAAATCCCTCCTATTATTTTCTGTAACTAAAAAGGAATGAAAGGCATTTCAGTTGAATTATTTTGTAGGTCAATTAGTAGCAGAATATGATTTGTGGTTTTTCTAATTGGGCCATTTTCTTAATAAATAAATTTAAATAATAAATTTTAATAAGAGGGGCACTATTTATGCATGGTTTAAATGAAATAACACAAAGGGAAAATCTTAAAATGGATATTACAATATTGTAATAATAGTGGTTACGATGTTAAAATATTAATAACAATAAAAATATATTTTTTAATTTTTTAATTTTAATTGTGAATTTTGAACATTGTTTTAATGCTTATTTTCACTGAATCATTTATTTTATTTTTGCTTTCATCTGCTTATCTAAAGTAATTATTGTTTAATTTTTTTATTATTTATCACTATTTTATTTTATTTTAATTTAATAGTTATTGTTTACATAACTCAAAATATTTGTTTAAAAATAACTTTAGTTTCTTATGGCTTATGGTATAAATTTTTATTTATTTTATTTATTTCTTTTTTAATTCTCACTTAATGTTTGCTTTGTAAACTCTTCTAGTCTTCAAAAACAAAAAGTTTAATTCAATTGAAAAAATAAAAAATTATTTTTAATTATTTTTCATATTCATGAAATAGATGACATCTGTATATTGTTCTCTAAATAATTATCGTAAATGTATACAATTTTATTTCAATTAATATTTTCTTTGTTTATTTATTATTAATTTTGTTTATTACTTTTATTGTTGCTGCTTTGTTATTGTAATTAAATTATTTATTATTTATTTGTTAATAGTAATAAAAAACGATTAAAAATATCCATTGGATGCACTTAAAAAAACTTATACAGAAATTTTTAAAATATTCTACAACGTTCTTTATTTCCTTCGCTGGTGCAACATTAATTCACGAAAAATTTCATCAATTTTATAATCGTATCTAAAATTATTTATTTGCGAACAAAAACTAAAATAAATAATTGGCCATATAACGTTATTAGTTACAATCTAAAAAATATTTTTCAAAATAAAAATTCAAAAAATATCTACTGTGTTGAACATTCGATATTCTTTCGTACTAATATTGAAATACCCCTTAATTCCTGAAATACAAAAATAATAAACGAATAGAAACAATTAGCTTTTTAATTAGCAGTCAACGAAGTCTAGTAGGTAGTGTGTCGACTTATTAGACCTAAAGTCAGGGTTCAAATCCCAAGTCAGGCATCAAAACGAAAATATGAAAAAATATTTCTTCGGCGACTTCCTCACAGCAGAGTTCTGGCAAAAACTCTGAGAGTAAAAAATTGCCATGAAGAGTCTCTCAAAAATCTGTTGTTTGGAGTCAAATTTAAACTGTAGGTCCCGCTACTCATGTCAACAAATTAACGCACACAATATTAGTGGTGTGAGAAGCTAGGTCGTAATCCCGACTGAAGGGTTGTAATGGCCAATTATGTATGTATGTATATGTAAATAAATGTTTAATTTATTGAATTAACAAAACATTTTTATTAATAACACCATGTTACAGTACATGATCGTTTTTCATCGCTTATTTATCGCGCTGCCCACATTACCTCCCGTTTTATTTATGCATGTACATATGTATGTATACTTCATACATTTGCTGTTTAGTATTCATAAAATTTTTGATACTTGATAGTCCTTCTATGTAGTCTTGGTAATGCAAACTGATTTTTGTTTGTCCTAATCATCGTCATTTCTTTGTTAATTCAACTACTTTTGTAGTTTAATTATTATTATTTCTTTTTCTTGTACATGTTTTTCATTGTATTTTATTTGAAGAAGATTCATAACGTATGGCAATGCCAAAAATGCTAAAAATGATTTGCCACTTAACCATGAATATACACTTTGCGTCGTGGTACATTCCAAAAAAAAAAAACACGACACAATTTGAAACGATGTAAAGTGAATTTCTATAGCAAAAGATGTAAAGATCGAAGATAAGTTCTAGAGTTTCGAATATACTACTTTTTAAAAAGAAAATAGAACAAAGTAAACATTTAAAAAACAAAATTATAATATAAAATTTTATTACATACTTACATACAAAAAGCAAACAAAAATAAAACAAATTCACTTAAAATAAAACAAAAATTTCACTTCATTTATAACCTACTATTGAAACTGAACTCTGAAATTATAAAAACGAGTTGAAAATAAAACTGTATTATTTTCAGTTAGTAAGGAAATCCACAAATTTTGATAACATGGCGCAATTAGAATCAAAAGTCGAGCCAACATTTAGAAATAAAAAGGAAATTAAAAAAAAAGAAAATTAGAAACTCAAACCCAAAACAACGGAACTTCGGAAATCTAACGACGCACAGTGAAAATTAGTACTAATTCAGCAGCTACGCAACTTTGAAAAACCGCAAAACGAAACAATGCTAAGCGAGGTATGGGGGTGTACCAGCAAATAAACAACGCTTGCAAATCTCTGAACTTCATTATCAAAATTCATGCTAAGTGATCGAAGAATTTTCAATAGAAAATAATTTTCAAGAACGAGAATCATTTTTGGCTAATATGTTAGTCAACTAACAGAAAGTTAAAATACTGCCAATGCATCCTGCAAAAATGTGATGTATAGTTCGGTTTGTGGGCGGGTGATATCCTTGGTTAGAATTTCTTCACCTATGATTAATGACTGCTTTTTTACCCAAAAGAATTGATGAATTGTTCTTGGTTTACAAGTGATTTTATAGCGATGGAATCACACAATATGCGATACCATGAATCTACTGGGAACGACTTTGTTAATTAATTAATCTGTGTGAAGTCTTCCGTGTATAAAGGCAATTCACTCACAGTTGCAATTTTAGAAGAAAACATTAAAACTGTCATGTCGCATCCGCAAGCAATATTTACATGAATTAATCTTTAAAAAGTAAATGGCAGACATGAATTTATAGCTTCAAACATACATACATATATTTGTATGAACACATAAATTTAAGCATTTATGATAAATAGACACGAGTGTACTTTTCAAACTTTTTGTTTTATGCTCACTTTTCGCAAATGAGTAGCTAAGAATTGTTTTCATTTTAAGCATTCATAAATGAAACATTTATTTTTTTATATGAATTGTGAGAAGTAAGAAATGTGAAATGTACAAATATGAGAGGCCTTCTCATCGCTCTCATTAAAGTACATACTCATTAATGTTGTTGTTTTTTTTATCATATGAGTTCGGACTTTTTGTAGTTTGTTTCTTATTTTTATATGTGCGTTGTTTGTTTTATTTACTACTTTACAAAAATGAATGAAAATTGTGGGGGTGAGCGGGGAAATAATAAAACAAAATATTTATCGAGAAGTTGGGGTAAATATAAATACAAAATGTATTAGTTTTAATAATCAAATATTATTTATTTGTACACAAAACGTACTTTCGGGTTGGGGGTTGATCGAGTAGTGATCTCTTTTCGTTTATATTCTTAACAATTCACAATATTATAAACGTAATTTAAGGGGTGGTTTATACGATTTAACAAAACTTAAATCTAAACTTAAAAGTAGGGTGGCCAGCTTGTACAAAAATGAAAATGAAAATTTTTCATGAAAATTTTTCATTTTAATTTTTTCACAAACAAAAGATGTTTTCTCATTCTTTTGCATTCAATACGTATGTATGTTGAAAAATATTTTAATTTTTTAGTTTTTATTGTCATAACGGTTTACTTTAACAACTTCGCTGTCTAATGAGTCATATATGACACATTTTCGAATGCTAGTGCAAAATAAAACTTTATGCTCGTTCATTTGTGAGATTTTTACAAAAATGTTATTTCTCAAAAAGGTGCATGTGCATGAAAAAATGTTTTTCTTATTCTCTCAATTTTGAACGAAAATAAAAAGCATTACTAACAGTATCATACGTGAAATAATAAAGCAAACTTGTATTTTTGTTTGTTTCTGTTCACGAATGAAAGATAACAAAACAAAATTCTTTTTCTTTTTCATGAGCGTGAGTGAAAAGTGGGTGAATATTTGGTACCCTGATACACACATATAGTATATACTCGTACATTTTCCATCTTTTAAGAGACGTAAGACAATTGGAAAACATCTCCCACATGTTCTTTTTTACTTGTTGGCTGTGTTTGAGTGTCATTAATTAAGTTTGTCCAACTAAGCAGCTGATTGATCCACTGAAGCAGATAACTACAATAATGCGTTTGTCATCTATCGTTGTCTGTTATAGTATATTAGGGGTAGTGATGAGAAACAGTTTTGATTATGTACTGCTTTATCTCATTTATTTAAAACATAACAAAACGAAGGAATATCTTTTTAATATCAATAAAACGGACTTTGTTGGATAGAAAAGTTTATTTAAATATGATTTGGGCCACGCCTGACGTTTACAAAGCCTTATCTGGAATATCGGTGTAAACAAATGAATTCACATAACCCCAATGAAAATCAGCCAATAGGGTTAAGTCATACGATTTTGTCGGTCAAATAAATACATTATTATGTGAAATTATTTATTTTTATAAAAAGTTTCATTGAGTAAATCAATTTGTGCGCCATGTTCAGCCCATTGGTCGAATTGGCGACACATAATATGATCGCTTGGCTTTAATTTCTGCACATTTTGTATCTTGAAAGCACTTAAGCCAGGATCCCTTCATAAAATCTTATATAAGGTGAAGGTATACTGCTCCAGTTGATTTAGATCTTCTTTAATGCTTTCCTGTACAGCTGCTATAGCGTCTTCAGGGCGCACGATTCGGTGTCTTACAGGATGTACAATATTAGTAAGAGTAGACGTGGTGGAATAGCGATACATTGTTATTTTAATTATCCCCTATGCAGGACTATTATTTACGCCATAAAATGTACGAAGTGAGCGATGAAGAACACAACCAAAAGTATTGAGCAAGTATTTTTCTAACATACGAGTATATGAACGACATATTTCTGCTCGTTTGTAGTAAAGTATCTGGACTTAGAAGTTCAAGAGAAAAAATAAATAATAATGACGAGAGATGTGGTTGGAAAAGAGAAAAATCGGTTACTATTTAAAATAAGTTTCGAAAAATTCTAATGAAATCTTCGGAGAGCCATAATCTTACACTCAAGAAAACCGCTGTATCAACTGATTCCACATATCGGAAGTGTTCGATTCCTACCATAGGCTTTGGTCTGTTACACAACATCGAAGGTACACAACGCTCGTAAATATATAAATAAATAAATGTAATTGGTAATAAACTATGTGTAGTACTCATGCGAAATGTTTCCAAGTTTCCCATGTCAAAGACTGAAACGTATACATGAACTGTTCGCAACCCCAATGGATGACCTTTGTCATCAGCTGGAAATCTCTTCTGTTTCATTTTATGTTTGTTTTTGTGGTTGTTATTGTTGTTTTATTGTTGAGCATAATTTAGAGAAAATGAGAAAAGTTTTAATTGAACAAACATTTAATGTGCTCGTATATGAATGAATCTTTTATTTCCTAAGCTCTTTTTTTTCTATGAAAAAATTTTTTATGAAAAAATTTCAAAGGAAATGTAAATTAACAAAGGTTGCGAGATGTCATGGGGAGTTGGAAAAATTCCATTTAAATTCATAGACTTCACGGAGTATATTAAAATAATATAAAAAGAAAAATATTTCACATGCTTAAGGGCGGCAATTTAAATTCTGTAAAGTATTGTAATAAGTTGACCGTTTATAAGAAAACATTTACAAGCAACTGCTATAAACTAAACTATGCTCAGTGATGCCAGATTTTATGACATCAGCGAAATGTTCTAAAAGTCTTTTAAGTAATACAACGAAAATGAAATCAAAATTTCTCTGTGTTGATTTTAGTTATCAATTTCCTTTAGTATGAATCTCGATAAAAATTATCTGATTTGATTTCATGGAAACCAAATAAAAATAAAATTGATTGATTTTTTAAAATTATGTCATACTTAGAATTACATAAACTGGGTTAAGTATTAATGTCTCACGTGCTATGCAGTAATTGAGCAACATTTTTTACCACTCTTTTAAAAAAATACTTGAACAAAGTAAAATCAATTTCAATTTTGACTGAGCTTTTGTTTCTTTCTTAATACCAGTAGTCATTGGATCGAGAGTTTTAATGCATCAAGCTATGGCATTGGTAAGAGAGCGGATCAGAGACTGCATGTGTCTTCGGATAAGTGGGGAACCTCGAAAGGGGATGGCAGGCACTGTTTGTGGCAATGGATTGTCATCGTCAGACTGGCATGCAGTGGACTAATCATTTGCTCCCATGAATATAGAACGATTAACAAAATCTCGTTAGGAGAACCAGAGGAAAATATATATTACCTCTCTTTGGAGTTCTGGGTAATTTGGTGCATTGGTTTGCATGTTACTACTGAATAATCAAGGTCATGATACTAAAAATTACAGCACTCATCACTCATATTATTATAAGAAATCCTTTTATAAACTTCTCGCACTTATTTAAACTTCAAACTTTTCCAAATTGTAATAATTTCTTAAGATCGTTCCTTTCTATCTTTTTCAACAAATGACTTGTAGAATTGTAGTGCTTGAGCCAATTTTCTTCGAGAAATTTAAGAGTGTTTTGAGAAAATTTTTATTGTCTTTCTTGCTTTGCTCTGGCATGCATATCCTTTCATTTTTCATATCAACGGTTTCTTTCAATACTTAATAACCAGTCGAACAGATTTTCAACTATTTTTAATTATTATCGTACGCAATTGCTCCAAAATCAACCATATACCCCTATAACTGGGATTTTTTGTTATTGTTTATTACCAATAAAATTTAGATTTGACTTCAATAAACAAATATTTAGAATTAAATGAATTACTTATTATAGTGTCAAGTAAAATATATTTATGATTTATTTTTATCGTTGACATCATAAAACGTGTAATTTAATTTATCTGGGATGGAACATTAATTACTACCAGCTCTTGTATAGAGGTATCGCACGCCAGACAGGTCCTGTGTACTTTATTTATTGTTGTTGTTTAATATGTCTTGGGAAAATCATGGTATTAAAATTGCTGCAAATAGTAAAAACAGAAAGAAAAAATAATAATAAAAAATGGAAGTCGCCGTAGTCTAGTAGGTAGTATGTTGAATTATTATACGTAAGGCCATGGTTCAAACACCAGGTCAGACAGCAAAACGAAATATGAAAAAAAATATTTCTTCGCCGACTTCCTATCAGCGGATTTCTGGCAAAAACTCTTAGAGTAAATAAAAAATTGCAAAGTTTCTCAAAAATATGTCTTCGGGAGACGACTTTAAACTGTAGCTCCCGCCACTCATGTATAAAAATTAACGCACACAACAAGAGTCGTGTGAGAAACAAGGTCGTAATCCAGACTAAAGGGTTGTAATAACCAATTAGGTATGTATTTATTTTTATCACTGTCCAATAGAAATCTTATACCACAAGGACCTTTACTGACTTCTTAAGATGCGCCAAGTTCTTGCAACTTCACGTTATATGATTTCGCAGTATCCGAAAAGAAGTGGATTATAGCTTTTGAATTCTGTGGAAACCTCGACGTAGAGTAGAGTTCTTACTATCCCATCTTAGTCACTTACATATATTCGTATCTCTAGAGATTTCAGTAATTATTCGTTTTAAATTTAGCCGTTTGCCACATGACCTTTTAATTATTTAAAATTTATTTCAAACATTTGCATTTGAATTCATAACAAAATTTAATTGAAAAATAATTAAATTTGTTATCTAAAGAATGGACAAAATGTTTGTGTGTGTTTGTGTGTCATAAATTTGTCAAAATTTAAATCAGCTTTCAGTTAAACTGCAATCGATAAATAAATAAAAAAATATTTAAAACAAAAAATTTATTTATTTTATTTATTTAATTGTGTATGTGTATATGTATATACTTTTACAAGAATAAAAACAAATTTATGGATAATCGCCAACATGACGGCCTAAAAATAAAACGCGACCACTTTTGTTGACGGATTAATCGTTTATCAGCATCAGATTTTTTTGCCTGCATATCTGTACGACCTGTAAATGAGTCAGCGTGTGTGTCAGATTCGGTGTCAAGTCGTTATCCTTTTCCACATTTCTGAATTTGACTGTGTGTTATTTTCAATTTGAATGACCATTTGACCATGACAATTTTCTTATTCTTTATATTTTTCATAAAATAGAATACAATATACATACAATTTTGTTTGTATCATTTTCTCAAAGTATAGCCGTGTGACAAACAGACAGGCAAAGGAACAGACGGATAGACATATGTAAAGGCAGAATGGCATCGTTCAATACATACATACATACATACATAATTGGCCATTACAACCCTTCAGTCAGGATTACGGCCTAGCTTCTCACACCACTCATGTTGTGTGCGTTAATTTTATACGTGAGTGGCGGGACCTACAGTTTAACGTCGACTCCGAACGACAGAATTTTGAGAAACTTTTTCATGGCAGTTTATTTTACTCTTAGAGTTTTTGCCAGAAATCTGCTGAGAGGAAGTCGCCGAAGAAATATTTTTTTTTTCATATTTCATTTTTGATGTCTGACCTGGGATACGAACCCGGGCATTACGAATAGTAAGCCAACACACTACCTACTACACCACGGCATCGTTCAATGTCTCTGCTAATGCTGCCCGAGAAAAGCAATGCCGGCCTCTTTTTTATTGTTTTGCGAAAGAAGGAAAAGGAGATGAAATGAAATTTACAAAACAAAATTCATATGCAACAAATTGTTATTGAAACACATTTACCACAATTTTCAACTTTAACTTGGATTTGTTTTTCTCGATTATTTTTGTCCTCTGTTTGACTGCAAGTGCTGTGCCAACAAGGAGTCCTTTAATTTCTCCGTATTTTTTTCTGACGTCTGTTTTGTTTTAATGTTTATGATAATGTTTGTTTTCAGAGGGGGGCTAGTATTACTTTGTAACAAATTTAATATCTTTACGTCGTGATCATGGCAATGAAACTACAGGAGGAGGTGTCCTTATTGCTATTTCATGTAATTTACCATCTGAGCTTTTAGTAACTGATACACCTCACGATATTGAATTTATAGCTGTTTCAATAAAAATGAATGGTCATCGTATTTTTATTACCTGTTCATATATTCCGCCATCTTCTCCACAAGCTGTATACATAAAACATGCAGAAGCTATAAGTACTGTAGCTCATTCTTCAAAAGACGGTGATTTTATTTTTGTCCTCGGTGATTTTAATCTACCTTCAATTCAATGGAAATACTTACCAGACGATGGTTATTTCATTCAAATGAAGCAGAATTCAAATTTCGACGAATTTTTTAACATTTTGTATGATTTGGGTCTGTTCCAAATTAATGGCATTCCAAACATTCATTACAAAATATTGGATTTAATATTCGTAAATGAGGTGACTAATAGCTTTATTAAACGCTCGTTCCCTATTACCAGTCCAGAAGATTGTTATCATCCAACGCTCGTATTAAAAACATCCATTCCATTTAAGTTATCGATGCCTTCGTGTAGCAAAAATGAGAAAGTTTTTTCATTTAAGCACACCAACTATAATATGTTAAATGAACTCCTAATCAATACGGATTGGCACTCCTTTTTTTCATGCTATACTAATGTTGATGATATGTCTAAAGCCTTTTACTCTAAAGTTAATACCTTTTTGAATTTATGCGTTCCAAACCAAATATCTAGACAATTATCCGGTCCTCCATGGAATAATAAACAACTGGCTCGTGTAAAAAATAAGAAGAATAAATACTATAAAAAGTTTAAACAATCTGGTTGTTATATGGATTATATAAGATATTCTGTTACCCGGGCGGAATACACAATACTTAATAAATCATGTTACGATAAATATGTAAATACAATGAAATACAACTTTAAGCGTAATCCAAAATCGTTTTTTAAATTTGTTAATTCAAAGAAAAAAGTAACTGGTTTTCCATCTTCTATGAGATTTCAGCAGATTGAATCTAGTGATGACAGCATTATAAGCAATTTATTTGCCAGCTTCTTTTCCACAACTTATTCGGATGCAACTTATAATGATTCCACTGATTATCACATTAAAATAAATACAAATTCCACAGTATCAATAAATTTAATCAACGTTCCTACTATTTCTATGGAATTGAGAAAACTAAAATTCTCCTATAACTTTGGACCTGATAACATTCCTAGTAGCATCTTAAATAATTGTGCCGACTCTATAGCTGTTCCACTATCATACTTATTTAATAAATCGATTATATGTGGTTATTTTCCTAATGTTTGGAAGGATTCATTCATTATTCCTTTGTTCAAATCAGGAAATAAATCCGATGTTACAAATTATCGTGGTATTGTAAAACTGAGCATAATTCCAAAACTGTTTGAAAAAATGGTTACAGATGATTTATGTTATCAAGTTTCTAACTTGATATCTCCTTATCAGCACGGTTTTAGAAAAAAGTGTTCTACTACAACAAACCTGTTTCATCTCTCAACAGTTGTGTATCGAGGATTTTTTCATCAGCAACAAACAGACGTTATCTATACGGATTTCAGCAAGGCCTTCGATAAAGTAAATCATGTACTTTTGAGGAAGAAACTTTATTTATTGGGATTTTCCGATCTTAGTCTAAAATGGATTTACTCGTATTTAACTAACAGAAAACAAACCGTACTTTTTAAAAACTGCTGCTCCAGAAGTATTGATGTCCTTTCTGGGGTACCTCAGGGTAGCCATCTTGGACCGCTTCTGTTTTCATTATTTATTAACGACTTACCTGATACGATTCACTATTCCAATATCCTAATGTACGCTGATGACGTAAAAATTTTCTTAAGTTATCGCCAAAGTTCCGATCAGAAACTTCTTCAAAATGACCTAAATTCGTTTCATTTATGGTGTAATTTAAATCTAATGCAGCTTAATCTCAAAAAATGTAAATACATGAGATTTGTAAGAAAGAATCCGATTCCTGCAAACTATGCTTTTGATGGATTCGAGCTTGAGAATGCAGATAACTTCCTGGATCTAGGAGTTCTACTTGATCCAAAACCAAATTTTATCCCGCACATAACTATGACAGTAAATAAAGCTAGAAGCGTTCTTGGTTTTATAAAACGGTGGGCAAAAGAATTTAACGATCCCTATGTTACTAAATCGCTCTACACATCTTTTGTAAGGCCTATACTCGAGTATGGTTCCATAATATGGGATCCTCTATATAAAAAATATTCCGACGTCATCGAATCTGTACAAAAGCAATTTCTGATGTTTTGTCTCCGAGGACGGAATTTTAATCCTACAAGTTTACCTTCTTATTCTGCCAGACTAGCTTTAATTAAACTTCCGACACTTAAAAGCCGCAGAACTATGTTAAATGTCTCATTGATATTCAATGTAATTACTGGTGATATAGGCTCCAGTTTTTTAATCCATAATATCACGTTTAATGTTCCTCAACGTCCGTCACGTCATTTTTCCCCATTATCAATACAATTTTTTAGATCCAACTACGCTGGTGCTGATCCAATAAGGAGAATGTGTAAAGAATTTAATAAATTGTATATGCTAATAGATTTTTCTGCATCAAATAATGTTATAAAAAATAATGTAATTATATATTTAAATTCATAGTTTTTTAAAATTAATATTTTGTAACTTTACTAAATTGCCTGTAAGGAATATTTCCATAGGCAAACAAAATAAATAAATAAATAAAAAAAAATAAATAAATTGAGGAGTGTAAAGTCTGGTGGGTGTTAATAAAACGAAAAATAGAAAACAAACACGAAAAATAAGATTTTACCTCAACAATTGTTACACATTCGTCGCGTCTGGTTTTAGAATATTTATACCGTAAACCTGTTGGAAGAGCAGTTTTATTTATAGCAACATTCTTCCTGACTAAAGGGCTATTAAAAATCCTGCAGGCATCTAACATTTAGAATTCTGTATTCAATTCAATTTTGTTGCATCTACTCTCATAAGTGATCTCATCCTTACATCAATGGAAAGAGCAATGCAGAAAGACTCTATGTGAAGCACAATATGACAGTACCCGCTACCAACAATATTTCTTTATTTTTTATCCAAATCGTGAATACAAGTTACATGAGCCCAATACACCAAAATTTTTCTTTTCTCATACATAATAATAATAATAATCTAGAATTCTATTAAAGCATATCACATCTCTCTCTTTATTCATTCTAGCGTTGGTCTCTATCTTCAAAAGCGCACAATCCGTAAGGAATAAATAGGGAGTACAAGAACACCTATATAGTCTATACCGGTCTTCTGACTCATAACTATTATGCTAAACATACGCTACATATGAGACCCGCAACAATGGCAAGTCAAGCAAAGACATTGAGTATCAAATGAAAAAGGCTCGACATACCTTTCTTTGGTCGTTTGAAAAACTTTTGGAAATTGTATCATTTTTCAAAGCATTTTCCATTTAATACACGAACGTAGAATTTACGCTGTACATTTTCTTTGCTGAATATCTTTTAGAATCAGACATGACAAACCTAAAGCTTATAAAACATGGGAATATAGATTGCTTCGCAAATACCTGCAAAGGGAAAAAACTGGAGCGATGTAAAAGCGTTGGCACAAAACCGGAATTTTTTCATTCAATTTGTTGAGCAGATAAGAGAAATGGCCAACAACAAAATACCAATTTCATATGGTTAACAGAATTACACAAACAAATACTTTGGAATTATCACAATTGACGAAAACAAAGATAAAAAATTCAACAACAACAATTCCATAAAGAGATCGTGAAATTACTAGACATAAAGTGTCTGATGATGCTGATGGACAGTCGTGAGTTGTGATGAATAGACAGTCAGTGATTGGTAACCAAGAGTGCTTAACGCACAGTGATGTTGAACTCCGAAAAGTTTGATCTCCGTTAAAAAGGATTGAGAATAAAAAATTGTTATCTGTTGAAACGCGCTGTTATTAAAAAAAAATAAAGGATTTGAATAAATAAAGGCTTTACTTAAATAAAAAAATAAATGTATTCGGTTTAATGTATCTATCAGGCTATATTTGATTCTTTTATTCCCGGAAAGATATTGAAATAAATTGAATTCACCATGCCCTAAATGTGGCATGAGATGTATGGCGCGGTAACGTTGTTCTGTTGGAACTGCACGCAACAATAGTGCTCGTCGTTGACAGTGATAGCCTGGCCAACATTGTTCTCAATGAACTAATGGCGCTAACGGACCGTATTCCTCATCAAACAGTGACATTTTCATCTCATGCGTATTGGTATCTTCACATATTCTATAATTATGTTTGTTCACGTACCCATTCATACAGAATTGAAAATGATTTTTAGACGTAAATTAGGATCAAATTCTTCAGAGCCTTTTCAGGAAATGCAAGTCATTTTCTAAAGTCGTCAGAGTTAATTTGAAAATAAGGCTGAATAAGTAACAATTAATTGGAAATACAAAACTTCATCAAGACAGTCATCATCAACTGTCAAAGTTCGAAAGTCCTTGCTGAAAGACCCTATAAAAGTAAGACCCTACAACAAAGTAAATAAATTTTGCAAATGAAAATTTTTGTCAAAATGTTTCATTTAATTGTGATTAAAATTTCTTAAAATTCTCATGAAATGTGAAACTCTTTCAAGTATTGAAAAAAGCGAAAAACGCTTTTTCATCCGTAGGAGCCAACTTATATGGTCACCGAAGACGACCTTAGTTACATGGTATTTAAAAAGAAAATAAATGAAAAAGAAATAAATTTTTATTATATTGGAAAAAGATTTTTAAAGTCTGCAACTGTTTGATTATATGCGAGCAAATAAAAATGCAGTAAAATACGTAAGGCCAGTACAGTTAATAAATGAAGGCATGAAGTTGAATTCCACGAAGTTGAAGGGAAAGGAGTGGATATTTAGTAAAACAATCAATACTTTGTAATACTTTGTATTAGTAACGGAAACTTTGTTATTTTAAATTACATTTTCATGAGTAAGAGTTCATTTGTCAACTTCTTAATGAGATTTTCCCAAGAAAAAAAAAAATACAGGAAAACAGTTTAATTGGTCGATGGCCTCATAAATGAATGTCAAACGTAGATATGCAACTCAAAAGTCAAGTAAAATCGAACACGGTTTTTAAAAATCCAATAATTTAGGTTGGATTAAGGGTAGAGAATTTCGACAAAATGGCACTTTAGTCCGAAAGGAACTGTGGTTTATTCTATCGGTTATCAAACCACTGCTACAAAAGAAAATTTAAGGCCGTAACAGCAGTCAATAAGATAAAGTAAAAGAAGTAGCCTAAAGAGTCCAATGAAGTATAAGAGTGTTCAATATATTCGTAACTTTTTTCATGGATCAGAGGTTCATTAGTTGGCTTATGTTTTCAATATTGGTCTCCTTTTAACTCGTGCTGAGGTTAAGATTTGTCTCCTAAATCAAACTGGATTTGTTTCTGAAACAATTTTATAATCTTCTTCCTCTCAGTCAATGTTCAAATGCCAATAAAATTAATATTGTGACGGCATCATGTCTCCTAAAAGGGTCAAATAAACGAAAAAGTTATTTGAATCGATGTGCCAAAATCCATTTAATGTTGTTGTACTTTTTCAAACGTTAAATCGTTTCTAAGGCTCAGTGTTACAAAAAAAATTAAATATAAATTTGATTATCGGGAAAACATCACTTCTACCTAATTTGGTTGGATTATTATTGCGAAATAAAAATGCGAATATTTATGAACATCATTTCGGTGTTATTTTGATGGAGGGGATTGACGTTGTAAAATATTGTATTAAATGAAGCAATTTTGCATGATTTTATGTGACAAACATTTCTATGGATTTCATTTTCTTTATATCCCCTGTCTAATTCTGCCTCTCCACCACCCTTTTGAAGTTTAAGCCTATCAGGGTGATGATCCCTACTAGGGGTATCCATGGCATGTTGCTGAGGGATATTGAAATAAGAATCAGAGATGAATCGATTTTATGGTTTTCTTTTCCATCGTCATCCTCCGAATTGCTAACAAAGCAAGGCAATAAATAAAAAAGCTTTCAATTCGCTTCAACAACTTGTACGATGTGCTGTTGTTAACTGCATTGGCAGTACTGCAAAAACGGTGATGCTGATGCAAGAATTACGGGCTGATGATAAGAAAAAAAGAAAAAAAAGAAAATTTCAAATACTCTGCCGCGTTTCCTGACACAATCCACTCAACTTTCATTCTGTAGAACGAAAAATATCACAAAATTTTAAATTTTTTTCCATTGGAAATTCGTTTTTTTTTATTATATCTTCCAAAGTGGAGAAATTTTATTTATGCAGCAACCGCATGTTTCATGTCAATACCAAGCAAGTTTATCCTTTAAAATGTCGTTTTGAAGTTTACAACAGAAAAGGAAAGTAAACACTGACAGAAAGTAAAAGAGGTAATAAATTCGGGACGAACAGGACCATGTGACAAAATGCACTTTCTATCTGCCTTTTTTTGTTTTTGTTTTCTTGGCAACGTACACTGCATATTAAAAACTTTCATTCTTTAAATTTGGGCAGAGATAAGATGGTAAATAAGTTTAAAAATTGTTTACGTTTTTCGAATAAAAAAGATTTAAAAAGATTTTAAAACGCTACTGAAAGAAAACGAAAATATTCTTAAATACACCCATTTATTGTGAAATATTACTTGATCTTTGCTGAAGAATGATGATGACATGACAGTTTCATTTTATATTTAATTTTCATAGGAAAAGTACGTTAATAAATGTTTTTGGATGTTAAGGCATTCAAAATAATTTTCAAATATTCTAAGAAGATATTCAAAGAAATATTTTTAATAATTTTTAAGAATCTGATTAAAGGGTTTTAACGACCAATAAAGTATGCAAGTACTGATCCACAGCATACATACATACATACATAATTGGTCATTACAACCCTTTAGTCATGATTACGACCTAGTTTCTCACACCACTTATGTTGTGTGCGTTAATTTCTTTATACATGAGTGATGAGACCTACAGTTTAAAGTCGACTCCGAACGACAGATTTTTGAGAAACTTTTCATGGCAGTTTTATATGCTATCAGAGTTTTTGCCAGAAATCTGCTGAGAGGAAATGGCCGAAGAAATATTTTTTCATATTTCGTTCAGTTGGAGATGCCTGACCTGGGGTTTGAAGCGAGGCCTCACGTCTAATAAGCCAACACACTACCTACTAGACCACGACGACTTCAACAGCACATGGCTCGTTATGTCAAGCAATATTTTTTTTAAACAATTCGATTTTTCTTTCTCATGCAGTGCAGTTTACAATCGCATTGAGAACTAATAGCAGGTTGCAGAAATCAAAGTAAGCATCACAAAATTATGAAATTTTGAAAGCCGTTTCCATCAGTGACATCAAAATGTGGTGACCACGATATCTCGCGGATTGTCATCAATGGGTTTGCAATAAAATATTGATTCGTTTTAATAAATACCTATTTTGAATACAGTACAACATTTTGAATTTTCTGGTATATCGATAGTAAAATTTTATTGTTTTTTTGTTTAACACAAATTAAATTAAAGTCTCTAAAATACTTAGGGCCATTATTATTACTTGCCGTTAACTACAGATAAATAGTTATTAATTATTATAAGTGTACAATAAGGTAGAAGTGAGCGTTAAGCTAAAGCGAAGATCATCCTACCAATAACTTTTAAAGTTAAGGTTTATCTTCAAACTTGCCATATTATATATTATTATCAATATGGCAACTTCCAACATAAACAAAATGAGCAATCACAACAAAATCGCAGTCGTCGCTGCCACTGCATTTCAAAAAGTTAATTTTATTTTATCTGCAGGTTGTAATAACGAAATTAAAGGTCACTTTTGATAAATTTTATTGTAACACACCTTTAAGTTTTTTCCAAGTAACGTATAAAATATTTATTAAAGCAAAAATGAAAAAAGTCTTTACAGTTCAAAGTTTTAAATGAGAGTGAGGCTTTGACATAGTAGGTAGAATACAAAAAAAAAATTTCAAAAGCCATAAGTCAAAATCAAAAATAACAACGTACACATTGTAGAGTTGCCATTTTATCTTCAACAATTTATACTTTAACTAAACCCAACTTTAACGGCAACTTGTAATAATGGCCCGTAATCTTAAGTTTATTAAAAAAAATTTTATAAATGAGGCTGAATTTTTCACGACTTGTTGTTAATAAGAAATATTGACAACCAAAAAAAAAATTATTTATTTATTTATTAATTACAATACAATTACAAATTACATTTTAATTATATACGAGCTGAGTAACTTTGACCATATACTCGGTGTAGTGTCACAGACCAGGGCCTCTGGTGGGAATCAAACCCACGACCCTCACGCTAATACTCTAGCACACTGCCCACTAGACCACCAGGAACCATGAAAATAATTAAAGATAATGAAATATTAATATTGCTAAGGATTTGCTCCTAAATCTTTTTTAAAAGTGATTCTCGCAACTTTATTCTGTACCATAAAAAGAAAATGATTCGTGATAGATCGGGGGCACTGCGATTATAAAAAAAATAATTGATCACTGAAACATTTCAAAACAATAGCAAAAATGGTTACGGTTTGACGACGGTTTTGAATGGAGACTGCACAGCTAAGGTTTCATTAAGAAGGCAACTTCCTGGTTGAAAAACAACAAAACTGCAGATGGTTCGACGGAAGAGCTTTTTAATACCGTTTAAGTGGTTGCCACCGTCGTCTAGTAGGTAGAGTGTTGGCTTATTAGATGTAAGGCCACGGTTCAAACCCCAGGTCAGGCATCAAAAGGAAAATATGAAAAGAAATATTTCTCCGACTAATTCCTCTCAGCAGATTTTTGGCAAAAACTCTGAGAGTAATTAAAATTGTCAGGAAAAGTTTCTCAAAAATCTGTTGTTCGATATCGACTTTAAAATGTAGATCCCGCCATTCTTGTAGGTATAAAATGAACACACAAAACATAAGTTTCGTGAGAAACTAGGTCGTAATCCTGACTGAAGGACTGTAATGACCAATTTATGTATCAGTCTATGCGCTTAATTTCTTCTCATCCGAAATGATTTGAAAATATGAAAAGTATTCGAACAATTGAATTGAAAAAGAACTTCATAAATTCGAAACAAAATACAAACAACCATTTAATGGAAAACAACAAATTTTCAACTTTTATTTTGGTTTCCGTAAATTAGTCAATAAAAATTACTTTAAAAATTTTCAATTAGGAATTCCATTTTTCGATGTTTTGTAATTAATTTGCCTGATTGTCAACTACTTGCCAATATTTTCTTAAAGTTCTTCTATTTCGAATGGAATGTGATTTTAATTAATATCACAATGGAAAGCAATTCCATGGTCATTATTCATTTACTGTCAATCCAATCATTTGATTGACACATTTACTGCGTTACCAACCACATTATCGTCTAATTTCAGTCAAATTTCTTTCATTTATCGCATTGATTATTATGGCCCATCAAATTGATTTGGATGAACATGTATTTGCAACAATTGAATGACTGACTGACAATTGAGTAAAGTTTTTGTTTAATTAATTCGCTTTCAATAAAGCTCGTTACAAATCTAAATAAATAAAAACTTTTGATTTAAAAATTTATTCGTCTTTGAATTTAAACATTTAGAGATACAGTGCTTGATTGACGATTTTTCCGTGTTTGTTAATCAGTAATGAAGGAATTTGAAATTTGAATTTGAATTTGAAAAATGAAATCGTCTTTTCTTGACACAAACTTCGTTTATTTCGACAAAGAAACATACTTTTTTTATTATGTTTGTCCTCAAGGAAGTAATATTGTTACGAATATGAAAACATCGTTTAACATTAACATGATTAACAATAGCTACACTAACAAATACAACGAACGTGTTACAACATCGGTATGATAGACAAGTAAGCGGGAGTGCAACAAAACACAATGTGAAAAAAATACACAAACAACAATGAAGTCGCAATAGAATTTTCGAGAAGGCGAAAACCGAACCGAACGCTCCACTTCAAGAACCATAATCAGACAAAGCAGGCAACGAGTAGTAAGAATTCAGCCAGTCTTGTGGGAAGACGCGTTGCGTGTGAAGAAAACAGTCGTGGGTTGAACATCGCCGTTGAAAAGATCTGCATTATAAGCAAAGAGAATGGCGAATAATCAAATTGTTGTTATATCGTCAAGTTGTAGACGGTGGCACACAAAAGTAGTGCGAACAATAAAGAGTTTAATTGAAACTAAACACCAATTTGTTTTTATTTTTGTTTCCAATTAACAAACTCATATTCCAAACGTTTTTAAAAAGGTAAAAACGTATCAATATCCATTTATTTATTCGTCGTATTGTTTACATTTAACATTTACACTCTCCGACAGTTTATCTTCTAAATTCTAGAAAGCCTAGACTTGAAAGATTACAAAACATCAAGTCTGCAGCTATTTATAAGTGATTACCAACAGTTTCCGCCAATAAAAATAATGTCAGAATACTTACTCAAATAACCAATTGCCTCAATTTGACTGGTCCTTATGTGAATATTCTTAATATTAAATGCACGACACTTAATTAGATTCACTTGACTTTTCCATCGGTACTTTTTATTTGCACATTTAACTTTGCTTATTCAAAATGATATCTTTTGACAACGAAAAATTTTCCATTATATCTTGAATAGGTTTTACTCTCCTAAAACCTAGAATAATAATTATAAACTTTTACATGTTGTCCAGTTCTTGTGGATTCTTAGTTCGAAACAATAATTAGATTCGTTGACAGCCGCAACAAATTTCTTCCCTCAGTCAGTCAGTGCCCTGTCGTATTTATTTGCCAGTAAGAGTCATCCTACACAGTCTCATCAAATATATGCGGATTTGAAATCAACAAAGAGTTGAAATGTTTCGATTTCTTTTGACTTTTAGAAGCTTTGGCTTAATGTTAATTAAGCAGGTTTGTCAGATCTAAAGCCACAATAGTAGACTCGAATTATTTCTTTAACATTAGTTTTTCACGCAGAATATTCGATAAAATCTTGTATTCATCTTACACCCCTGTAGTAGGCGCATTCGGTTACATCTCCTATTTCTGCACAGAACAAAGCAATCCAGTTCCAGATCCAGTCATTAGATATACTGTCTTACAACCATATGTTCGAATGAGTTGTTGCATGCATCTTAACAGCTCGTTGCATTATTATTATTTTTTATAGGGTAATGTCCGTTTAGGTATCATTCTGATGGGGTGGGGTGCATATGACACCATATTGTCTGCAAACTTTCTGTGTTCCGAAAAATCGATGCCTGTTTTTGTTTTTCATTGCCATCCAAATGGTATCATTCCAGTTATTCTAAATAGGGGTAATTAAAAATATTTTTCAGTAAGAACAGTAACTTCAAAATTGGAAGTTCTGACATTTTGATAAAATTGAAGAAAATCAATGAAAAATAGTTTTTTTCTTGGAGTATTTAAATAATGAACGAACTCTAAGCTTTCATCAACTGTTGGAAAATATTCTTTACGTATGGTGGTCATTCAAGTCACAATTTACAGAAGATACAAATAAACATCTACTGTACGGAAGATGAGATTGCGAAAATAGCGCCGCATTGGCCACAGATTGTGAAATTCTACATATAATATCTGAAAAAGGACCCTCGCATGACGTAAAAGGTCTAGCTCGAATGGAATTAATAACACTAAAAATTTAAAAATTAGTCGTCGTAGACGCGAGCTCGAAATTAAACCCATAGTAAAGACATCTCGACCAAAACGGAATATGAGAAAATTCTGCGGCGATTTCCTCTCAGCAGTTTACTGACAAAAACTCTGAGGGTGAATAAAATTGCCATGAAAAGCTTCCCAAAAATTTGTCACTCGGAATCAGCCTAAAACTTTTGGTACCGCCTACGACCACATGGGTGGTCGTATATCCTGACTAAACGGATGTAATTGACCAATTAAGTGAGTAAATAAGTAAGAATTGAAAAATATGTGAACATTGTCTCATACAATTTCTCACTCACTGACTCTTTTAAGATAAAAAAGTAGTTGTGAAAATGAGAGCGAAAGATCCTTAAAAACAGCAAAAAAAAAAATGAAGGTAAATTGATTGTATTTCAAAGTGATTACAAGACATATTCTACTACTCACATAACATATTAGTACTAAAGTTTGAACAAGATAAAACGGCTTTTAAATTTCTTTTATTTCAGGCAGTGTTGAGAAAAAGATGTCGTAGTTGAATAACAGAGACAATATTGTTGGGGTTGGAGATTTATGTAAATACAACTAACTTCAGATTTAAAAAGCGGTAGTAATTTATTAGAATCACATCACATGTAACAGTTCATTGCATTGATTTTTCTATTCTATTATATTCTATTTTAGAAGAAACCAATCACACAGGTTTAAGGCCTATCACCAAATACTTCAGTTTACTGGGCGCTCACTATTAAGAGAAAAGAGCCAAGTTTTCTAAAGGAATTCTGTATCCTGTATAAACTTCCTTAACTTCGTCCAGTCCTCTTCTCTGAGATGATTTACATATGCATGTCTGGTATAGTACATTGCAACCTTTAGTCACGATTACGTCCTAGTTACTAAATTTTCACTTGTCTTTAGAAACCCTATTATAATTACTTAGGAATTGATTCAATATTAATACAATACGCCATGAAGAATAAGGATACCAAAATTTACTTGGGTATACGACTTAACTGATATGAAATGAGTGGATGTAATGTAGACGCATAACCTTTTTTCAGATATTAAAAAGACATCAATGACGGACTGACTTTCTTTTTTAAATTCGAGCGAATTTATCCTGTCAATATCGTTTAATCTGCTTCTATTCATTGAAAACGTTTTTATATTTATTATGTTCATTTAATAATCTTACAAATACTTGTATTCTGTTGTTATAATAACAGTTCTGTTGCTGTCTTTACGTTTGTTGTTAACAGTGCTGCTATTATCTCCATTGTTGCACAAGTTTGAGTTGCCATTGTTCTCGCTAAACGTAAGTGTTTGACAACAAGCAATAGATGTTGAAAAGATTTTTTTTTGTTTTTTATGTAAGAATAGAAAAACAAATACAAAGTTATGACACCCACAACACATGCAACATTGTGAACAGGCGCAGGCATATACATATACATAAGACAACGCGTATGCCACATCGAATCGTCCTTAAACTGTAGATTGGGGAGATAAAAACAAATGACTACTTAATGTCACTCACTTTAGGAAAGCCTTTCAATAATCAATGAAGGATGAATTAAATTTAAACATTTTAAAAATGAAATTGAAATTACTTTCATCGTGTGAAACGATGTATGTACATACCAGAGATCATCAATGAATCATTTTTTTCGCTACTCATAAGTACTCATGAAATTTTGAGTATGAGTGAGTCAACAGTATTGAAGTTCAACTATGCACTCTGATTCATTCGTACTCACTACAACATTGATTTATAAGTACAGGTTGCAATGAGTATGAGTACAACGTTGACGTCAAACTCATAACATTCGAAATATGTTTGATTCATACGCCTACTCATTCAGATCCATAACTTTATAAAAATACTTATAATACTCATAAAGGATTCGAGTGACTCGAATCATTCATCAAAATTTACAGTCTTAGTTGTTGTTGCATTTACAAAAAAAGAAGAAAGACAAAGACAGCAAGCAAAGCAAACACACAATCTTCTAGTGAGTATTGTAGTGTTCGTACGCGAATCATACTTATATTTGTGATTTGCAGAGTCGAAATCAACACATCATGCGTATTGTTAAGTATGAGTACTTCAAACTTTGAATATGAGCAGAGGTTCCATGATATTAAAATAAGTATGAATGCGTATAAGTATCAGAAATTATGAGTATGATTCGATTCTACTCATCTTTTTGAATACTCATTGTATGTGAGTATAGTAAGTGAGTATTTTTTTATTTAAAATTGTAAACAGCACGAAAGGTTCTTCTCCCCATATTCATTGTATTTGTCTCAAATACATTCAGACTGCAGTTGTAAAAAATATCTGAATGCCACCATTTCACATGGTCTTACCGGTTGCGCTAAGAAATAAAGCCATAAAATCAAATTTATACGATAAATCGAAAAGCAAACTAGATTCGAGAGACACTACTTAATGAAGTAATATCATCTGTGAATATTAGAGAAATTAGAATGTTGTATGGGTAATTGGTTTGATGGTTAACTAACTTAAAAAAAAGAATCCAGTCAACAAAGCTCGATAAAGATCGCCATTCGCCATTCGCCAGGTCCTTGCTTATTTTAAAAAAATATGGTCAGATAATGTCGCCATTGTGTAAACCGCACCAAACAGTCAATTTTTATTAATGCAATATTGGTTCATTTCAACCTCATAGTTTTTTTTTTTTTTATTTGAATGCTCATCTTTGATTAATTAAGAATGAGCAAACCTGAAAAGAAGCAACGCAAGCGATGGTCGTTTACCTTCAATAAAGCAGATCATGATCAGGTATAAATAGTGATGGGACAAGGGTAAATACCCAAATGGTAAATTGGCTTATATTTCTATTTCTTCAACATTAAATCAACAAAAAATAGAAATGAAATAAACAAAACCACAACATTCCAAGTACAGTTACACACACACACACACTCACATTAAAAAGCATTACATTTTCATAATACATGTTACAAACTATAGACCCGTCGTACACAATTCACTTCACAATTCAACTCATAACTCCCAGGTCTGCGTGATCCCAAATTTTAACACAAACACACACATACACATTAAAAAGCATTACCTTTTCATAATACATGTTACAAACCTAAAGACCGATCGCACACAATTCATTTCGCAATTCTGCAATGTTTTTACTCTTTTACAGCTATGCATTCAAAAAATTTTGTATGGAAAAAGTGATCCCGCACATACACAAACAAATTTTTTACAAGAATCGCATTTAGTGGAATGCTTATTTGAATTCCTTTCATGTTGACAAAAGAAACTCCTCTATCGTTTATTTGGTAAATTTCTGGACAATAGTGTATTTGTATTATTTTACTTAAAACATTGCGGGACACTTGTGAGATCATTTTGTTCTTGAATATTTTTGACAAGCTGTCTTGATGATGGTCCTTGTGGAAAAACTTTTCTTCGCAAAATATGCTCGTTTATTAGCTTATCTGCAAGTTCTACTAAATAAAGCCTACGTCTGATGTTTTTATTGAAATTCCATGCAGGATTCATATCAGTCCATATGACGAATATAAGAATTATATGCTGATACATCTATCATATTTGAAAACAGGTCATCCTTAGTCATGCGCTGACATGTGTAATTAACAACTAGTTGGTCAAGCGCATCTACTCCAGCTTTCGTTTGGTTGTAATGATGTATTATTTCAGTTTTTTTTCATCATCTCTTACATCGACTGAATGATGAAGAGAACTTAAGACGAGAACCGGATGTACAATCAAGTGCGGGCCACCGCACTATGTGGCATTCTGCCTGAAAACTTGACCAAAATTAATAGAAGTGTTTTATGAGTAAATGGCTGGAATTTTTTGATAGTGTTAGTGATAATTAGGCCCAAGGATGAACCCAACTGATTTTGGTTCAAATCGGTCCGTGATTTCGCCTAGCCCCATACAAATTCCCCTCGAAATTGCACTTATTTACACATAATTATGGTAATTATACAACAATCATAATAAAATTTAGCATGGATCAGTTCTGTGTACTAAGAAATCATGGTGTAAAGTTTGGTGAAAATCGGATCACATTTGACCCTAGACCCCATATAAAGTCTCCTTTAGAAATTCACGTTTCCGCTTATAAATGGATTAAAAACATCAGTATCGTGATGAAATTCGGTATGAACGTGTATTTCGTAAATCTAAATCATATTACCAAATTTTGTTATGGTCGGTCCATAATTGCCCCTTGGTCCAAAATTGGGCCCCTTAAGAAAATATGTTTAGCAATTATAATTGGCTTAAACATTTTATTACCTCGATGAAATTCGACATGAACATGTTTAATATGAATGTGAATCATTTATGATCACATTTTATTATGATCGGATCACAAGTGCCCCTAGGAACCACATACGGTCCATTAAGAAAATCTAACATACATCTTATATTTTTATAATAGTCGATATATATACATATGTAATTAAGTTTTTAAACTTCTATGATAATTAATATTTATTCATAATATTTATTTTACATTATTTAATAATACTTAACTTAAAAATACTTAAAAAGTGAAACTAACTACAATCATTAAAATTGTTATCATTTTCATCATCAATGTCAGGAAGGAGTAATGTAATAGTATTTGATGAAAATGCTTTTCTATTCCTTTGCGATTTTTGTGTACTGCAGCTTATAAAAGGATCACTGCTTAAAAGTAACCTATTCAGGACATCTCGATTGGTATCGCTTCTACTAAATTTCCTCGCATAATTCGTACGCCATATGGCTTTATTGCCTATGGCTTTATTACACTGCGTCTAATTTTTTTAATTTTTCACAAAAAAGTAAAATTTTCAAAAAATCGCCAAAAATAATTGCTCAAATTTGCGCAAACTTTTTTTGTTCCTGAATGTAGAGAGTTCGTATTTTCTTGTGGTATATAACATTAAACTACTAAAAACCACTTTCACCTTTAAAATCCTTATCTTTTTTTTGGGTAGTGTAAAAAATGTGAAATTTTAATTATTTTTAAATTTTAAACAAATAATTTTAACATTATTATATGAGATATATATGTATATATAAATAATATATATAAATATATATATATATGTATATATAAAATAATAATATATAAATCGTCAAAATGACGACTTATCGTCAAATCTGGCAACAGTGCTTTTGTCCGCGTTAACACTAACAACTGTTCCTTAGAGCTTCTCTGCTTACAACCTTTTTGCAAGCAATGCCGCTTGTACGTTCCAACCGCAACGCGACTTCACACAAGACTGACTGAATTATCACTGACTGACTGTTGGCCTTATTGCCCTTTTATAGTCACGCAATCAGTATGACGAACGTCCTCGATGTGTAAGGTTTTTGCTCTCGCCTTCTCGAGAACTCTATTGCTAGTACATTATTGTTTGTGTACCTTGCTTACGTTGTCCATCCCTTTTTGTCACATACATGTTGTTGTTGGTACCAGGTGCAACCAGGTTCGTTGTACATATGTGTGTGAGCAGCTTTAGATAATCAACACGTTCATTGTATTCTTACTGTTAGTGTGTATTTGTATCGTTTGGCTTTTGTTTATCGTTTTTGTTGTTAATAGCATGTCGTTCGATTTGCGTAACAATATGTAGACGTAATTTTGTGATCGAATTGACATGAAACTGTTTGAACACTATGGAATGGATGCTAATAATTTTAATAAGAAATAACAAAATTTCAAATTTTAACTTTAACAAGAATCGTTCACCACAAATACATCAGAATTAAAGCACTTACCGAGGATTCGAAATAATTTTAAACGTTTCCAAAGCAATTGTTTTCCACGCAATACAATATTTCAGAAAGCAGTCGACTACTGAAGAGGTGACCCATAAACAAAGAAGCCAAAGAAATACAACGGATTGAGAAGATGTAATGAAAAAAGCCAGCATATGTAGGGATGCAAATAATACATCGATGTTTAGAAACCATCAAAAATAGTGGATAATATCAACGCTTGGATACACAATGCATCAGCGTTTGATGGACGATACATCGCCGATCAAATTGAAAAACTTCTAAATCGTTCATCATAAAACGCATGGTTATGTGCTTTAGGTCATGTGTTTATTTGAATTGTTTACTTTACATTAGTTATTTATGAGCGACATTTTCTGCATATATATTGTTGCGTTTTTACCTTTTAAAAACGTTTAAAATATGAGCTCGTAGATTGTAAACAAAAATTAAAAGTAAATTTGTGTTTAGCTTCAATTAAATTCTTTATTGTTCGCACAATTCTGTGTGCTACCGCGTCTTCATACAAGACTGACTGAACTTTTACTGACTCGTTGCCTGCTTTGCCTTGCCTTTTATATGGCAACGTAAACAGTGTGATGAATTTTCTTGATGCCGAATGTTCGTGGCTTCGCATTCTCGAGATTTCTATAAATGTAAACATCGTTGTTTCATTGTTGTTTGTGTATTTTGTTTACATTCATTCTTGTAATGTTTGTTGTTGCATATTTGTTTAATTGTTTATCCCTTTTTTGTACTGGTATATTTTTGTTTACTTGCTTATCATGTTCATTGTTTTTGTTTTTGTAGCTTTTATTTATAATTTTAATGCTAAACGATGTAAACGATGTAAAAGTCTAACACCATTTCCATTTTCGTAACATATATACATACAGAATTGGTCCTTATAACTCTTTAGTCAGGACTACGACTTTGCTTCTCACACGACTAATGCTGTGTGTGTTAATTTTATACATGAACGGTGGAACCTACAGTTTAAAGTGAACCCCGAACGACAGATTTTTTTACTCTCACATGTTTTGCCAGTAATCTACTGAGATAAAAACAATAGCTAATAGACTCGATTAAATGACATTAATCTTGTTGCTCTGTGTAAATATTTAACACCCAGCTAAGCGCCGATAATAGCATTTACTTCTCTAAAATCAAAGCAGTCTCATCAGTAAATCCAGATTTATTGATCACAACAAATTGTTCCAATTGCTTCTTTAAAGTAAGAAATCATGTAAATCAAGATTTACCTGTATTTGTATGCAAATGAATTAATTTCTGTGAAAGGGATAAACAAGCACAATTTTCATTTGCATGCATTTCATTTCACAGGGGATTGTTGTTGAATTTTTTTTAATAAAATTATTCGTATTTCTGTGTTTCCATCTTATAAGATTAACTCTTAAAGCTAATTTACATACAAATAGTATTGAACCAGAACCAATAGTAATCATCAACAGCAATGATGCTAATCTGAAGAATTATTCAATGAATGCATGGAGAATACAATACATTTTGTTTTCTTTGTATTAAATTTAAGAATTTAATTAAATTTCTAAAAATTCTAAAAATGTTTAAAACTTAGACGCTGTAGTTGAATTTTGTTCTTTCTTAATCATCAGTTACGTAAATACAAACATTTTTTCTCAATGCAATGGCCATGCAAACGTAACTAAGCAGTCAAGTGGTATCGTATTTTTATTGTAAGAATTCATTTTCATAAGTTTTGCTTCTAAAATTCACTTTTTTCTCGCATTGAGTCCTTAAACTTACTGAATGGATTTGACTGAAATATGTGAACACCTTTTCACTATCCTGGTACTTAATTTTTATCTCTCTTTCAGAGTTCGTTGACAGTATATCGCCAAGTCACGGGTCTACTTCTTTCGATGTTTCCGTCACTTAATCTTACTTCCGATACTTTATTCGGCAGGTGGTTATCAAATCTTCCTGCAACATGTGCAAACCAATAAATTGCCTTCAATAGACACTTTCGCACCTGTTGCCAAAAATTACCAACAATTGAAGTGGTGGACTTTTCACCAACAAAATTATTAGCTAATGTGCAAAGGACAACCACCCACTGAAGTGCATGGAGTTTTGGAGGAGTCATAATCAATGTATGTGGTATGGTGTTATCAAATCACTGTACTATTGTTCAAAGCTGGAGTTTTTAAGATATTTGTTAAGAATTTTGCTTTAGAACAGCAGTCGGTAAATCACAATATTTTCGTTTGTTTTCGTCCCAACCTGTTCAAAAATCAGCCAAATTTGTTGCATTTCAGCGACGGCTCGTAAATAAATTCAGCTCATGTTGTTCTTTACTTAAAGTGTGTGGAACCTATTTGTAGAAGTTTTTTTTTGTACTCAGTATTATACAAGTGTATACAAACTAATTCTGATACAGTCTTCAGTTCCTGCTTCAGAAGTGATTTGTTCTCGAAAGGTGGATAAAATTCAGCAATGCTTTTGAAGTGTTTACAATTTGAGGCTTTAGATAGTTTAAGGGAATATGATGGACTATTGCATAGGACATTTTTACAAATACTTTCTGGTTTTTTTTCTTGACGATTTACAAATGATATCTTTCGTAGCAGCGGACATCCATTATAATTCTCTCCTTCTTCAATATGTATCTACTTCCTAGCGAATGCAGGCTAAAAGACCTCACGGGAATGATATACTCACACTACTCACGAAAAACATTCTATAATTAAAGGAAAATTCAAAGACGTTGGTTGAAACTCTAGAGAATCATGTTAATCGTGGCATTGGTAACTGATCAGTGGTAATAAGAATTCAATAAGTTGTTTAAAGAAATGATAATTGTTTCCTAAGCAAGTTTTTTATAAAGATTTTTAGGCTTCTAGTAACTGTACAGGAAGTGGCAATAGACTCTATTAAAAAACTGTACTTTCTCCAAAGGATTCTTAAAGAATCATGGCAATCCGCAGAAATTCATCGTACTATTGATACTACTAGACAATTTATTTTGACGGATTAAATGGATTTATTTCTTATTTCCTGCAAACAAAATCAAAAGAATTCCCCGAGAAATTTTCTGGGAAATTTCGGATCATTCAAAAGTTGTATGTCTTACAATGTCTGAAACATAGGGATATCATTGGCAATTGCATTGCCGATTAGCTACCCGAAGCCGATACGGAGCCGACATCTTACAGTGCATAGATATTCCGCTTCCATACATAATTGGTCATTACAACCCTTTAGTCAGGATTACGACCTAGCTTCTCACACCACTTATGTTGTGTGCGTTAATTTTATACATGAGTGGTGGAACCTACAGTTTAAAGTCGACTCCGAACGACAGATGTTTGAGAAACTTTTCATGGCAATTTTATTTATTCCAGAGTTTTTGGCAGAAAACTGCTGAGAGGCAGTCGCCGAAGAAATGCTTTTTGTATTTTGTCTTTGATGTCTGCCCTGGGGCTCGAACCCTGGCTTTACGTATAATAAGCGAACACACTACCTACTAGACTACGGCGACTGGATCTGATGATGAGGACGATTCTTTCTTTCATCTCATATGACAGTGCACTGCTATTGTCATGAAGAGAAGGAGTTTATTAACGTCTCACTCTCTGACATCCTTGACTGAGCAGACTAATATAAAGAATTGCTGGAATAGCAAGATTTATTTTAGCCCCGGGTTGATTGGATTTCTCTACGGAATGTTTGTTCGCCGGGTTGAACATTGATTTTGGTATCATAATGAGTCTTTTTATTGGCCTAAGTGGGACTTATTCCCTGGATAAACGTTCAGATTGTTCCTTACGATTGGATTTCGCTAATTATAGTATAATTGATATGTTTTATAATCCGTACAAGCATTATTTAGTTTAAAACTTAATTTAACTTTAAAAACTTCAAAATGAAATGCTTTGAGCTGCAAAAAGGTATTCAATTCGAGAAATATTCCAGGAGGTGCATCTTTAAATACGAATTTTCAACATTATAAGGCCCACAACAGTAAAAAGATACAAGAATATGAAAGGAATGGTTTTTAAAATACTCAACGTGATTGAGTTTCATTGTGCTCAACTTCGTTTTCTAAAGGACATAAAATAGTTCCAATAGAAAACATTCCATGAAAAATATAATATTCGAATTGTAGGCGTTGTTAGACTAGATCCTATTCAACAGTTTTGAGGAACATTTTTCATAGACTTCTGAATGGAAGAGTCCGAAAGAACAAAAATATTGACAATAGCATTTCCTCGGAATAGCATTTCCTCATGGTGCACATCTTGTTATTCTCTCTGTAAGTTTTCCACATTAAATGATGAGGCTGTCCTCCAGAACTGAATGCTTTTATAGCAGAATTATAACAGCTTTACACGCGATCACCAGCATTTAGAGATGATGATGTAATTGTTTTCCTCAAAGTTTTGCAAATTGTGTGGTATGTGTATGAAGCTTGATACTGAGCGTATTTCGGAATTTTTAATTTTCTCTTTCCCTTAAGTCGTAGAAATATGTACACCATATCCACGATAGTTTCCAGTATGCTTCTGCTACGCTGGTTTTAATATATTTTTTGTGTGGATATGAGAACTGCAGTATCTAAAAATAATGTGATTATGAAATAGACACTTTATGTAAAATAGAAGCTTACTGAAGCATTTCTCAAATTACTTTCCAATGTTTTCTGAAGCATAGATCATTTGATTAATTAGTATACTAACGATATACAATAGACAACTAAGGCACTATATGAGTCCTCAATGTATAAACTAAGATTGGAAACATTTTGTACTATAACCTGTTCTCGATGCAAGCAGACGAGAACATCTTTAACTACCACATCTAGGCCCTTTCTTCTTAGTATTTTTTTTTCTGTTTCAATAATAATTACAGGTTATTTTCTTTCGTCTATATTTTATTGCTGCGAAATTACTTTTTTTGTACATTTGAGTTCTATATCTATGATAAATTGTCACTGACTCCAAGTAAATCAAGTATCCCCACGGTGCGGGCCGACCCAGGTTTCTATGGCTTTCATAGTGATCATGCTGATTCTGTTATTGGTTCTAACACTGATTTACCTGGGCATGACAAGTTTAAGTTTGAATGTGTTACCCAATATGATGTGATGTCGGCTGTTTTCATGGTGAAATTTAATTCAATTGGGAGCGATAACATGCACCCTAAATTTATAAGAATAATTTTACCCATGATACTTCCTTTTTTGACAAATCTGTTTAAAACTATTATTATGTCCGGCACGTATCCAATAAAGTGGAAGCATTCAAAAATAGTTCCGGTGCGCAAGTCTTATAGGGATTATCGACCAATTGCCATCTTATGCTTTCTCTCGAAGGTTCTTGAGAAGATACTTTATATGCAAATGATGAGTGTCTGAACAATATCCTTTCTAGAATGCAATCTGGCTTTCGATCAGGTCATAGTTGTATTACTGCTCTAGTGGATGTTAGTGAGAATGTCAGACAGGCCTTGGAGAATGGCGATGTGAACTTTTTAGTTCTCCTGGATCATTCGAAAGCTTTCGATACGGTCGATCACAGTATGCTTATTCGGAAACATAAATTCTTCTTCAGATTTTCTAATGCATCTGCCAGACTTATACATTCGTATCTTTCCCAACGCGCACAATCTGTTTTTTTGAATGGCAAATGGTCTGATTCTCTATCTTTGAACAAAGGTGTACGTCAGGGCTCTATCCTTGGACCACTTTTTTCTCCCTGTATGTTAATGATTTACCTGGATATCTTTTGAATTGCAAAATCCACTTGTATGCACACGACGTGCAACTTTGCTTAAGTAGCCCGGTAGACGATATTTCACGCGCCGTTGATTGTTTGAATGGGGAACTTGCACGGATCTTCTTATGGGCAACTGCTCATGGTCTCTGTTTGAACCCCGGGAAATCTAAGTGTATTTTATTGCATAGAAGAAGTGTTGTACCCACAATTTCTAGGGATGTTGTGATGAATGGTGAGAAAATTGAGATAGTTCATGCGACGAAGAATTTGGGAATAGTTTTTAACTACTATTTGACGTGGGATGATCACATCAATTCACCTGGTAGGGCAGACGTATATTAAGTTACGCGCACTTTGGTCCACGCAACTTTATATACCTTTGAAAACTAGGATTTTAATTCCGAAAACTTATTTGATTCCCTGCTTACTGTATGGATGCGAGCTGTTTGGTAATTGCGATTCTGGCAGCAAACGTAAGCTGAACGTTCTGTTTAATAATATTGCTAGATATGTCTATAATTTGAGAAGATATGATCATAACTCTGTGGCAGCTAAGAGTCTTTACGGTGTGACCTTTGACAATCTTCTCAATATTCGTGTACTTTTATTTTTGCATCGAATTATAAACAAGTGCATACCGAGTTATTTATTTGACAGGCTACGTTTTGTCTAGTCACCCCGTAGTAGGAATATTATAGTTCCTCGGCATCGCTACTTATTTTCCGAATGACAGTTTTATTTGCATGCTATTCGACTCTGGAACACTCTTCCACAACATCAGCAATACAACACCAACGCTAATAGCTTCAAGATATTTCTGTTTCAATATTTTCGTTAATTTGTTTTTTGTTTCTCTTTTTTTTCCTTTCTATTGTGTTTTTATTCCCCTTATTGCATCTATCTACGTATACATTACTTGTTATTATTAAGTCAGTTATTCATTTACTAAATTAAGTTAATTATTATGTACATATTACGTTCCTGTACTTTAAATATAAGATTATCATCTTGTCGTACAGGATTTGGATTTTATTAATAAATAAATAAAGCAATGTAACGTTAGCATATGAGCCTTGGATACTTAGAAAACGAACTCAAACTCAAAATACTGCCTCCACCTAAGGTTAATTTTGGCTTTAAAATAACACCATTATTAAATTGCCTAAAATGTTTGTTCGAGAAACCTGCCGTTTTTTCTGTTTTGCATACAATTCTGTAAAATGTTATCGTAGTTGCGGTAAAAGTTGAAAATGAAAACTAAGAAGGATTCATTTAATGAATGCAAATGAAATATACTCAGTTCACCACCCCCCTTAAACTCATGCGGATAATGTTAACATTGTTGTTGTGGTTGGTTGCCTCGTTCGCTGCAACTCACAATGAGTTTATAGTTGCATGAACACTGCTTGGTTCATAATTGATTTACAAGTTGCGAATTTTCACTTCATGTTGTTGGCTTGTGATCGTATATTTCTTTAGTTTTTCAGTGTTTAAGTTTTTTGTTGAGAAAACAATTTCATATTCACGAACTTTTGAAAGAGTATGGAGGAAAAGTAATAACTGTAATACAAATAACTGTCTGAGTGTTGAGGAGCTAGAGCTAACAAATTGTATGATATTTTGTCTCTTGGCCAACGTACTTGTTGTAATATGTATGTTGCGTTATCGAGAAATACGTTATATATACAAGATTACGTTATTTAAAAATTTTATTACTTTCGTGGCATGAGTATTTTTTTATTGGCTCCTTTGGCGTAGCTTCTGTACGACTTCTATTAATTCCGAATAAATTTTGCTAAACTGAATGTTGAGTCAAGGGCATGTAAAAAATTAAAAGTGTATCCCCAACATGTATAAATAATAATAACACTATGCGACAAAATTTAAAAAATTGAAATACACCCAGCTAATGACATGATGATGATGATTTTTTTTATATTTCGTGAACCCTCCAAACTGGTTTTATTTGACAAAACCTCTTTTTTTGGATTTTTCGCACAAATTAATTGATTACACAAACATTTCTGAACCGACGTCCAAAAATTAAACCTTATTAGAAAGGAGAGGAATGGGCCTTTAGAACGATATAAATATATAAATTATTTGACTTAATATGCTATGAGGTTTGATGAGGCAAACTTGGCAAATGCAATTCTTTTTCATATTTTTTCAAGTTAGTCCGTTCATAGTAGCAAACTTTAATTAAAAAATATGAAATAAGTAATGACATTCTTAAAATGCATAATCTTGTGAAGAGATTGATACTTCGTTTGATCAAATCGGACAAAAATTACCGTAGTTATTACTTAAAAAGTCCAACAGTCGAGTTATATTTTTCATATATGTATGTATTTTTTCAAATGAAGTTTTAATTCAAACATTTTCAGAATTTTTGATATCTTGATTGTTTATCGGAAAATGTGTCAATTTCACAATGTTTCAGCAAAGAGAAATAATAATATTTGCAAAAAACACAAATATTAGTCGACTTCTAGTTATCGTGCAAACGTGAAATTGACACATTTTGCGGTAAACAATCAAGATCCATCAAAACTTTTAAAAATCTTTGAACTGAAAGTTCATTTGATAAGATGACACATATAAAAAAATATAAGATGACTGTTTTACTATTTAAAAAATAACAACGGTAACTTTTGTTCGATTTTATCAAACGAAGTGTTAAACTCTTCACAAGATAATGCACTTACAGAATATCGTCACTTTTTTAATTAAATTTTGCAATTAAGATTAGCTAAACTTGAAAAAATGAGAAAAAAAAATCGTATTTTCTAAGTTTACCCGATCAAAACTCATAACATATAAGTTTTAACAAAATGTTTAAGTATACCATTTTAAAGGCTCATCTGTCCCCTTTTCAGAAAACATTGGATTTAATTTTTAATTTAATTTTAATTTTAATTTTGTGTGAAAAGATCAAAAATAGTGTTTTTGTCAAATGAAATAAGTTTGGAGGGTTCGAGAAATATAAAAAAAAAATTTTGAGTTCTACTCAACAAAACTCACAACATACACTATGTTGTTAGCTGGGTGTATTTTGACTGTCGCACCGTGGAATTAATGTAATATTAAAGAATTTTCTTTTTTTTTTTTCTTTATTTTACAAACTTTTTAAGCCACATAAAATTGTTGTCGAGTCGGTCTCTTATTAGAAACAAAACTTTTACATCGCAGAGTAAACAGTCTGATGAATACTCTTGAAAGAGAATGACTTTGCCTTCGCGAAATCTCTCTAAAATTTAGAGTCTAAATGTAAACATGTTGTTTACGTTATTGTTGTTTGTGTGTTTTGTTTACGTTTGTCCTTGCAGTGTTGTTGTTGCCTGTTTACTTATTTGTTTATCCCTTTTTTATACTGATGTTGTTGCTATATTTTTGATTATTTGTTGATCATATAAGTCCATAGTTTTTGTGTTTGTAGCTTTTGTTTATCATTTTAATGTTCACCATTTCTATTTTTGTAACAATATTGAAATCAGAGTTATAAGTCTAAGTTACCAATGTGATAAGACTAGTTAAAGTCGTTTGACAAATCACAGTCAAGTATAGTTCACCGACCATAATGTCTAAGTTACTCAGTTGTTAATAATTATAATATAATTTGTAGTTGTACTATAATAGTTAACTGTATACGTGTACGCATATAGCACAACAATACCTTCCAAAAGTTTGAATTATCTCTCCGAAATCCTTCCCTAAACTCCGTGATGTTTTATCACCAGCTACAAAATGGCCTGTCTTTGTGTACAAAACACCACTTTGCCCTGAACTCAACTACTTTTGTGCACATTTAATAGTAAATGTTTTATTTAGTACCATATCACTACAGTTTCACCCTGAATATTTTCTCTTAAAGGTTCATTTCATAGTTGAAAATACTATTTGATTGCCAAATGACGACAAAGTTAATTAGATAAACATCAACGACTTATTGCAAAATGAATTTGGTAACAACGTTCTTTATAGAACTGGTCCTACAAATCAGCAACTTCTGAAGCCGTGAAAACCAATATTTTAGTCACCATTAATGATGACGATGGAATTGATGGAATAATTTGCGTATTGAATTCATTGGATAGTATTTACTATTCTATTGTAAGTACATCAGTTTATGATATTTATGGGCACATCAATATCGCTGAATTAAAGGATTTTTTTCGAACGACCAAACAACATGAAGCAAAGCAAACACTCCACTTGTCAGACAACAAAAAATTCTACTCGGTTTGGGCTATTATTAGACATCTGCTCTTACGCCTCCAGAAAAGAAGAAAGAGGAAATGGTATGAAATAATGAAATCAATAAAAAAGACGCACAAATTCAACCGGGGATAATGTCAGTCAAAGAATATATTCGTTGCCCCATTTCGTAAGGCAAGACTTTGTTGGTCTCTGTACCCATATACTATATAGTACGTAAATTCGATAATATTATATATGCATATGCGAATTTATTCTAAAAAGTTACGAGGGATGAAGTTAATTTTATAATTTCAAAATGTGAATAAATCATAAACTTTTTTCATCTAAAGTAATGCTGCACTGTAATTTGTCGAAATTTATTGTTGAATTAATAAAGTGCTCGGTATAATTCTCAATATACTGCCAGAAGCCATTTTCATGTGACATGAGTGAAGTGAAAAATTGCTTTTTAAAGAATTTGTTTCCTATCTCAGCATATTGGTATGCTTTTATGACTTTTAAAATTCTTATCACGAGCTACAAAGTTAACGTTCCTGTAGGAGACGTTGAACGACCTTCATGATCTATCAAGAAGAAGACACTTTCGATTTCAGTTGAATTTCTTTTATTTAAAAAACATTCATTTACAACATCATTTATAATGTTATTTTAAATTTACAATATTATATTATTTAATGTTTATGGAGATACATACATATACATATATTTCGTACTCTATTTAAATTTCACATTTAATTTAATTAACAAATTAATTTCAATTTATTTTAAGAAAATAAGCCCGCTTCTTGTGCCTCTTCTTGAGTTTTAACAATTTCAATTTCTGATCTGGTCGTAATTGAAGTTTACTTATAACTTTTTTCATATAGTAGACTTACGAGGGAGAGTGTAATGAAGCCAGGTTTTCAGAAATAAAATTATTTTCAATATATTCTCCTTACAGATCTATACAGTCTGTCGAAATCTTTCAATCTTACTGTTCTTTCCAAAAAGAAAAAAAAAGATTTATCACTGTCGTCATTACAGAGTTGCTTTTTATAGTTTTATATAGTTTTATAGTTTTAGATTGTTTTATGGGGCTAATTCGAGTTAATAAATTCGAAGCCTCATTAAAAAATTTTTACTATGAAACTACACTTGTGTTCGCCCTTTCTTTCTCCTATTGTCCCAGTTAACAAGAAGTTTTTTCGTTGCCAAGAGCAAACATTTTTTTTTCAAAACCCTTTGAAACTCTTCTTAAAACTTATATTTTTAAATGGATCATAAGAATTATTTCTGGTGCATGATTTGATTGAGAAACTCACCTTGGCCTTTTTTGACTGACACTGGAAACACACTGTTTTTACTGCTGTTTGGTCTTTGAAGATGGCGTAAGAACTCTTCTTTATTTTGTTTGCACAATGCTAAACACGGCTACAAAATTGTGAACCAATTGCGTTTGTTGTCGATAGTATACAATTGTGGTGTCCATCTTATAGACAACTATCTCAACTAAGTGGCTAAGAAATCAATGAAATGTAACAGAAGAGTGTTTTACACAATTTGAACCCACTCGCCGCTTACAAATAAACAAACACACTATCCACTACACAAACATCTCGAACAAAACGAAATATGAAAAATCAGTTTTATGGCAAAAACTCTGAGAGTAAATAAAATTGGCATGAAAAGTTTTTAAAAACTTCATCATTCGCAGTAGACTTTAAACTGCACTTCACAACACTCATGGATAAAAGTAGCACATACAATATGGGTGGTTGGAGAAACTTAGTCGTAACCCAGAAGATGGGTTGAAATGCCCAATTAATTAAGTAAGAATTTGATGGTCGTAACACTAACGACACATTGGATCACCAGGTCCGAGCTACGTGCCACACAGCGCATGCTCCATTGGATATATACATACTGTACGCTAAGGATAACATTCTAACAATCACGAAACTCAACTTGTACTACTTAAGGGGAGCTACTTTGACAATATTTCGAAATTTTTTTAATTTTTTTTTGTGTTTCAATTTTAAAAATTCAGTCTGATTTACCATAACCGTCAGTGTCGTGGAAAATTGGGTATTCCGAATGCGCTACACGCAAAGAAGCCGTGGCCGACCCTCACGCTAATAGTCTAGCGCACTACCCACTAGACTACCAGGGCACCCTCGAACGTGATTATATTCCACGTATAATAGCATCAACAGATCAACTAGACGAATAAATGAACGTTTAATATTCAGAACATAGAGGCTAAAAAATCCATTATTAAAAACTTATTAAAGACACGAATGTATAAAGACTTGCCTATCCCATTTGCGTGTGTACGTATTTTGGGGACAAAGCAAACCTCTTGCATTCATTTTACTCTTATTTGGTTTTAAAGGAATTACTTTTCATTTCAATGCATCTTAGAGACTCTAAGTTCTTTTGTTATTGTCCTTAACTACGGATTTTTGAATTTTATCACTATTTTTATGTGTAAGAATGAAACACACTATGGAATTTAAAAAATAATACAAAATCAAAGTTCCAATAAAAATACTGTCTTGATTTGTATTTAAAAATTTTACTTTCATTTCAAAAACAAAAGAAATTATTTTCGTCAAAATTTCAATCGTGTATAAATGAGAATTTAAATGTTGAATATATTTCCATTACATTCCAATTGTTATAATAAATGTTCATAATATTTTATTAAATTTATTAACAATTTCATAAACTTTTTTAATTTCATGAAATCGTGTTAAAGATTTTAATTGAAAACTTGAACTTTTTTTGAATTTCCACACCAACAAACTTTTCTTGTCTATTCTTTTAACTTTCTGTTGTTGTTTTATTTTCTGTTCATTTCTTTGTGTGTTGACAGATTTTCATTTTCTTTTTTGGTTAAACTCTGCATGTAAATTTGTTTGAGTAATTTTCATCAGAATCAAAAAGAGTTCCGCAGTTTTTAAGCATTCAGTTCCAGTTTGAAAATATTGGATGTTCAGTTGGTTGATTATTTTTTAATGTTTAATTCTATTCTTGAAGCCGACGTAGTCCAGTAGGTAGTGTGTTGGCTTATTAGACGTGAGGCCTCGGTTCAAATCCCAAGTCAGGCATCTCCAACTAAACGAAATATGAAAAAATATTTTTTCGGCGACTTCCTCTCAGCAGATTTCTGGCAAAAACTCTGATAGCAAATAAAATTGCCATGAAAAGTTTCTCCAAAATCTGTCGTTCGGAGTCGACTTTAAACTAACTGACTAAAGGGTTGTAATGACCAATTACATGCATTATTCCATATACATAAAAAGAAAAAGCGAAAGAAATCTTAAAGCGCTCAGCAAACGTATCGTGTCTGGAATAGTATTTTTACATATATGTATGCGCAGCAGTTTCTTCATAAACCATCCTAAATGCAGTTTTATTTAGCCGGTAAAGCGCTATAAAACAAAATCCATTATATGTAGATATGTTTATACTTACGCCTACTCCGGAACGTCTAATGGATAAGAATAACCTCTCAGGACACGTCTTTTTAATTTTTCTTTTCTGGATTGCAGCTTTTTTAAACAAATTATGCTTAATAAAAAAACCTTGACGATTTGATTGGAATGGAAGATCGCAGGTAAAAAGCGTGAGTTTCAGAACAACCTGAAAAAAATTTGGCGTTTTTAAAATCACTTGCGATTTCAAATCGTGCGATTGTCAGAACATGCCTGAGTATTATTTACTGTACTCCTACGGGACAGGTAAAATTTTTGTACACCTACGATTTTCATGTTTAGCATTCTTTTAATCCTGTATCTCACCAATAGCAGCAGTAATGTTGTCTTCAAGGAAAATAAGCCTCGGTGGGGTAAAATCTACTTAATTGACCTTCTATCAATATGTTCATGGTATAGCGTAATTTGCGGTACATATCACGTTCAATTGTAGCTAAATATAGTTTGTAATAATCTTTCGATGCCTTGCTCCATTGACGGTAATGTTTCATACTTCATCGCTCTTGCAGAGGTATGAAGAAGAATACAATAAACCGCACGAAAAAGTGTGTCTTTCAGAGAAAATTAGAAGTTCTCTGTTGCTTCTCACAACAAATCCATTGAAGTGGTTATTGAGCCCAAAATAATCGGCAAAGATAACATTTCTTTGCAAACTCATTTCTTAAACAACATAAATTTTTACAATAAAACTGAATGTTTTATTTATTATTTGTTCGTGAGTAAACCATTATTCATGGCGAAATTTAAACTTTAATGAGCATTGAAAAATTGTATTATGAAAACTTAAATAACATAAAAATCACCCGTTATATACATTTTATTTTTATTTTATATTAATAATCAAAAAGCATCAAATTTCATGAAATTTTGAATATAAGTGAGTCAACAGTATTGAAATACAACTACTCTGATTCACTCGTATTCACTACAACATTGGTTTATAAGTACAGGTTGTAATGAGTATGAGTACAACGTTGACATCAAACTCATACCATTCGAAATATGTTTGATTCATAAGCCTACTCATTAGTTTTCATAAATTTTGAAAAATACTTATAATACTCATAAATGATTCGAGTGATTCGATGTTTTTGCATTTACAAAAAAAGAAGAAAGAAGAATATCAGAAATTATGAGTATGATTCGGATCTACTCATATTTTTGAATACTTATTGCTGATCTCTGATATGTACATATGAAATAAAAACACAATATTGAAATTCTTCCACCTTTTATAAAGAGTGGCAATTATTCTAATCTTTTTCAGATTGAAGTAGGTCTACAAGATCTTTTCAAAAAAATAAATTTTTCAGCTTAACCTAATCATTGGTCTTCTTTGAGATTCTTTTTTTATGTGCCATTACGTAGTAATTTTTGCTGGGCATATGCCCTTACACCAAGAGTTCGAAAATAATTAAAATTGCTCGTATGTATAACACAATCCGACATCAACTGTTGTGATTCCATCCGTTTGAATGATTTTATAGCTCAAATCTTAAAAAAAAAACAAATACTTACACCCACGTAGAGTGTGTTGTTGCCTTTTTAAGGAGCACACATAAAAACAGTAATAACAACTCACATACGAGTATATTGTATTCGATTACAACAAAACATTTCATACGGGTGTGTAATCTTGTGATGCTCTTGTTTTTTTTTGACATTTTGCTTGAAATCTAACACATTACAACAAGAATAGTGATGTTATGGCGACGACAACAATAACAATATTTTTATTATAACTTCCAAATAAATAAAAAAAAATTTTACATGAGGGTGGGTACGTGACAAATGATATTAAACAAGAGAATCTTTGTTTGCGGACAGGTCTCGTGTAATAGAATACGATGACATAGTCGGGATAAAATGCTGTCAAATGAATAACAAATTTCTAAATTGCCGTGTAAAGGCAATTAGGCATTTCGATAGTTGTAAGTAGAAGAATGTCTCCCATTTAAATTATTCAATATTTTTAAATACTAAATAAAGAATTTCCACCAAATAAATTATGAAAAAATCTTTCTCTTGAAAATTTTGTGTAGTAAGGAGTTTTCTAAGCTTTAAATTTAAATTCAAATTCAGGCAATAGTTTTAATGTGGTGCTCTGTCGCTTAGTAGACAAAAATTCGGCAATTCCTCGTGTGTAGAGACTTGATTTGATAATAAGGGTCGAAGAATTAAATTAAATTATTTAAAATATATTATTTAGTCGTACTACGATTACAATGTAGATTGTAAAATAAAAGCAGAGAAAAAGAACAAATTTATTTAAAAAGACGTAAAGTGCAACGATTCTCACCCCACAGAGGGCGCTGATTCTAAGCAATAGTATGAGTAGTGCATTCAATCAATTAATTCTCTATCCATCACTGATGTGGTTTTAGTCAACTGTAATCCATTACACCCATAACTCTATTTGTAAGTAAACGAATTTGATGAATCGGTTTCAATGCGTTAAAAAGGCTCCGTATACACTTAATTGGTCATTACAAGCCATCAGTCAGGATTACGACCTAGCTTCTCACACCACTTATGTTGTGTGTGTAAATTTTTATAAATTAGTGGCGGGACTTACGTATAAAGTCGATTCCGAACGACAGATTTTTGAGAAACTTTTCATGGCAATTTTATTTATTCTGAGAGTATTTGCCAGAAATCTGCTGAGAGGAAATCGTCGTAGAAATATTTTTTTATATTTTGGTTTTGATGTCTGACCTGGGGTTTGAACCGAGGCCTTACATCTAATAAAGCAACATACTACCTACTAGACTACGGCGACTTCTAAAGTTCGACAATTGCAACAAAAAATGTTTGTGAGTCTTGTAGGTATTTTCACATTCCACTTAATGGGGAAACCTGTGCAACTGAATGAATATTTATTTCGTTTGAAGTCGGAATATTTTGTTCAAAATCTAAATTTTTAAAACTATTTTTGACCAATGTATTCTTACCATTACCATTATGTATGTATTCTGACCATTAGTGCCCAGTGGCAACTTAAGGTGCCAGCAGAGGTTGCCTTAGTTTTTACGTTCTGAGAGGAAATTGAGTGTAAAAAACAAAATGGTAACCGTTAGAAAAAAGTAATTCGGGCATTAATGGGTTAATGAATTACAATTCTATGAAGACGTATGGTAACAACCTTGTTCTCAATTCCATGTGCTCTTCGTTAACGTGCTTCAAATGAGCTCTTTGTAAATGGAAAAGTTCCAAAGAACAATTGACCTAATAACGTAGAAGTTAACTGGTATGTGGAACAGTAGAACATGCGGCAACATAGTTCCTATCATTCAGAATTATTCCCGTAATGTAGACAATTGCCTCTCTGCTAAATTGTTCGATAATAAATTTATCCAGATCCAGATCCTGTTTGGTTGCGTACATTTTTCCCTCGAAAATATTCTTTAAGCTGAGAAATTTATCGGTAAGGCCTTAAGCGAAGTCACCGTGAAATCCATTCTGATCGGGAATTACAATGTCTTCAAAATGAAATGGCGTGACACTAGATAGCCTATTCTGAGTAATGATCGCTTGGATTATGTTCTACAATCCCTAATTAATATTATAGTAGATAATAAACAAAAAAGTTGCCGTTAAAGTTATGTTAAAGCATTACTTACTTTCTTACTTAATTCATCATTACAACCTACCATCTCAAACCACCCATGTTATGTGTGTTAACTTCATCTGAACGACAGATTTTTAAGAAACTTTTCATGGCAGTTTTATTTACTATCACAGTTTTTGCTACAACACTTCTGAGAGGAAGTGGCCGAAAGAAATTGTTACGAAAATTAAAAATCTAGATCCTGGTGTTTTGCTTCTACATCGCTTAACATTAAAATTATAAACAAAAGCTGCAAAAACAAAACAATGCAGTAAACAAACCTGTTTACAAATATCGTTATTAACAACAAACACCAACATAAAAAAATGGTATACAAGTAAACAAAAATACACAAACAACACTACAAGAATAAATGTAAACAACGACGTTAACATTTATAGAGATTTGGAAAAATCGAAGTCATGACCATTCGCCTTCAAGAAAATTCATCATTTTGTTTACTCTGCCATATAAAAGGCAAGGCAAAGCAGGCGACTGAATTAGTGACGTTCAGTCAGTCTTGTACGAAGACACGGTGTGTTTGAAGATATCCGTTACAAAGATCTGTCGAATAATTGTCTAGTAACTTTTATTGTTTATGCAAAGGGTCCTCTGTCTATACCCTTACAAAAATGGCAATTGTTGTTGTTTACATAAAGTGACACACAGAATTGTGCGATTAATAAAGAATTTTAATTAAAACTAAAGACAAATTTCTTTTTATTTTTGTTTGCAATCTACGAGCTCATATTTTAAACGTTTTTAAAAGTTAAAAACGTAACAATAAATGTTTTTAATTTCGTTGTGATGGTCCAATAAATCACCATTGTCTACTACAATACGGCGATAACAAACTAAACTTCACCAAATTTCAATAAAAAGAGTTCTTTTGGACCGATTAGCATATATTGGAGATCACTTTGCTAGTTATTTGGAGTGGTAACTGATCACGATAATAGGTATGCCTGCGGGGAAAACTGATTCAGACTTTTGTAGAAGGAATGATTTTTGAGGAAGTTTAAATCGTTTGCATTATCTTGTATGGAGAATTACTAACTACCTTGCGTTATCAGAAAGCAGAGTGGGATTTCTGTATAGAGACTCTCATAATTATTTTGCCTAATTCTCCAACCACCATTTTTATCGATGAGTGGCGGGATATACAGTTTAAAGTCGATTACGAACGACAGATCTTTTTGAGAAACTTTTCATGGAAATTTTATTTACTCTTAGAGCTTTTGCCATAACTCTGCTGAGAGGGCGTTGTCTGAGCTGGAGTTTGAACCGTGGCCTCACGTTTAATATGTCAACATACTACCTACTAGAATACGGCGACTGTATTTAATGCGCATTCAGCTTAAGAATTCTGAAAAATAAGGAATGAAGCCGCCGTAGTCTAGTAGGTAGGGTGTTGGCTTATTATTAGACGAAAAGTCAGGGTTCAAACCCCAGGCCAGACATCAAAACAAAATACAAAAAGTATTTATTCGGCGACTTTCTCTCAGCTGATTTCTGCCAAAAACTCTGAGAGCAAATAAAATTGCCATGAAAAATTTTTCAAAAATCTGTAGTTCGGAGTCGACTTTAAACTGTAGGTCCCACCATTCATGTATAAAATTAACACACACAACATAAGTGTTGTGAGAAACTAGGTCGTAATCCTGACTGAAGGGTTGTAATGACCGATTATGTATGTATGTAGTACCAAGGGCAGTAGCTTGGTATAGTGACCAAGATGCAAAGTAGGTTTAGTAATTATTGTTGATGATACCGTAGATATCAGCAGTTTAGTACCTTAATAACATAAGCTCTGTTTCTTTGTTCTTTAAATATATCAAGATTGATAACATTTAAGTTATCAAATTTAAAAACTATTCTGCTAAATTAAAAAAATGACATTTTTCTTTCCTCTTGTAAATAATCTTGTCATGAAATAATAAAAAAAGAACATGAAACAATAAATCGTAGTGCACTAAAGTTGATTGAATAAATTATTAACATTTTTAGTTTAATGCCATAATTTTTGTTTATACTGTACAGCAGTGTTGCAAAATTAAATTTTTAAAATGGTACTGAACTGTAACTGAAAGAGTACTCTTTCGCATCAAATGGTATTTTATATAAAAATACACACATTAATCGTCATTACAACACTCCAATCAAGATTATGACCTAGCTTCTCACGTCATTTTTTTATGTGTGTTAATACTGATACATGAGTGACGGCACCTACATTTTCAATTCGACTCCGAACGTCAGATTTTTTAACAAACTTTTCGGGCAATTTAATAAGTCTCAGAGTTGTTGACAGAATGAGGTACCCAAAGGAATCTTTTCTTCATTTTTATTCTTGTTGGAAATGTCTGACATGGGATTTGAAACGTGGATTCACATCTAGTAAGCCAGCACACTACCTACTAGACTATTTATTTATTTATATTTAATACATGTACGAAACTGAACAGAAAAACTAAAGACTTGTACGTGTTCCTCACATGCAAAAAAAAAAACTGCTGATTCTGAACGTAGCAAAACGTAAAAGTCCCATTTATACAAACGTTGGCGTTGGTTTGTAGCATATGAAGAGCAAAGTAAATGCCTAGCGAAATTATATTACGGTTCGGCAAGCGTTCTCATTGTTTTTTGCTTATCCAAACGTCCAAAGCGGGGCTAAAGGCTAATTCTACCTTTTGCATTACGTTGCGAATGCATTGATAGTTGAAAAGCGCAAGACATAAAATATTTAATAATAAAAAAGTACTGAAAACGTCGCGGGGGTACTGAGGTATTTTTGAAATTAAAAAGTATTGAAAAAAGTACTAAAGTACTGAATTTTTCAAAACTGCTGTACAGTACACATGTTTACATAGATAACCACATGTATGTGTATCATCTTTCTAGTATATATATATGTAAACATAATATGAATTCAAGAGTTCATTGAACATAACATTCACAAGTAAATGAATATTGTATTGTATTGTGTTGTTGTTTTCGGGTTTTCATTGTAATTGTGTTGGTGTGTGTGCATTAATATTTATGAAAATAACCCATATTCGACAAAATAACGAACAGACAGCCACTTATACACACATAAACAATCGGATGAGTACGAATAATACATAAAAATGATAAACGGTATGAATGGATGAATGTGTCGTATTTACAAATAAGAAATTGTACAAATTGTTGTCACATACATACGAGTATGTGCATATTAATCACCGTATCATTGACATACACGACGTATGATGTATGAGTATTTGTACTTAGTTTTTCGTATACTGTACCGTACCATCGTATACTGCATTACTCATACGGTCGGTATTTCTATTGTAAATGAATCAAAACTGTGTAACTCGTCAGCCATTTTTTACTTTCATTTTTTGGTTTTACTACCATAAAAGTACATTAAGAAGCCACAAGACTTAAATCAGAGTTTTATTTGGCATTCGGGAAATGTTATACGAGTATAGTGTGATAGGATTTTACTTTTTTCGTAATTTTTTCACAGAACATTAACAAAAGCTACACTAACAAATATAACGACTTTGCTTGCATATACCAACAACAAGTATGAACAAAATACACAAACAACAATGCAGTCAGAATAGAATTCTCGAGAAGGCGAAAACAAAAACCTTCTGCTTCAAGAATGTTCATCACACTGATTTTGTGGACATATAAAAAGGCAATACAAAGCAGACAACCAGTCAGTAAGAATTCAGTCACTCTTGTGTGAAGACACGTGCGAAGTAAACAGTTGTGGTTTGAAGATCGCCGTTGTAAATATCTATCGAATAATTGTTGGCACTTACGCGAACGGAAGTGTGAAATAGAATAGTGAACAAGCAATTATTGTTCGATCCATTAAGTTGTATACGGTGGCACATAAAAGTAGTGTGAACAATAAAGAGTTTAATTGAAACTCAACACGTATTTGTTTTTTTCTTTGTTTGCAATCAACGAACTCATATCCTAAGCGTTTTTAAAAAGATAAAAACGTAACAATATGGTGTGTATGACTGTTGCTGCTGTATGGCTTAAATAAGTACGCAATTAATAAATATTGTGAAGCGTATTTGCTATGATGTATTGTATGATTAGATCGTTTAAATTTAAATTTGGTTCATGTACAGGCAACAATTATAGCCGATAGAAAGATAGTTTTAGAATTGTTTAAACTACCGCCATTGTACTCTTTGGAACCGTTCGCGAATGAATCCTATTCCAGTCACCAAGCCTGGTTAGTCCAACAACGGAGTTTATATAATTTAATCGTATAGAGAAGACATGGTGTAGCGGTTAAAGCACTCAGCTACGAAACTAAGCAATCCAGTTCCACTTAAAATTAAATGGATTCAATTCCTTTCAAATAATCGAATTATCAATCTTTCTGACCACTGTCGCCCAAACAGACTTGGGAGAACAAAAACTGATTATGGACAAGCCATTAAAAAGTGACTGTGGTGTGTGTATTATAGTATGTTGAATTTTTTTGAAAATAAACCTGCAAGAATCGTAACTATCAATTTAGAGCTCTATGACCAAACTATATCCGAGCTTTAGCCTTTAATTGACCATTATGAAATGTTCAATAGGAGGGTACCATGAGTTCCACATAATGATCGATTTTAGCTTCACTGTATGAGAAGTTTTCAAAAAGAGTAATTTTACCTTTTCTGACAACGTCAATTGACCACCAGTATTATACGATTTGACTCCGTTAGACTAACTCTGTTGGGATACGTTAAAGGCAGTGCCTACAAGGAAAATTCCTTAACGTTAGAGCATTTCGGAACCAACTGTCCTCAAGTTTTCACCAGGGTTCCAATCGAATGTACAAAGCAGTTATTCACAACTCAGTGCAACTGTTGTAAACAATCTAGAGTTGATCATATAGATTGCATTTTGGACATAATCAGAAAAAAAACTAAATAAAAACAATGAGAAACAAAGAAATGAACTGTAAAAGTTAGGAACGAAAAGATGCCTCAAGGTGACATAATGTCCTAATTGTTCTTGTAAATGTAAATTGTAAATGTCCTTTCTAATCATCTCCTGAATATTTATTGTCCATAACACTTTAGAGTCGAGTATAACTGCCAAATATATCGCACTTTTCGAAAATCTTAATAATAATCTTATAAAATCAAATTTTTGTAAATTCTGTGGCTCATATGGTTAAGGAAAAGTGCTGTCTATAAAAGTCTTTCTATACATAACGCGTGGCAATATAACTCTACTGCGTTAATATTCCGGTAAATGGAACAAAAAAAAAAGATGCCACCAGATATTGTCGAATGCTATTCATAAAACAATGATAAGACGCAGAACAGTAATAGCAAAGAACCTGTGTCCTCGTGCTTTCTTCCAAAAGAAGTCTAACAATAATCGAAGTTGGCTTTAATGGCCTGAGAATTTCCTTTCTTAATTTTATATGAATTGTTGGCATTATTTGCAATTTTTCTTCTACTGCTCCTCTCTCCTACCTATACTTTACGGTTTTCGGAAAACATTGATTGATTTATGACTGTTGTTGTGAGACATTTTTCTTGGCGGATTTCGTTTGATTTATTTCGTTTTGTTTTTATTTAGAAGGTTAGTAGTATTAATCATCTTAAAATGGATGTAAAACAATAATAGGAATATAAGAGCGGAAGCAGTAGTAAAAAACTTATGATTGCAAATCGATTTCAAATTGAAATTGAATTATTTTGCAATTCTCCGATTAAAAATTTAAATCTGTGTTCAAATTTGCGAAATATAAATTTCTCTTAATTTCTTAAAGTTAACATTTTAAGAATATTATGCTTGAAAAAACTAATTCTCATACTCAATGCTTGACGTACATTTGTGTGCATCAAATTCGATTTTGAAATCATGTTACATACATATGTACATACATACTTGGTCATTACAACCCTTTAGTCAGGATTACGACCTAGTTTCTCACATCACTTATGTTGTGTATGTTAATTTTTAAACATGAGTGGCGGGACCTACAGTTTAAAGTCGACTCCGAATGGCAGACACTACCGACACACTACCTACTACGGCGACTACATGATGTAGACACGATGACGGTAATATAAACTTTTTGATTCTAATTGATCATTCTATTGTTATTTGAAATAATTAATCACAGAATTTTTTTGATTAAATTAAGGCATTTTTTTACATTTTTTGTTAATATTGGTGAAAATACATGCACCAGACTGGATTACACAGCATGTCCTTTTAAACTAAACGGAGGAGTTTTGAAGAGTTCTAATTGTTGATCCACTTCATTGTTGAATTTCTGCAAATGACTTCCTCAAGCAACTCTGGTATTGGATTACAAAAAAATAATGAAAGGATTGATTTCGTTAACATTACGTGAAATTTTAATTTAATTTTTAATATTACTTTTACCTGGCAGCATTAGTTTATATATCCAAATTATTTATTTACTTAAAACTTGTTTTTTGTTCATCAGTGTAACATCTCATGAAAACATATTTAAAAAAATTTCATTTTAAACAGATTTGATACGTGTAATCCTTGGTATAGTCCTTAATTTGTTCAGACATTTAAATACATAACATACATAACTGGTCATTACAACCCTTCAGTCAGGATTACGACCTAGTTTCTCACACCATTTATGTCGTGTGTGTTAATTTTTATACATGAGTGGCGGGACCTGCAGTTTGAAGTCGACTCCGAACGACAGATTTTTTTGAGAAATTTTTTTTCATGGCAATTTTATTTACTCTCAGAGTTTTTGCCAGAAATCTGCTGAGAGGAAGTCGCCGAAGAAATACTTTTTGTATTTTATTTTGATGTCTGGCCTGGGGCTCGAACCCTGGCTTTTCGTCTAATAAGCCAACACACTACCAACTAGACCACGGCGACTTTCAGACATTTAAATACTCGCACCATATTAAACAAGCAAACAACGAGCTTTGGACAGACAAGAGATTACGTGGAATAACATTTTTCGATATAATATAATGTGTATTACAAGCCAGAGCATATGCAAGCCAATTTTAATTCAGAGAGAATTAGAAAAAGAATGAAAATAAGGTCACGGTGGTGGTGATGTTAACTAGAAGACGATTATAAAGTTAATTTGTTTTCAAAATATCATTATAAGATAATATTCTTTAACAGTCATAAATATGGGTTCCCTGTGATTTTTAAATTTTTTTTTGTAAATAAATGTGAATTCAAATTCATTCATTACATGTTAATTTTTTTTTTAATGAATTAATTACGCGGTGCGACATTCAAATTACACTCAACTAAATAACATAATGCAGGCTGTGAGTTTTGTTGAGTAGAACTCAAATACATTTTTTTATATTTCTCGATCCCTCCAAACTTGTTTTATTTGACAAAAAAGGTATTTTCGACCTTTTCACACAAAATTATTGATTACCCAAAAATTTATTAATTTACTTTCAATACCTAAAGTTTTTTGGAAAGGGGAGATATGAGCCTTTAAAACGGTATAAATAAACATTTTGTTCAAACTTATATGTTATGAGTTTTGATCGGGTAAACTTGGAAAATATGATTTTTTCTTGTAAGTTTACCCATTCTTAATTGCAAAATTGAATTAAAAAATATAAAATAAGTGACGACATTCTGAAAGTGCATTATCTTGTGAACGGATTGACACTTCGTTTGATAAAATCGGACAAATATTACCGTAGTTATTTAAATAGTATAACAGTCGTGCTCAAACGTGAAAATGACACATTTTTCGATAAACAATCAAGAATCAAAAATTCTGAAAATTTTTTAACTGAAAGTTCATTAAAAAAAATATATGTATATATACATATATATATGAAATATATATATCATATATATATGAAAAATATAACACAACTCACACCATAGGCCAAAAATCAAAAAAATTTAGTTTCTTTTTCTAAACCTTATTGCACTAAATTTATTGACAACACTCAAAATTTTATGAATCTAACAAATTTCGTTGTTTGTTTTTTGCGAGGGTTTTATATTTGCGTCATTTGAAAGTGGAGGTATGTTTATATTGCATATATTGTCGTCGCATAGTCCTACAAAAAAACTTAAGTTTATTTAAAAAATTGTTCGTGTTATTGTGGCAGAAGTCTCCAAAAACCCAACAAAAATTAAATTTAAACTTGTTTTCTATCAAATTAAATGATAAAGGTTGCAAAAATTTAAGCCCATTAAAAAATCTCTGAAGAAAATTTTTTGACCTTTTCAAAACACACGTTTCTTAAAAACTAATTTTTCACGTAGACTTTTAGTTATTTGGCCCTTATCTGCCCACAACTTATTATACATCAAATTGTAGATTTTTTATCCATCTTTAAATTAAATAATATTGCGACCGCGGGTTTTTGCATATTTTCGCATATGAATGTGATTTGCATAGTCATCGTACGAAAAATATATATATATTATATGTATATATAATATGTTTTGTACTATATTTTTTTAAGAACATGAGTAAATGTTGTTATTTTAAACTTTGTATTGCAATTTTGTGGCATTTGATACAGTTATGAATAAAGACAAAACATTTATTTAAGAAATTGTTGTTTTAAACTTTATACTGCAATTTAATTAATTGATTTCGCGATAGTGTTATACGTTTGGAAAATATCAATATGAAATTAAAATAGAAGGTTTATTCTGTCAGTGCCAATTTTCTAGAATGTATGTGCTTGATATTTGGAGTTCCACAGCTGTTAATTATCATTCGAAAGTAGATGATTCGTTACGAATTCGGATTTATCATATAAATTAGAGCTAAAGTAAGAACGAAAAGTCAAGTGTTTTGAAGAGAAAACACTTTTTTCAACAACAATTACGGGCCGAAATGGACTTTTGGTAGATAGGCCAAAAGCTGGTGGTTTTGGAAATTGGAACTATGGTAACACAGCTCGGAGATTTTTCAAAATGTCGATCTTTCATCAAATTACAGCAATCGATACGGACATTTTGCAAAGTTGTACCACAATTCTCCAAGCTATAAATTCTGGATTTGAAACTGATGCCGAAAAGTTTGAGGAATATGCCGTAGAGGAGTATCTCTGGTACTACCTCCCTCCATTGGTGCACAAAATTCTAATCCATGGAGCTGAGGTGATTAAGCATGCATTAGTGCCCATAGGTGAATTATCCTATTATTATTCTTATCCTTATTATTATATGGAATAAAAATTTACAAAAATATTTTAAAACAAAAAATTTTCATACTTTATTTCAAAAATTCTTAAAACAAATCTATAAGCCAATTAACCCTTTACAGATCAAATGGGTACCTTGGCTACAGTTGTTAAAATTTTTTCCTAAAAATTTGCGACATGCTATGGGCTGACCAATTTTGAAGACCCTAGCTTTTTTGGTCTTAGAGATATTGGTTTTTGGCCGCTTGTCCATATATATATAACCACAGTATTATATTTTATATCGATTTTGTATAACGAAGTGCCAATGTCTTCACAATATAATGCATTTTCAGAATGTCATCACTTATTTCATATTTTTTAATTAAAGTTTGCTACTATAAACGGACAAACTTGAAAAAATATGAAAAAATTCACATTTGTCAAGTTTACCTCATAGCATATTAAGTCGAATAATATACACTATCGGACCAAACCTAAGCACCCCCTCAGTATATTTTTTTAAAATGTTTATTTTTTTTAAGAATACAAAGTTTTTAATATTTTAATTTTTTATTTTTTATTTATTTATTTCCTTATTATCCTGGGAAGCAATTTCACCTAAAATAATTAATAATTTCAAATCCTCTATGCCTAAAAGATGTGCGTGTGTCATCCAGAATAAAGGATTCTCAAAGAAATATTAATTTCAATAGTTTTTATCTGTACCTTAAATTGGGGGTGCTTTAGTTTTGTCCGCTTAGATTTTCGACCTAAAATCGAAAGTTTTTTATTGAATTCTGAATTCCTTAAGTTTGTGTTTTTCAATAATAAGGATATAAATAAATAAAAAAATAAAGAATTAAAATATTAAAAACTTTGTTTTATTAAAAAAATAATCATTTTAAAAAAATATACTGTGGGGGTGCCTAGGTTTTGTCCGATACTGTATATATGTATTTCGTTTTAAAGGCACATCCCTCTCCTTTCTAATAAATTAAATTTAAATTTTGGACATCGGTTCAGAAATGTTTGTGTAATCAGTAAATTTCTGCGTAAAGTGCAAAAAAACGGTTTTTGTCAAATAAAACAAGTTTGGATGAAGGGTTCAAGAAATATAAAAAAAATATTTTTGAGTTCTACTCGATAAGCCTCACAAGCTATACTATGTCATTAGCTGAGTGTATTTAATTTTTTTTTATTTTGTCGCATTGTGTTATTATTAGTTAGAGGCAGATGTTTACTACAAGATCCCATTTAGCAAAGACACTTTGTTGTCTCTGAACGTTTGCCTTTATTCAAAAGCCCCAACGAAAAAATTCACCAAGTTATCCTCTGCGAAAGGCCGAGTCAGACATCAAAACGACTTCCTCTCAGCAGATTTCTGGCAAAACTCTGAGAGTAACTAAAATTGCCATGAAAAGTTTCTCAAAAATCTGTCATTCGGAGTAGACGTTAAACTGTAGGTCCCGCCAATCAAGTATAAAATTAACACACACAACATACGTGGTATGAGAAGCTAAGCCGTAATCATGACTGAAGGGTTGTAATGGCCAATTATGTTATGTAATATTCATTTTATTTAACATTTAAATTTAAGCAAAATATTGAGAGCGAAAAAAAAATAAATTCTATCGTAAATATCATAATGACATGAGGGTAAAACTAAAAGGACATCAGAGTTGAAAATTATTGTTAAAAAAACATTTTTTTATTCATTGCTTACAGCAAAAATTTAACTTGAAGAACTTTCCACTTGCTGATATAAAAATAAATTAAAGTCGGTAGTAAAGACTGTACCCAAAAAAAATTTTAGTGTTTTATTATCCAATTTGTACATTTCATGAATGCAATTAATATTTTGTTTTAGCAAACCTTTGTGGTACGTGTGGCATCAAAAATGTGAATGAGAAGGCAATTACTTCGCAACATTTTCGAAAATTTTACCAAAAGAGTAGATGTACGGTGATGCGAATAATAATAAAGACGCCAATGTGATACTTCGAGATTTGATGAAAGAGCAGGTAAAGTGAAAAATATCTGATAAGTAAGCATACTTATCCTGAGCATATGTATCAGAAACACTAATTTCATTGACGTTTTATTAAATTCTTTTTCATTTTAGAATCATTACTAAATGATATTTAAAATAAAAATTCACCGTGTGAAAAAACATAAAGACACTCTATTTTCTTTTAAAAATAGTTATACAAACATACATAATTGGTCATTACAACCCTTTGAACAGGGTTACGACCGAGTTTCTCACACCACTTATGTTGTGTGTGTTAATTTTATACATGAGTATCGGGACCTACAGTTTAAAGTCGACTCCGACCGACAAATTTTTGAGAAATTTTTCCTGGTAATTTTATTTACTCTCAGAGTTTTTGCCAGAAAACTGCTGAGAGAAAGTCGCCGAAGAAATATTTTTTCATAATTTCGTTCAGTTGGAGATGCCTGACCTGTGGTTTGAACTGAGGCCTCACGTCTAATAAGCCATCACACTACCTACTAGACCACGGCGACTTCAAAATAGTTATAAAAAATATAATAATACATTCGCAGTTATTAGAATTATAATCTTCTTCTAGAGTGGTTAATATTTTGTAGAGATTCCGGCGTTGTTTAAAACTGCTAGACATCATGGAGATGGTAATATTGCTGTTTGGAGGTAATTATCCTACTATGGGTTTCGGTCACGAAATCTTCAGATCTATATCCGGTCAAGGATTTGTGGAACATAGTAAAATAAGAACCAATGTGTTTATAAGTTGTGCAAATTCAATTTCTTGCAATTGAATATTAAAAAGTGTAAACATACGACATTTTTTAGACACATTAAGATTGTTACCTTATATTGTATTAACAACGCTCTTTTGGATAAAGTTCAAACTATTTTGGACCTTGGTATACTCTTGGATCAAAGACTACACATTCGTGATAATATATCAATGATAGTAAATAAAGCATATGTCATACTTGGATGCATAAAACACTGCTCTAAAGAATTTCATGATCGTTATTTAACAAAATTGTTATGTAATTCATATAAAACGTATTAAATCAGTACAAAAACAATTTTTAATTTTCTGTCTACTTGGTCTTGCTTGGAACTTCTATGCCTTATCACCGTAACATAGCATACTTGACTTGATTAGATTGTCAACAATTAAAAATCGTCGATCTATGTTGGCTTTAATGCGAGCTGATGTTGATTCAGAGTTCCTGCGTAACCAACTGAAATTTAATGTCCACGTGACACCAACATTTAATTTTGGATTTTCTGTTCGACGTGCCTGTAAAACCTTTAATGAATGTAACCAAGTAATTGACTTCTTTGATAGTAATGAAGTATTACAAAAAAACTTAACTCTATATTTGAATTGTTAAGTAACGTTTTGTTTTTGCTGTATTCAAATAAAACTCTAATTTTTGTATATATTATTACGTTTTTACCTTTTTAAAAACGTTTAAAATATGACGTAGATTGCAAGTAAAATAAAAATAAATTTGTTTTTAGTTTTAGATAAATTCTTTATTGTTCGTAAAATTTTGGGTGCCACTGTTTACAACTTGATGTGTACAACAAAAATTTGCTTTGTTCGTCATTCTTCTTTACTCTCTTATGGCGTAAACACTAATTGTTCGCCAGATCTTTACAACGGAGATCTTCAAACCACGATTATTCTCTTCAGACGCAACATGTCTTCACACAAGACTGACCGAATTCTTACTACGTGTTGCCTGCTTTGTATTGCCTTTGCCTGCCAGAGTTTTTTAAAAACTTATTATTTCTAAAAAAAAAACTTTTTTACAAAAAAAAAAACTTGTTTTCTACAAAAGTACCAATGCTTTTAAAAGAAACACCGGAGCCCTGTGCCCTAATTTGGTATTTCCTTGCTTCTTTTGCCCGGGACTAATAAAATACATACATACATACATACATAATTGGTCATTACAACCCTTCAGTCACGATTACGACCTAGTTTCTCACACAACTTATGTTGTGTGTGTTAATTTTATACATGAATGACGGGACCTACAGTTTAAAGTCGACTCCGAACGACAGATTTTTGAGAAACTTTTCATGGCAATTCTATTTACTCTCAGAGTTTTTGCCAGATATCTGCTGAGAGGCAGTCGCCGAAGAAATACTTTTTTGTATTTTGTTTTGATGTCTGGCCTGTGCTCGAACCCTGGCTTTACGTCTAATAAGCCAACACACTACCTACTAGACTACGGCGACTTACACAATATTTTATTTAAAAATTTAAATATTTTGTGTTATTATTATTGAATTTATTGAAAAAAAATTTAAAATTGAATTTTGTCGAAAAATCTTGTTTTGTTAGAAAACAAATTTAATGAAAACTTTTTCACATCTCAAAAAACGTGGAAAAAAATAGGAAAACTTGGCAAATGGTAACACTGATGCCCACTTAAACAGTCTGATGAATGTTCTTGAAGTCGAATGTTCGTGGATTCACCTTCTCGAGATCTCTATCGTTGTTTCATTTTTTGTTTGTGTATTTTGTTTTCATTGCTTGTTGTTGCCTTATTTTTTACTTGTCCCCTTCTCTTTCGTAATGTACAAGTTCATTGTTTTTGTTTTTGTAGCTTTTGTTTATCATTTTAATGTTAAACGGTGTTACACCATTTCCATTTTCGTAACAATATATTTAATCAGAAACGATGTATTTATCTATTCACATTAACAAATGAATAAAGAAAAAGGAATGTGTCACACATATTGTGAGAACTACGGAAATTAATTTCGATGCTTAAACTATTTCTACCAATTTTATACAACACCGTAGTCGTCTCTATAAAATATTAGTAATTCGGGAATAATATTAGAATTTTAATTAATGCAAATGTGTTATTATATTATTTCTTTTTCCTACTTTAAATTTAATTTCACAAATATTTTAAAATAAAAACAAAAATTTAATAAAATTGCAATGTAATTTTAATTTTGCGATACATAAACTGAGGATAATTATCAGCAATGTTTTCATTTTCCTTACATTTTCATCAAATCATTATGCGTCACATTGGTGTACTATTTATTATTTTGAATATCACGGCACATATGTAGGGTTGAATGCGAGTAATATTTCTCAATTACCAGTTATCAAATCAAACCGATTGTCAATGTACTCGCATACATACTCGTATGTATTTTCAAAAAGGATTTTAAATTTAAGAAACCTTGTGTATTATATTTGAGGAAAATAAAAGTTGTTCTTAATTTTTAAACCAACATCAGAAATTTTGTGTTTTACAACCTTTTTAAGTTTTTGTAAAAAAAGAATTGAAATCCTAATCAAAGCAATACTTCACTTGAATATCACTCCTCCGCTTGAGGTATTAACCCATAATGTAGTGGATTTAAGAATAGTTTATTAACAATTACGATGGATCTGAAAGTATTTCGTCTCATTCTAAAAATTACATTTTTTTTTTTTTGTAATTTTTTTTGTAATTGAATCAGATTCGAGGTAATTTTAATTTCGAGAATGTGTTAATGAATATTCGTGGAAAGTCTTTAAAGTTACCCAACATCAACAATAATGGTCCAACAAGTTTTGCACGTAAAAAAAGAGAACAATAGCACACACACATACACAACGATAGAAAATCGTAATAACTGTGAAGCATTCTGAATAATAATTTAGAATTCATCACAAGTCCTCCAGACAAGGTTCATGTCTCGCAAACATCTCTGCTTGTTGTACGAAAGTCTGCCTCTCGTTTTGTCTACATATTGTTGTGCTAAATGATCATTTGTATGCGTCTATGACCATCATGGCGTGTATTTCCATTTAAAAATATAAAATATTCGTCATTCTTCAATGTAGAAGGGCTCGTACACCATACACAGGTTATAGACACATACACAATGCCTCGGAGTTTTGGAGGAAGAAGCGTAACCTATTTATGTAACAGGAAATCATTTTGAATTAAAATGTAATTGCTGTGGATAAACAGTGTGAAATATGTGACCCAATATTACATAAACATCGATTTCATCTTTTCTTTCTTCTTTTCATTTCCCTTTTGTTTCCTTTTTGTTTTTATTTCCGTTTCCGTTCGTTGACAACTTCTAGATTTGTATGAAAAACATCATCATTATTTGTTTTTGTTGTAAAACAATTGTTGTATAATATTCGGCACAATATTTGCTCCGTCCGATTGCCTCTTGAATAGAAAAATCAATTGAAATAAAAATATTTCGAAAGTATGTTCTTCGAATATTGAATAAAAAATTTTCAGTGAAGACTTCACTTTTAAACCTCAGTGATAAAGAAAAGCTTCTTAAGTGCTTCATATCAAATTATGATTTAAATAATGATGTTTTGCAAAACAATATTCAAAAATACTATTTTGAAGTGAGGATTGCATGCATTAGTTGGTAATTAACTCAGCTTCAAACATAGAAAACTCTCTGAGATGAACTTACGGATGATTACAGTTGCATTCTGGTATGCCGGATACTCGAACATAGGTTACGTTAGCGGAATGTACATAGTGGCCATTTGGTGTTCAGGTGGCGAGTTTAAGCTTGCTGATGGTTTCAGCCGCTTGTTCTTCGCCACCTGAGTGGAGTAATCCGATCGCTGTCGCTTGAACGATGGGCCTTTCGACGTCAATAATTTAGCATCTGCAGGACGAGCTTCCTAACCGCCAGTCCCTATGTTCACAACCCTTGCCAATTGAGCTGGCCGCCTTTGGCCTTGCTGCAGATGCCACACCTTTCGCGGTTTGGGGCACATCGTCTGGCGGCCTCGTCGTCTGCGTTGAAGATGATGCCTGTTCGCTGGTGGCATTGAATTTGTAACCGACTACAATCTGGTACCACCTACCGAGAGAGGCATGTTTCCTTTTCCGCTTTATTTCCTGGGGCGTAAACTAGTTTAGATCACGTTAACTTAACTTCTTGAAAAACCGAAGTGAGATTTTGTAACCTGATCTATCCTTACGCTTTATTTTGTGGGTCTCCGAATGCTTAACACAGACGTGTTTCGTCGGTGCACAAACATTCTCGGGTTGGGTTGGCGCTCTCTTCGACTGAGACAGGAGTTTCGAGTCCTCTTCGTCATTCGAGTAGAGAGTCAATTCCGCCAGCTCTGACGACTGCGACGATATTTCATAACCTATAGAGACAGCTCTGCTCTGTCTTTGATGAGCCCCCACAGTAGCTCGTTTACTATCACAACCTGAGGTTGACATTTGGGTAGCCGAGGTTCCAGTAGCACGGCAGCCACTTAGGTCTATGGCCTGCACCTGAGTGATCGGGTTTCCGGAGACTTTAGCACACTCTTTTGCTGGATACTGAGGTCCGTTGCATTTTATACCTACTGCTAGCCACACCGAGGTTATACGCAGAACATGGAGCCGCCCAATGGCGGACAGACACTTTTGGTTTTGGAGAGGCAGACGGAAAATGGAGAATATGGGGAAAAAAAGAAGAGGGATTGAGGGATTGGTAGTATTTAGTTTGTACTCACCGACTACCCATCTGACACGGGATATGACTAGGTTTCTTGGCCTAGGCACACCCATCAGCTTGGCCAAGTCGGATACAATCCACCCAGGGAAGCCGTGGTGGTCATTTGAATGAAAATTTTTTTCATGAACAGGGGGGATAATCGAAAGTTTTTGCCAATTGATGTTGGTTGCTAGTTTTTAATTTCCTTCATATTTCTTTATTCACTATATATATATTGCAATTACGAATTTAATTTTAATTGTTGTGAAGTGTTTAACATCTTAGTCTAGATTTAGTGCAACAGTACAAATTTCTTTTGGGAATTGAGGTTAAAATTGCCAAAGCGATGGATTAACACACTATTTGCTAACCTAGCAATTCGCCCTATATGTGTCTTAAAGTGTTAACCTAAAGTCTAAAGTCGTTCATCGATTTCAACCAAAGTTAATAGGACAAGGACTCACAAACCTATTCTGATGTTGTTGATAAAAGTATAATAACTTCAACTAAAATATTGTTACGAAAATGGAAACGGTGTACCATCGTTTAACATTAAAACGATAAACAAAAGCTACACAAACAAATACAACGAACTTGCTTGCATATACCAACAACATCAGTATGAAAGGAAAGGAGACAGACAAGTAATGCTGTAGTTACCCACACGTAACGTAACGTACCGTAGCGAACGTTCTCTTTTTAGCATATGGAGAACAATGTAAACAATTACCGAAACGTTCTCTCTCGTTATCAAAATGGAACGATCTGTATAAAACAGAATTCTCCTACGTTTTTACGTGACATTTGAACATGAGAGATGATGAGCAGTGTTCCCACGAAAAAAAAAATATTGTAACCAACATTTGTGAAAAAATCACCAAATAAGGAAAAATATGACCAAAATTAAATTCGCAGTTTTTTATTTTATTTTTTTTTTTTTTCAAATTTAAATTATAATTGAGAAAAAAAGAAACAAAAAATAACAAAATAAAATTATAGTCTTACTAATTAATTAATCTTAACAAACAAAACAAAAGCTATTTTTTTAAGAAAAAGAACCAAATCCGGAAAAATCTACACATTGAACAAAAAACGGCAACACTGATGATGAGTCTGTATACCAATTTCTTTGCATTGTGTTGTGTTCGTTTGTGTGTTGCTTTGTGTTCTGTTTCGTTTTTATTTACATTCTTCGTTGACATATGTCCCGTTTTCAACGGTTCTATAACTACACAAATGTTTTTAAGGCTACGTACGTTACGATTTTACGTTTCTTACGCTTGGGTAACCAGGGTATAAGAAAGAAGGCAACAACAAACAAAGGAAACAAAATACACAAACAACAATGAAGTAGCGATAGGGCTCTCGAGAAGGCGAAGACATGAACATTCTACTTCAAGAACCTTCATCTGATTACGTGGGCATATAAAAAGGCAAGACAAACCAGGCAACGAGTAGTAAGAATTCAGTCAGTCTTGTGTGAAGACGCGTTGCGTGTGAAAATAACAGTCTTCATTTTAAGATCACCGTTGAAAAGATCTGCGTTGTAAGCAAAAAAGAATAGCGTATAAACGAATTGTTGTTGTATCGTCAAGTTGTAAACGGTGGCACAAGAAAGTAATGCGAACAATAAAGTGATTAATTGAAACTAAGGTGCCAAATAGAATGAATCTGTGAGTGACACATTTCATCAAACTGAAGCTGAAAGAAGAAAATTAATCGATAAATTAGAGTGAGTTGACTCGATGCAATATCGTTGAGTATTCAATACCAATTGCAAATCACTTCCTTTATGTAACGATTTGACGATTAAGCTCAAACGATTTTCAAATGAACGCGACAGAAGCGGATTTAAATAGTTTAACTGATTATCAAATGACAATTAGGACAATAGCATACATGGATACGAGATAAAAAGGTCTAACAGTACATATTATATGGGAGCGAGCAAGTAATCTACTTAACAGTGCATAGAAGACCAGGCTGCGAAAATATGCGGATCTGAATAGACTATTGCAGAACAATGATTCAACAGGAAGCACTGTAAAGACACCATGAGTACATTAAGCCAATGATAAAGGTAACTTCATGTTCTGGTAACATCGCGGAGAAGTGGACTGCAAGAAGTTAAGGAAGTTGTTTAGACTTTATATAGAAAATATTGTTGATACTTTTTAACGATGAGTGCATAACAAGCCGATTTGATGGCTTAGGTGTACGTGTTTAGGCATGAGATCTTCAATTTGTATAGCTGACCTCCTCTTCTTCAACCCCGTCCTTCGAAAAAGTGTTATTCGGTGTATAAGAAAATTACCGTTACAGTACCGTATATCATAATTCCCATTTAACATCACTTCACAGCCATTCTGTAAATTTCATTGTAACATCTAGAAAGACTAGTTCTGTCGATAAGTTCTGGGTTATATTATATTCTTAGCCTCAAAGCCACAAGTGCGGTATTATGACAGTTAAAATGTTCACAGCTCTCCTCTCCTTCCGCGTCATTACTGCTTCTACAAAAGTATTTGTACGGTATTGTCAGACTTTGGGCGTGCATGTGTCGGTGTCGTATTGTGATTGCCATGAGGTTTCTACGTGCATTCTCATATAATCAAGGGACCAGGTTTATCTGTTTACTAGTGGGCTCATATTCTTATCTTCTATTTGTGAATGAGTAAAGTCTGTGTGAAGTATTTTGTGAGCCCTGAAGGGAAAATGACAATCCCAGGCCTAAATGCGTACGATTATTCGTAACAAGGAACACTTATGAGTGCCTTTAACTAGGGCTATGGTTTTCGGGTAATTGCTAAGTGACGTCAGATGGCAAGTCTTTACACCAATCCCACATTTAAGTAGAAAAACTTAATAAATTTAAATGAAACAAATCAAATACTTTTCAAAGAGCAGCTTTGATCACGATAGCCAAATCTGAAAAAAAATATTTTTTTTGAATTTTAAAAGAAAATTTCTTAATTGGTTTCCAATAAAAAATGAGCGAAACGATTGCATTCAATAGTCGCCAAAAGTGTTTATAATTGTTTTTATTTTCTTTTTTGCTTTCATTCTAATAGTTGTTGTTGTTCGTTTTTTTTTCATTTCTATTTATCATCGTCCTTTTGATTTCGAGAGTCATTTATTAGCAGATTATAATGCTGAGCACATTGGTAATACAATACGACAGGCAGTCAGCCGCAACAAAAAAGTTTTTTTTTCGAATTGTTAAGAAGATATTGAGCAATTAAGGCCAATGCTAGAAAACATTTTAGATTGGCTCATAAGCCATGTTTAATGAAATCATTGGTTATAATCTTACTCCCAACACTTGTATCACTTTGTTGTTGTTTGCGTTGTTATTCCTTCAACATATGTTGCAAAAGTGCAAACCCACGGTATGAGTTATTTATGAAAGAGCAAAAGTAACAAAAATTACTTTGGTAATGACTGCACTGACCAAAACTTTCTTGTTTTCTTTATGAAAAATTAACAGGGAAAAATTAATAGGAAAAGTAATGAAACAGTTTTAACCTGAACTGAATTTAAGATTGCTATACGCATAGACCACATGTTAACCATGCGTTATTGGTATATTTATACCACTTATGTTGTGTGTGTTAATTTTATACATCGGTGGGGGACCTACGGTTTAAAGTCGACTCCGAACGACAGATTTTCGAAAAACTTTTCATGGCAATTTTATTTACTCTCAGAGTTTTTGCCAGAAATCTGCTGAGAGGAAGTCGCCGAAAAAATATTTTTTTCATATTTTCGTTGTGATGTCTAACATGGGATTTAAACCGTGGCCTTACGTCTAATAAGCCAACACACTACCTACTAAACTACGGCGACTTCAAATGGTATAAGTACCACGAATATAATAATTCCCGCTTAGTAGCACTGAATCTTAGGAAATCTTGATTTTGTTTTATGGAATGTACTGAAATTATTTTGATATATGCATTCCGCCTTTAGAATTTTTCGCTTATAAACCCGAAAAAGTATATTTTATACTATTACCTTTTTACCTTTTAAAAACGTTTAAAATATGAGTTCGTAGATTGCAAATAAAATAAAAAATAAATTTGTTTTGACTGACTGAATTTTTACGCAAGGTAAACAGTCTAATTAATGATCTTGAAGGCAAATGACTTTGCCTTCTCCAAATCTCTATAAATATAAACACGTTGTTAACATTTATTCTTCTTTGTTGTTGCATTTCTCTTTACATTGATTCTTGCAGTTTTTTTGTTGTTGCATTCTTGTTTACTTGTTTATCAGTTTTTTATACTGTTGTTTTGTTGGTATATTTTTGTTTACTTGTTTATCATGTAAAAAAATTCATTGCTTTTGTTTTTGTAGCTTTTGTTTATAATTTTAATGTTAAATGATGTAAAAGCAAAACACCATTTATATTTTCGTAACAATACTTTAAATTTACTTCAAAAAATTCGTTTATATTCATCAGCTTTGTTACAAATTTCTTTTCTTTTTTCTTATTTATAATTGATCCTGTTCTCTTGCTCCTTCGTCCGTGCGATTAAACGTTTCTTGATTACTTTTTATGGCGATATGTTAAATCATTAATTAGCAGCTTTTGTTCTATTGGAAGCCAATATTCACCATTACCGCCATACGGCAAAATTTTATGCAAAGTTTTGTATTTTTCGGCCACTTGTGCGCGGCATCATGCAGCATTTAATTACGTCCACAACTCTTTAACTGAACGTATTTTGAATAATGAAGCCTAGTATAAGTACTAATCTTTAATGCAATTCTATAGCAGCTATGTTTCAATCGTAAAATTATAGCAAACATTTTTAATTTACCGTTATTGGAAAGTGTCATTCTAACCAACTGCTCCTTTTTTCACCCCACACTCCCGCTTGAATAATAAATTTTTAATCTTTTAATTCCTATAAAATTTACCTAATTATTAACAATTTATTACTCGCTTTCTCTGCTCCATGCGATTTCATTGCGAACTCCGACAAGTTGCAACCACATTGCGTTTGTTGTTATTCAATTCAATTCCTGGTATTACAATATCATCTTCTTTCTATTCTTCAGTTACTGTTTAACTCTCACCGCGTGTGCAGTGCTTTTATAGTAACATTCCGTGAAGAAAAAAGAGGCAAAAAGGAAAAAAAAAGAACAAAAACAACTTTTTTTTACAATAAAGTATAATTCTTTAATATATAATCATCCTAGTAAAATTAATATACTATAGCTCCCATCATGGGAGGTGTTCTCTTTGACAGAGACAAGTCGGTCTCTAACCCTAATTCTATTCACCCCTTATTTTTAATAATGAACAGATCAGGTGTGCACACAAAAAGCGGTCTTACTAATGTTTCTCCTTTCCTTATACAAAATACATCGATACAGTTGCTGGAAAAGTTAAATTCTGCAAAAAATTGAGGTCCGGACAACTTCTGATGCAATGCTTTAATGGAAAGCAAGCCAACAAAATAATAAAAATGTTAAGTTTGTCTGTTAATATATTCGTGAAAGTTGAAGAACATAATACTCTCAATCAATCTAAAAGAATTTTTTATTCCAATGAACTCCGGTGCTTATCTGATGAAGAACTTCTTAGTGAAATACGTTTACAAAACCCCAACGTAGTAGAAATTAAAAGACTCAAAAGAAGAGACCCCGAGAGCAGTATACTGACATCTACTGATATTGGATATATCACAACGTTCAACGTTAGTGAATTGCCAGAAAAAATTTTACTTGGCTACACGTACACTAAAATAAAACCATATATTCCGAACCCACTTCGATGCAAGAAACTAGATTTAAATCGAAAAATTATACTAAACTAAAAGACTACACTTGTTTCTATAAGAACACGATTTCCTCCACATCTGCATGCGGTGGAGTTTGTATATATCTGTATAATATGTTTGATGGTGAAGAATAGACAATTTCATCACAGTACCAAGTTGTCGCCATTAAAGTTAAGTATCCAATAAAATTTATAATTTGTTCAATATATCTTCCAAACTCGGAAGACATTTGCGAAAATGATCTAAATAATATAACAATTTGATTTGCCTTATCTCTTATTGGGAGATTTTAATTCTCATAATTCCCTCTGGGGCTCCTGTAAAACAGATTCAAGAGAAAGAATAGTTGAAAATTTTATAAATAGTTACAACCTTAATATATTGAATAGACCTGAATGTGCTACACACTTTAGTCTTGCTTACAAATCTTTCAGTAATATCAACTTAAGCCTAATAAGTCCACATATTAACTACCATTCCGAATGGAATGCTTGTGATGATCTGCTTAAGAGCGATCAATATGAAAAGAGCGAATTGGGATCAATTTAAGTGTAATTTTACAAAGGACATTTCAGCCGCTGTTAACATAGACGTGGTCGAGGAACTGGCACCATATTAAATTCTGCTAGGATAGCTATTTCTCGTAATAATATGATCCATAGTATAAGAGAAGTTCCGTGGTGGAATGAGAATATAAAATCCCTCATTAGGGAGCGAAGGAGGATGCAAACAAAATTTAAGCGAGACTGTAGCGCTGGGAATTTGGCTCAGTTTTTAAGGGCTAAATCTCAATCTCGTAGGGCTATTAGAGAGAGTAGGAAAAAGTCCTGGACGGTTTTTTGTGAATCGATAAATCTTCGAACACCTTCGGCTGAAGTTTACAGGAAAATTAGATGCTTGAATGGTATTCCTTCTTTCCATAGAATTCCGGCTAGGGAAAGTAACGGTACTTTATTAACTAGCAATGGTGATATTGCTAATTTGTTAGATCAAAACTTTGCACGAGTTAAGTATTTTTTTGTTACTTTTAATTAAAAAAAAGTAATTTTTTATTTTGGAGTTATTAACTATTTTTTTATTGAGTTCACTTTATTAACTAAAACTTAAAAATTAATTTACAATTCTTATATTCTTAATTATTACGAAAGCACCTGTTTGTTTCTAGACATGTCATCAGCAGTTTTAATGGGAACGGAAATTATTGCAATTGTATATTTTAAATATTTTTTGTTTTAACTCCTCCGCCCTTAATTTCGAACGTACGCGTTCGTTATAACGAATGAAGGGTTTTTGTCTATTATTTGCACCGTTGGCTGAGATGGGAGAGATATATCTGTTTTAGGTGATTTGATGCTTTTTAGATACTTGTAGATTATCGTCGCTATTATGATAAAAATTATAAAGGCCATTGATATTAGGCTGATGGCAAATCCTCTTATTTGCTTTCTTTCCAACAGTTTAATTATTGATGTATTGTTTAGATGAAGTTGTTCTAAACTTTGAAGGGTAAGTGTCTTTTCATAGGACATTGTGGATGGTGCACGTATTATAGCAGGTAGAGATTTGTATTGGATTGTCTCGGTAAGGCTATATTATTGATTACCAACTTTTATGGATGTATTTTGATATCGGATTATGTATGTTCCTCTCAGATTAAGTTGTTCTCCATTAATTTATAGGCTATCATTAAACTCGTTCAGCATTAGCAGACCGGGAATTACACTTTCAACTTTTGGTATGTGGAATCCATTTGTGACAGTACAGTGTGATTTCTTTCCTTTCAATAGGTTAGTTAGACATTTGTCATTAGCTATTTCTATTAAATTATTATTGTTACATATTCTTAAATTATTAATTGTCTTACATGGGTTTTTTTATAGCAAATACATTTTCTTTGCATATCATTATTTCATTATATTTGATTTTATAGACAATATTATCCTTTTTTATAGGTTAAATTAATTTGGACTCGCAGGTCTCTTTGTCTATAATTGGCAAATTTATTATAAATATTAATTGGTCGATGCTATTAGCTATTTTTGTTTCAGCAAATTCAAGTGCTTCTTCTAAATTAGAATTTTCAATATTATTTGCATCAATTTTTTCTTTTAATATATTAATTTTATTTTCTGACAATATGAATGAATTTATTATTCCTACTTTAGACCAATTAATTGCGTGTTCCATATTTACTAGTAATATAATATGTCCTTTCTTTTAAATTATTAATAACGTCAATTACATTTCTATTTATTACAAATTGTTTATTATTATTATCAGATAATTCATTAAGTTTACCATTAACAATCATTAAATCATTATGATCCGGCGTTCCGGCGATCCATTTCCAGATCGTACCCAGAAAATCAATAGAAATTTTATTTTTCTTTCTTAACTTAAGCTTGTTTAAGGTTAGTTGGGATTGGATTAATTCATATTGCAGGAAAGGATGGATGGGATTTTTGGGATTTATTGTCCGTTGAATTGTCTGGTTTATTTCCTGTAAAGCAATTTGATATTCAGATATGTTAACCGAATGGACCAGTTTGAAAGATCCTATTTGTAGTTTCGAAAATCCTGTGGCAAATGTTACTATTGGTGAATTCGAATAATTTAATATTTCTACTTCGGCGTCAATTAGTGCGCTAAACAATCTGAAAATAATAAGTTTAATTTCTAATAAGGCTTTTATGTACTATTTTGTTTTTATTTGTAATAATTGTATCGGGTTTATTTTACTGTTCTATTTCCTTCATATACCTTAATAAGACTTTGTTCCTTGGATGCTTGTTTATTGTTACAAAGATTGTTTCTGCTACTGCATAATCTTTATAAGGCTTCCTATTCTTATTGTGGTACGTTAGATCTGTTTCCTGTTTTGTCTTCAATTTCCTAATGTTTTCTTGTCTAAACTGTTCTAACTCTGTGGGGTTTGTTGTTACTCTATGGCCAAAAAATACTTCAACGGTTTTTAAATTAGTAGTAGTATGAATGGAATTATTGCACCTATATAAAGCTTGATAAAGTAAATCCGAATATGATTCATAAGTATTTTCCGCTTGATACAGCGCATAATTTCATTAAGCGTAGAATGGAACCTTTCTACTTGTCCGTTCGTAGTGCTCACATATGGAGGAGCTTTGTAAATTTCTATTCCGTATTGATCTTCCAACATAAATTTTATTAAAGCGGCTCCCAGAGATTTTTCAACAATAATATGTTTCTTTCAAATCCTCTACAGCACGGGATGTTACTATCTTTACCTGGGCATACTTAGAAAACTTATCGATGCCTGTAAGTACTATCTTATGATTTATATAGAAAAGATCCAGGTGAACTATTTGACCGGGATATTCGGGAATCGTTGTTGGTTTTAGTATTGGCTTGTTAGGGTGTCTTTCGTATTTTTGTTCTTTGCAAACTCTACATTGTTTGATTATTCTGTATTCTGCTTACTAGGGAAATAGAATTTATTTATAAGTTGACATTTATTTTCCTTGCCATTCCTGTGTGCTCTTTTATGTTCCTTTATTACTTCATTTTCCTGCGCTGATTCATCCGTCAAATCGGTAACGACTTCTCTTGAAAATCTAACTTTGTAATTTCTAAAATGAATGGGATAAACTCTTTGTAATCCACCTAAGGTTTTTCGTCAGTATTAATACCGTTCACAACTGAAGGATTAAGGTATCTCTTGAGCAAAGATACGAGTTCTTCGTCGCTGTAACTATTCTGTGTAATAGTAGGCGTAGTAGGGAAAACTATTTCGAATTTATAAGTTGGGATGTCATCAGTAAGCAAAAATATTTGGTTTTTAAAAGCGTTTATTGGCGTATTGGCGAATTCTATCAAATCTTCGGATGAACTTTCATCGCTGTGTAGTGTGGGTGTTAAAGAATTTACTTGTGGTGCTCTCGAAAGGGCATCAGCCACGACGTTTGTTTTTCCTAGCTTGTACTGCAGCTTGTAATTATATTCCTCTAAAATGGCTTTCCATCTTCTTAGCTTGCTGTTGGCATTTTTGTTACTAAGAGCATGGGTGAGAGGCTGATGATCAGTTATTATTTTCACCTTAGCTGAGCCGTAAAGATAATTCCTTAAATTCTCCAAGGCCCAAATGATAGCGAGCATTTCTCGCTCATTAGTAGCATAATTTTCTTCAGGCCTTCTGAGGGTTCTGGATATAAAATCTATTGGACGATCTTCCTGCGACAATACCGCACCTACTGCGTAGTTCGATGCGTCGGTAGTAAGCTGGAATTCCTTCTTGAAATCAGGGTATTCCAGTACGACATCCTGGCTAACTAGGGTGTTTTTAAGTTTATTAAAGGCTTCTATTGCGCTTGTATTGAGAGAAATAAATTTTTGCCTGATTGGTTTTTCGGCAAGTTGCCTTCCTCCCCCTTAAAAGGGCTGTCAGGGGTTTTGCTATTTTAGCGTAATCCCTAATGAAGCGGCGATAATACCCGGACAGTCCTAGAAAGGATCTAAGTTCTTTCACTGTCCCAGGCTGCGGAAAATTCTTTATTGCATCCAATTTTTTTGGATTTGTTTTAATTCCATCACTTGAAATAATGAATCCGAGAAACTCGGCTTAGTTCTTCAAAAATTCGCTCTTGTCGAGCTGTACTTTCATATTCACGTTTTGCAGTGTCTGGAAAATTGTTTCGACGTTTTTTAGGTGTTCCGCCTCGGTTTCGCTGAAGATGAGTATATCGTCCACATATACAAAACATATTTTCCCGATGTGTTGGCGTAATATGTCATCTAATGTTCGTTGAAAGATTGTGGGTGCATTCTTCAGTCCAAAAGGGAGTCTCGTGAATTCATATTTTCCGTTATTCACCGAGAATGCAGTCTTTTCAATATCCTGCTGTCGCAATGGGATCTGGTGGAATCCGCTTTTAAGGTCGATAACCGAAAACCATTTTTTATTGCCTAATTGTATTAAGATATCAGATATCTCTGGCATTGGATATCTATCTGCTATTGTTATTTGATTAAGCTTACGATAATCCACTACCATTCGATATTTTTTCTTTCCAGAAGCGTCCAGTTTTTTGGCACCACCCATACGGGTGCATTATACGGGGATCTGGATGGTCTTGTTATACCATTTGAGAGTAGCTCGTTAATCTGCTTCTCTACTTCTTCTTTTAATGAAGCAGGATTAGGGTAACTTCTAGAATAAACCGGTTTGTCTGTGGTTGTTCTACCATGGTTGTATAAGTCAATTTTTCGTCTGGGTCCAGAAATAATTTCGGGTATTTGGTGGTTAGCTTCTCCATGGCATTCTTTTGATTTGCAGTCATGTGTTGGGTTCTAATTCCGATCGCGTTGACATCACGAGAAAATTGTTGCTTAATTTTTATTTTACGCCCGCCTCTAATAATCATTAAATTACGTTCTATGTATATAACTGCTGAAAGCTGCTTTAAACTATCGTTTCCTATTACAGCATGAAAGGATTTGAGAGTTGAAAGTATAAAAAATTTTATAGGAGTTTCATTATTTCCGAAAAGATGTGCAAAAACAGGATGAGCAACTTTGATAGGTCTTCCTATTGAGTTAGCATTGAATGGACTATCATTTTCAATCAAATTATTTGACAGATTTGGTTGAATATAATTTTTATTCGACCCTGTATCTAAAAGAATTTTCAAAAATTTTCCATCGTTAGTCCTACAACTAATATAGGGTAACGAGGATTGAGTTAAGCTAAAAAATGAATATCTGTATAATCTTCCTCGGGTTTTTCAGGATTTGCTTCTTGATACTCCGAGAAGTTGTCAATGTATTCTCGTAAAGTTTCATGGTGGTTTTTATCTTCTTCTATAGTGGCGAGATTGTATTGTTCCTGCTCTGCTAGCGTATGGAAATTGCGCTGCATTTTTGGAGGTTGTCTCACCTGGAAAGAAGGTAGGGGTGGTCTTTTCCTTGGAACTGATGCATAGGTTTTGGCCTGTTCATGTAGTTCACATTTCTCGTTCTAACACTCTCATCAATTTCCATCGGTTCCGGACGTTGTGGTGGTTTCGGAGCAAAAGGTCTCATTGGGGGTTGTTGATTATTTTGAAATGGATTACATTGTAATGGACTGTTCCTAGATGGAAAGGTCTGGTTGCGTTGGTCAAACCAAAGAGTTGGAGCGAAAATATGGCTGTGGTTGGTATGCCAGGTGTGGATAACATACTGGTGGTCTACTTGGATGACTGATGTTCCTTGGAGGAAGTTGTGGTGGTATGGAATATTTTTTTATACCTGAACGTGTGTTATGGGCGTAGTTGGTCCTAAATGGTTGATTATCTAATTTTTGACACAAAGCGAGTGCCTGCGCTAGATCTCTTGGTTCTTTTATGGCTAACAGTCTTGGGATATCTCCATTCAATCCTCGCACGAATGTATCAAGTGCTTTCTCGCGGTAGGTATTGGTTAAGACATTAACAGCCACATTTCCCATTTCCATTGATGATAATTTACTCAGAATCAGACATGAATAGACTTCATGATAGAACTCTTGAATGCTTTGTTTTCCTTGCACGAGTGACGTTAACTGATATTCCAGGGATGAAACATCTCTTTTATCCGCGTAGTGAGTTTAACGGGGTGTTGTAGGATTCTAGTACGTTGTCCGCCTGCCCTACAATTTTGTTACGAATAACGCTAATAATGCCACAATATTTCGCAGTACCTTTGATTGGTTCGTATATTTGAAGAATCCTCTCTACGCTTTTCTTCCACGAGACGAATTCTATATTATTTCCTGAAAACTCTCTCAAGCTTTTAACTATATCTGGAATTTTATCCAGATCACCTGGCTTATTGCTTGATCCGTACCGGAAAATTCATTAGAATTAGAGTTTATAATGGAATTAAAAATTTTAACTCCTTCTGTCCTAAGAGTTTGTGTAACAATACCCGCTATTGCATTCCTAAGTTCTACAGACATTGCTATTTCCTGTCGTTCTGGCCTTATTTCAGGTTGGTTCAGCACGGCTGGACGTATTAAATTATTTGGATTGCACATGGTTGAAGGATTTTGGGTTTGGGAAATATAAATTTTATTTCAATTAATTCAGAGGGTAAAATTTCTATTTTAGATATTAAAAAAAATTGTTTAAGGACACAAGCTATAAGTTTTTATTAAATATTTAAAATTTGTCACTTTGAATTATTTTAAAACCAATTATTATTTAATTTTTAAATTTAGGATGACAAAAAAAATTATTAATTTGTTTTAGATTTTTCTTTTCAAGAATTGTTTAGTTTAATTTTTAAGGGATAATAATTATTAGTTTATCTAAGATTTTATTCACTTAATTTTAAATTTTTTTTAAAAGGATTAAAATGAATTTCTTTTTTATTTAAAGTTTTGTTTTCAATAATTTTTTTATTCACTTAATTGATAAATTACTTTTTCTTTAAAAAAAAATGTTAATTTATTTAAAATTTTTGTTTCGAGAATTTTTTACTCGCTTATTATTAAAGTTTTTTAAGAGGATAAAAATTATTAATTTACTTAAAATTTTCGTTATAATTTTCTCTTTCACTTTTATTCTTTATTTAAAAGGATAAAAATTTATTTATTTTAAATCTTTTTTTCTTTCTTCAGTTAATTTTTTTCACACTTTCTATTCTCAATTAAAATTTTCTTTGTTTTTTTTCACACTTTTTGTTCTTAATATTTAATATTTATCTTAAGTATATAACTTACAAAATAATAACCTGCATCGTCACCGCTCTTTCCGATTTGTTCCCTTTTGCTGTTGGCTAGTTAGGATCCTCCCTCAGCGTTCTGTGATGATGTCCTGTCTTGAGAAACTACAGGAATATGTGTAGGTCCAGGGTTGTTAAAATTTTAATATTTTTACACTTTGACCAACCCTCGAATGTTGGGCGCCAGTTAAGTAACTTTTTGTTACTTTTAAATAAAAAAAATAATTTTTTATTTTGGAGTTATTAACTCCTTCTTTATTGAGTTCACTTTATTAACTAAAACTTAAAAACTAATTTACAATTCTTATATTCTTAATTATTACGAAAGTACCTGTTTGTTTCTAGACATGTCATCAGCAGTTTTAATGGGAACGGAAATTATTGCAATTGTATATTTTAAATATATTTTGTTTTAACTCACGCAACTCATCATCATTAAAGTTTTCGAGCAGATTTTATATCTATTCAAGAAACACTAGCTTTTTCCTCAATCTGTCTAATAATCACGAAGTTTATAATAAAATCTTTACTTTAACTGAATGAGATCAGCTCTTGCCTCACGTAGGGGCTCCTCCCTGGGCCGTGATAACATAAGGTACGATTGCGTTTGGAAACAACTGATATTTGGGAAGTTAAATGCTTGCAATATCCAGGGAAATATGGCAGCTTTGATTTCGAACTTTTTGCGAGACCGAAAATTTTATTGTCTAGTTGGAAACTCGCCATCAGACTCTTTTGATCTTGAAAACGGAGTCCCACAGGGATCTGTTATAAGTGTCACTCTTTTTCTCTTGGCAATTGATGACATCTTAGTCCAGTGTCATAAGGATGTAAAGGCACTCTTGTATGCTGACGACTTGGTCATATATTGTTCAGGCAAGAAACACTCGGCTATAGTTAATAAAATCCAATCGACCATTAACAGGTTGGAAAAATGGAATGACAAAAGCGGTTTCCAATTTCATGCGGGGAAGACAGTGGCAATTAAATTTTCTAGACGTTTAAAACCCTGCGACAACATCCCAATAAAATTAAATGGCGCAGATATAAAATTTGTGGAAGAACACAAATTCTTAGGTGTTACATTTGACAGGAAATTGACATTCAAACCTTATATTAGAAAAATTAAGGCGAAGGCAAACTTAAAATCGAATATAATTAGAATGTTAAGATGCTCAAAATTGGGATGTGATCCACAATCTCTCTTGAAAATCTTGCATTCAATCGTTCTTACATCCATTGATTATGCATCAATGATTTATTTATCTGCAAACAAAACTAACTTGAACATTTTAGACCCCATCCAGAACACAGGAATAAGGCTTTCTATTGGCGCTTTTAGAACTAGTCCCGCATGTAGTCTTCAAGTATTATTCCTCCATTAAACCTTCGAAGATTAAGATTTTTACTTAATTACACACTTAAAATTCTTTCGATGCAAAATCATCCTCTCTATTCAATGATAACTGATATTACGATAATAGAACACTTTAGGCAAAAACACCCAAGATCCTATCCATTCTACGTAAAAGCCGCAATATAAATGTCCCAAGTAACCTCGAAATACATAATAGAGACAAATATTATAGAGAATAGGAAATTGTGTAACATTGTACCGTGGTGCTTTTCCGACATTAGCATTGATTTCTCCCTTGCAATATGTAGTAAGGGCAATATGACATCTACTGAGATACAACGGAATTATCTTGAACTGATTAACACTACATACTCAGACCATTATATATAAAGAGCGGGATTTGCCGTTTATAGTAATTATGCTATCATCACGAACCGCATTCTAGACTACTCTTCCATATACACGTCCGAATTACTTGCAATAAAAACTTGTATTGAGAATATTCCCAACTTTGATAGGAAAATTCTAATAATATCCGACAGTAAGAGCGCTCTAGAGGGATTACAAAATCCTTTTAGTAGTAACATGATCGTGAATCAAATAAGGGAATCTCTCACGAAATTGCCGGAAAATACAATAAGTTTTTTGTGGATACCAAGCCACTTAAATATATCGGGAAATGATAAGGCAGATCTCTTTGCGAAAAATTCATTGAAAGAATTAGTATCGACAAATTTCAATTATCAACCCTCATATTATAAACAATGGATTCGGAGATACATAACTGATATTTGGAATGACTCTTGGAACAATGGTAACCGATCTGAATTATATTGGATATACAAGAATATTGAACCAAAATTTAAGGGAACACCATTACCAAAATCTCATTTTATTAAATTAAATAGACTGAAAATTGGCCACTGCTTATTCTCCCATAAATATATAATAGAGAAAACTCAATCTCCACTTTGTGGATGTGGCAATGTTCTAAATGTTTTCATATCATATCTTTAATGAGTGTAATCTTTTACAATCAAAAAGTGTAAAACACAAAATAGCCAGTATATAAACACTTACAAAAGAAAACAAATTTAATAACATTAGAAATGTTTTGGTGGAAATTAATTTATATAACTCGATTTAAATCTAATTATAACATCTCATATATTGAACTATATATTGTATTATAATAATATTTTTATATTTTTCCACACATTTATACATATACATAAAATATTGTATATGAACTAAAATATAATGGCCTATATAACCTTCTAGTGTTGGGGCCTTAAATAAATAAAATAAATAAATTTCTATTCTTCCTTACCATACTTATCTCTCATATTGTATATAAATAAGTATGTACATATATATGAGTCGTTTATTTTGAAAGTGGTTTAAGTCTATTTTTAAAAAAAATTAGTTAATGATAACAATAATCACAATCCTATATAATCCTTTTTTTATAAACAATTTAAGTCTAGTATCATTAAAATCGCTATGATTTGGGGCACTTGAAAATTAGCTAGTTAACGAAATGCCTAAAAATTTATTTTGAAACTGGTTTCAGTCCATTGAAATCCATAAAATTGGCAGTAATATGGTTGAAAATTGTGCAATCGGCAGAAAATAATGCGGATATTATTGACCATAAGTTTTTACTATCAGGGCATTCATTTTTGCCAAATGATAGTGATTTAGGAGTGATAGAAATGACTTTGAGGAAAAATAATTTAATGTACGTACCCCAGGGTTACTATGAAGCCATAAAAACATGTCGAAAGAGTAACAAATATTATATTATGTAACGCGAATATTTTTTTCTACAAAACCTCTTGGAGAAGCAATTCATAAAATATTAAAAAACTCTAGTGGGGAACCTGTAAACTGGCTAAGCATATGTTGGATGCGATTTATAAAAAATTAACACTATAAAATGATTTATAAAGAATCTATGGAAGTTTTCAAAATACTTAATTTATTACCTTGTCGGGGAGGACCAAGGAACTTCAGCAAAATAAAATTAACACCATTATACAAAAATGTACGACCCATTTCAACTCCTAAGTATAAGGATACCTATTTAGAGGAATAACTATCACTAGTGGAGTGACTTTAAGTGAAGCAATTAACTTATAATAATATTAAACAAATAACACAAAGTGGACTTATTCGTTTTCACAAACAAAAAAGTCATTTTATTCATTTTGAAAGTGGTGTAAGTCCATTTGAGGTTCTGAAACACAGCTTATTTTTCTAGTAAAGTTTACAAAACGTATTACGTTATATATTCTAACATGTTTAAGGTCACATAGCCATAAAAACAACTTAATACCAGTTAACAATATTTTTGAAACAATTCAAACGCAAATACATAAATATCTCAATATAAGAAAAAATGGACTTAAACCACTTTCAAAATAAACAGCTTATATGTACATATATGCGTACTATAAAGTGTGTATATTTATTAGCACAACAAAGTTGAAATGTCGATTGTTGTCTTAATGGAATAAAACAGTGAAGAATTTCTATCATCTTTCAACGGAATTCACTTTTCATTTGTGCAGCTGTAAATTGAATTCAAAGAAAGAAATTTTCCCATCTTTTCTTAACGGAGAAGCAAATGAATTCCTGAACACTGTGCTGTGTCATAGAAATCCTTTATGAATGCTTCAAGAGTCTTAAAGACGATATTGGAAAAAACAATTTCTTATATTTGCATGTACGTAATTGATGAACTTAATTATTATATTCAGAATAATCCCATCGAGTTAAAGCACACGCTGAATAATTTTACTGTTTGCTACAGCAGGCACATTACTATCGAGGAATACCAATGTATGATCAGGTGTCTTGCTTCATAGCAGGACTCATTTTGCCTGAATTGGCAAGGACTATTTAAAATTGATTTCAATCACTGCGACTACTCTCACTGTTGCGACTATTGCGAAATGGAAGTGTACGTGAATGATTTTTGTTGACCTGCATGTGTAAGGAATATAAATCTATTGAAAGGGATGAGAGCATATTAAATTTTATTTGCCGAGGGCTATCTCCGGTTCGATGCAGATTTCTTTAATTTGTTTTACCATTCTCGATGGCCTAATAAAGATATTGTTCTAGCCACTAGACGACACAATTGTAAAGCTGTAGTATCTGCCGCAGTCAACAGATTTTTGCAGATGCTCATATTGGCACGGCATAGAGTCCTCAACTTTTGTCAAAAGCCGCCTTTACACACCGAGAGGTACGATACGACATTAAATACGTGAGATTTCTTTCTCTTTTGATAAGGATTAGTCTCGCATCAATTACACTATGCGACAAAATACAAAAAATTAAATACACCCGAGTAACTACATAGTCTAAGTTGTTCAGTTAGTTGAGTAGGACACAAAAATATTTTTTTTTTATTTTTCTCGAACCATCCAAACTTGTTCTATTTGAGAAAAACGGGGTTTTTGATATTTTCACACAAAATTATTGATTACCCAAATATGTTTGAATATATTTTAAAAATAAAAAGGTTTTTAGAATGGGGAGAGATTAACCTTTAAAACGGTATACATGAACATTTTGTTCAAACCTCTATGTTATGTGTTTTGATGAGACAGCATATATAAAAATTATAACATCACCGTTATACTCTTTAAATAATAACTACGGTAATTTTTCTCCAATTTTATCACACGAAGTGTCAATCGCTTCACAATATAATGCACTTTCTGAATGTCGCCACTTATTTTATATTCTTTTAATTAAATTTTGCAATTAAGAATGGCCAAATTTGAAAAAATAAGAAAAAAATCATATTTTCTAAGTTTACCCGATCAAAAGTCATAACATATAAGTTCGAACAAAATGTTTATGTATACCGTTTTAAAGGCTAATCTCTCCCTTTTCTGACATCCTTTTGATTTTTAAAATATATTTAAACATATTTGGGTAATCAATAATTTTGTGTGAAAAGATCAAAAAACCCGTTTTTGTCAAATAAAACAAGTATTTTTGGTTTCTACTCGACTAACTGAACAACAACTTACACTATGTAGTTATTCGGATGTATTTTCACTGTCGCACCGTATTATTATTCCATTATTAATTATTTTCTATTAAATTATCACCAAGCCGCCGTATATTTCATTTGTTTTATTTGTACCACTACCGTTTAGGTTAGTTTAGAGGACGTGTACTTGTCAATTAAGACAAGTGCAGTACCCGGAGGTCGAGTTGACCCATTGTACAACGATCTAGTTTCCCACACCACTTATGTTGTGTATATTAATTGTATACAGGAGTGGTGGGACCTACAGTTTAAAGTCAACTCCGAACGACATATTTTTGAGAAACTTTTTCATGGTGATTTTATTTACTCTTAGAGCCAGAAATCTCCTGAGAGGCAGTCGCTGAAGAAATACTTTTTGTTTTATGTCTTGATGTCTGGCCTGGGGCTCGAACCCTGGCTTTACGTCTAATAAGCCAACACACTACCTACGAGACTACGGCGACTTCACCACTACCGTTAATTTGAAACCAGTTTCAGTTTCCACTAGAGTAACATGAATTGTGTCTGCTAAAGTAACATTCGTAGTCGCCGTAGTCTGGTAAATGGTGTATTGGTTATTTATTTCATAAAAATCAAAGAGCTTACAAATGTTTTGACATATATATTTTGCAGACACCTGCAATTAGGGTCTAAAGACGTTACTTAGTCTAGACTGTCCGTGTGTAATTGGATTTAATGTTCTTTCTTTCTGACTTAATTCGTATGGTATCTAAAGGTTATTCGAATTTAATTAAATATTTTATTTATTTTTATTGGAGTTTATATTTCTATTTTCGTTTTTATTATTAAATTTTAATAATAGTGCTTACATGCTGAACCGTTATTTTCCGTCGATTGCTTAATCGAGCTCTGTAAGCCGAAACAAGGACGTCATATGATGAAAGTGATTTAATCTTATTTTCTGCGCTGCCTCGAGAGTTGGCACTGAAAGTACTTTCCTACTTGGATCCTAAAGATCTGTTAAGATCTGCCCAAAAAAGTCGCAGTTGGCGTTTCTTATACGATAACAATCTTTTGTTAAAGAAAATGCCGCCAGGTGCAAATACTGACTGAACCACGTATCGATCGTTCAATACGCGGCAGAACTGGTAACATGTGACTGACAGCATCGCCTTGGGAAGTTGCTTACATGTGTCAATGCATAATCGAAATGAACTGACTTTCACGACTTATACTCAAACGTAAAGTGCTCAAATAACACGATGAACATGTAATAACAAGTTTGCAATTTACCGAAAATCGTATTGTGGCGGTTAAACTTGGGATTAGTTAAAGTTAGCTTTAACTAAAGTTTACTTTATCATCTGCACCGCACAGAATACGATTTTTGGTAAATTGCACTTTAGGTTTGACTATAAGTCGTAAGAGCTAGTTATTTTCGATTATGTGTTGACGCATGTAAGCGGTTTACTAAGGCGAGTGAACTAAAGTTCACTTTACCTAAAGTTAACTTTCTTCGTTTAACTTCTCTTCGTTGTGATAACATAATGCAGAAATAAAGTTAACTTTTTCAAAAATATGACAATTGCCACTGGCAACAACGAGATTTTTTGTGTTGTATTTTCTCATTTTGTTTATGTTTGAAGTTGCCATATTGAAAATAATATAATACGGCAAGTTTAAAGATAAACCTTAACCTTAAAAGTTAGATGTAGGATGATCTCCTCTTTAGCTTAATGCTCACTTCTACCTTATTGTCCACCTATAATAATGAAAAACAATTTATTTGCCCATTAAAAACCTCTCTTTGGCAAGTTTTAATAATGACCCCAAAAATTTGATGGACGGTTACTGGAATATATTTTCGTACATTAATTGGTGGAGATTTTGCAAAAGTCTGGCAATATCATTATCTCAGGTAGTACTTTTGAAGTATGGGACATGGAGACAGAAAGTGTGTTCATATACTTTTAGGTCATTCAACAGTGCGTTGTATGCATCTACATGGCAATAAAGCTGTGAGTGGCTTGCGTATATGTGGTTTTGAAAAAGGCATAAGTTTTGGTCATTTAGCGGCCATGTGTTTTTGTTGTGTGCAATATTATGGTAAATTAATTGTATTAGGAGCTTATGATTATATGATAAAAATATGTCATCCAGAAAGATCCAAATGTCTACATACTATGTAAAGCCAATCGCGTTTACTCATTACAATTTAATGGAACATAATAGTTTAACTTCCTGTATGGAGCTACGTAAATATCTGGTAATGCCGATTTAACCATTAATGAATGGGATATTACCACTGTTCAGTGTTTACAAACTTTACAAACTGTAATCGGATGTTACATACTTTTTGTCACCAGTTTCGATGATGGTACTGTGAAATCATGGGCAGTTAAGACTGGTGAATTTATAAGTAATTTAGTTTCTTTAGATTAGGGAAGATCTGGTGGTGTTGGAGTATAACTTCCAACGATACAAAACCTATATGCATAGCTGCCAGATTTGACGATTTATCGTAATTTTGACGATTTTGAGCTCCAAAAATATCATATTGACGATATGACGATTTATGTCCTTATTTTGACGATTTTTGGAAATTAAAAATTTACATCATATTCTTTACTTTAGTACATTAAAAGCCACTTTAAACTTTGTACTTGCTTTGCAATTGTTACTATTGCAAATTTAGGTTAATAATAACGAGGAGTGAAGTATTATATTTTTAAGTTATTTGCAAACACCTGTGATGATTTTTATATATTTTATGCCTTTTTCGTCCCTAAAAATCCAAAAATTTACAACCTATGCAGGAAGGGAGTTCCACATACGAATAGTCCGACCAAAGAACGAATTTTGTCTATAATTCAGTGTGCGATTCACTGGTCAATCGACCACATACGGATGTGTTCGCCGAGAAAGACGAGAATACACGATTTTCGGGAACAAGTCGCCTTATTTCGTGAAACACAAGCCACATTACAACGATGCTCCAAAGAATCAATAGAGTTCGATACGTCGAAATAGACGTTGAGGCATCGGCCTATACTTGAGAGTTGTATTCTATTCTCTTTCGGATATAAATAGGTGAATGTCAGTGATATAAAAAGGTGAATTGATTTGCCCACATATTAAGTTAAGTTAGGTTAGAGTGGCAGCTTTGATAAAAAAAACTCATTTAAGCACGCACCGGCGAAAGCAGTTCCTTTACTGTCCAAGTTCTACCAAACCCGGGAAGAATAAATAGTTGGCCAGCGCAAAAGCTGCACGCCCGCATACATAAATCATGCAAAATTTAAATTTACTTTAAAAATGTGGTTTTTCCAGAAGTGCATGAATAATGCTGAAGAAAACACGCAGTTAGCTGTCATTCAGAAAAAGTAGCTGTAAAGTGCCGATAGCAAGCCTTCTTCATTCTTTTTTGCAATTGTTTATTAGAACACGGCGTATATAGTTCTGATAAATATCTTGTCATTAGGCTTAATAATAAACAAGCGATATAACAGAAAAAGAGTGAAGACTCAACTCTCAATAAAAAAAATAATTTTTATTCGGACAACAGGCTTCGTTTCCATGTCCTTAATTAGGTTTCTCCAGCTCATGGGACAATAGAACTTTGCCCATTGAATGTTACTCTTGGCACAGTCTGACATTAAATTTATCAACTGACTAAGGATTTATGACTTTAGCATACGTAACGAGTTGTTATTAAACCAGAAAAGTTAACGCTAAGAAACCAAATCGCAAACAAACCCGGAAGCCAAAGGAATATTTGATCTGTAAAGCCTAATAAAGGGTATAAAATATTTTTTACGACAGCCTATTTGGGATTGTTATTGAAACTCATGTATACATATTTAAATGTTTTGTGAATACTAAGAAAGGAAAACGAAAGCCATTGGTTGAAATTAATGGCTCCAGAAAGTACAGGTAGCTGGTAGACCTAGTGAGAAATGAATACAAGAACACTTTATAACGGTAGCTGTTTCTACCAAAAATACAAATGTACACGAAAGGGTTGAACTGGCCGTATGAGTTCAATTGCTCTGTTGAAAGAACAGGTAGCTGGTTGACCCTCTGTGAAATATCTGTAAGAACAAATCGAACGTATATATTTGTCTTGACTGACAGGTACACGTCCTCTAACCTACCTGTTCTAATGCAAGCAAAAATTTCCAAAATGGTTTCCGCCTATAAAATGCGTGAAGCTTGGCTAATAAGATCAACATCAACAACATCAGCGGAAAATCGATAGAAAAATGGAAGCAACCAAACAAGTGAAATTTGACGAACTGCTCGACAATTGCATAGACATGTCGAAAGTGAAGTTGGAGGCTTTAAAGGCAAAAATTAATACGAAAATCTACTCAATTTTTAAAATAGAAGATTTTATATACAATGAATTAAAATTGGAACAATTTATCTGTCCGATGAGGATGCATATTCACATAACTGAATTTTTAAATGGACCTCTGGTAAAGCAATTCATATGTGAAATATGGCCGATTTTATTAGCGGCTGTAGAGAGTGCTGCTAGCACAGCAAATGATACGGTGGAACCGAAGAAAGATGAAAATCTAAAAGAAGCACATATTGAACCGACAACAAATGAAATTCTGAATAAAGTATTCTCGTCTAAACCTCGAAAAGACGCCGAACGATCTCAATCTCGATCCAGAAAACAAGGCAACATGGTTGATGGCGGAAAGGAACCACCAGTACATCGCGAAAAACATGATGAATCTGCATTGCTTTCTCGGTCCACCAATAGCCGAAACAATGGTACGGGAAGTGGCACAAAAGCAACCATTAGTGGCGTCCAAAACTTTCGGTTCCAGCCTTAAACCAAAACAACCCCTCAACGTGTTGAATGACAGAAAACAACCACAAGTACCTCCTAAAACTTTGAGTTCCAAACTAAAACCACTAGTACCATCCAATAGTTTTGGTTAAAGCCTTAAACCAAAACAACGCATCAACATGTTGAATGGTGAAAAACTACCACAAGTACCTCCTAAAACTTTGAGTTCCAAACTTAAACCACAGGGACGTATCAACATATCCAAAGTAAAATTGGACGTATTACAGCCATGGTTAAGCAAGAAAATCGCCGATATTTTTGAAAGAGAAGATAATGTTGCCGTAGAGTTCATTTGCAATAAATTAAAACAGGATCAAATGCTTTGTAAACAGAAGTTCCAAATTAGAATTGCAGGATTTCTAAATGGTGGCAAAGCACAGAAATTTGTATGTGAATTATGGCCACTTTTGTTATCAGCCCAAGAGAGTGAAAGCGGTATACCAGCTGAGATGATGAAGCAGAAGAAAGATGAAAATGTAAGAATTGGAGGGGATGTAAAAGATACAAATGCAGAACAAAAACAACACTTAACTACCAGTAATTTAAGCACCAAGAATCAACAGCCAGATAATGAAAATAATAAAAATTCAATCAATATTAAAAATCAAATACCTAAACAGGGCAAGTCTGGATCAAAAGATAATAAAATTGATGAAAACAAATCCAGCAAGCGTTCCACCACAGATATGAAATCACGTACTAAGCCTGTAGAACACCATTCTGAAAAATTAAGTGCTAGTGGTGCTATCAAAAGCAAACGTCAGAACAATGATGGTACATGCGGCTTAGACGGTTTTGCAAACATTTGTATGTATTCCCCCAACAGAAAAATGCAAATGCAATTTCACAGGATCAACATCATTCTTCACATTGTGCAGAAATGGACGAATTTTTGAAACTTTGGAATGAAGCACCCGATAAGGAAACAATTCTATTATCAGACAAGTTTATATATCCTGATGAAAAAAATATTGAAAAACAAACAAACGCCACTTTGTTGAAAGTAACAGCATCTGTTACAAAATCAGATCATAAGCAGCAAAGACGCAATATTGTGAAGGTAGTTAAAACAGAAGACGAGATAAAATCTGTTCGCGAAGTACAATCACTTAAGCGCACACACTCGTCAATGATTAGTGAAAGCAAAAAGTCAAAAAATAATTCCTCCAATAAGGATGAAAAGGAGCCAGCTAAGAAAAAACCCACAAAGACAAATGCAAAGAAAGCCTCATCGAAACTGAGTTCGGACAAAGCCTCATCAACTAAGCCAGAAGCTAAACCAACACAACAGGCGAACCACAAGAAATCTCACAATGAAATTAATAAACTTGAGTTTGAGCTTTTTGGCAGTATCAGTAGCGATGAAGAAAAATGCAGTCCAGGACAGAGAAATTCAGAAACTAGAACGAACAACAGAGAACTGAACACTCTTGAACTTGATCTTTCAATCAGCAATGATGAAGAAGACGTCTAGAATATCCGCTGCAAAGGAGATAAATTTGGTAAAACAAGAATAATGATAGGGGACGACGCTCACGAGGAGTTTAATTTTAGAAAAAAATATTTATTATTTGTAGTCATAATTCGTATAAGTTTTGTATTGTATGTTACAGGTATTTACATTGTATACATATGTACGTCATTAAATAAGTAATTTCTTGATTTATTTTAAACGTAGATCGAGCCTTAAAAAACTTCATAAGCCAAGCTTATGTATCACTTTTGATACATACTTGTAATATAGAATTTTCGCAATTATTGATAGATTTTGTCAAAAAATGTAAATGTTTCGATTTATTTTAATTCATTTTAATAAAATTATATTATATTATTACGTTTTATTATCACTTTTATGAAATTTATGCCAACATTTTTGACGTGTTGTGCTATGCTGCAATGGCTTTTTATGCAAAAATTAAACACTTCATGCCAGCTTGGTTTTATTTTTTTCTAAATGGTAAAATTTTGATATCTAGCACCCTTCCTTTGTGGCGATTTATAAGTTTTCAATTGTTTCGATATGGCAGCTTATTGTCATTCGCATAAGTAACACTCTCAATGGAGTCTGAAGCCTGATTGTACAAACCATTTTTATATTTCGTTAAAAAAATTTGTTATCAACGTGCTGTGAGGTAAAAAAGTTTCCCGTTGCAATAGAACATCGATTGTCAATAACAATGCTCTCTCTTTGATTCCTCTCGGGAATGGTTTTCCCCAAATACTTGAATCTAAAACTGCCAATTCGATTTCGGTGGACCACGAAATTTATAACGACCAGTTTCAATTAGTTACTAATCTAAAGCGACAAAATTACTGGGAATTTCAATAATTTCAGCTCATTTTTCGAAAAGGTGTAATAGGTGGAAATTTATCATAATTTTTGGGTTGCACATCATCAAAGCGAATGATTTTCTGTTATCTCATACTTACGTAGTTGACCGAAATATTAATATCTGTAATATCTATGAAATAAAACGTAGGACAAAACACTTTTTTTCTTGTGTTTGTCTGTCACGTGAGATAAATATGAGAAGAGCAGTAGGAAAGGCGCTACAACATTTTGGGAAGCAGCTGCTGGCAATATGCGTGAAAATTGGTAATATTTTCTCTTCCCAAACTACGGTTCTCTGTTCCAAGTAGTACCATCTTTGGCGATAAACATCCTATTGTCATGATTGTTGCTGCCAATACTTTCATCAGTTCATAGGACGAGCTTCTGTTTTCTTTTTTTAAGAGTCTTCGTGTACAGGAAAATACATACATACATACAAAAAAAAATACATACATACCTACAAAATACTTTTTGTTTTATGTCTTGATGTCTGGCCTGGGGCTCGAACCCTGGCTTTACGTCTAATAAGCCAACACACTACCTACGAGACTACGGCGACTTCACCACTACCGTTAATTTGAAACCAGTTTCAGTTTCCACTAGAGTAACATGAATTGTGTCTGCTAAAGTAACATTCGTAGTCGCCGTAGTCTGGTAAATGGTGTATTGGTTATTTATTTCATAAAAATCAAAGAGCTTACAAATGTTTTGACATATATATTTTGCAGACACCTGCAATTAGGGTCTAAAGACGTTACTTAGTCTAGACTGTCCGTGTGTAATTGGATTTAATGTTCTTTCTTTCTGACTTAATTCGTATGGTATCTAAAGGTTATTCGAATTTAATTAAATATTTTATTTATTTTTATTGGAGTTTATATTTCTATTTTCGTTTTTATTATTAAATTTTAATAATAGTGCTTACATGCTGAACCGTTATTTTCCGTCGATTGCTTAATCGAGCTCTGTAAGCCGAAACAAGGACGTCATATGATGAAAGTGATTTAATCTTATTTTCTGCGCTGCCTCGAGAGTTGGCACTGAAAGTACTTTCCTACTTGGATCCTAAAGATCTGTTAATATCTGCCCAAAAAAGTCGCAGTTGGCGTTTCTTATACGATAACAATCTTTTGTTAAAGAAAATGCCGCCAGGTGCAAATACTGACTGAACCACGTATCGATCGTTCAATACGCGGCAGAACTGGTAACATGTGACTGACAGCATCGCCTTGGGAAGTTGCTTACATGTGTCAATGCATAATCGAAATGAACTGACTTTCACGACTTATACTCAAACCTAAAGTGCTCAAATAACACGATGAACATGTAATAACAAGTTTGCAATTTACCGAAAATCGTATTGTGGCGGTTAAACTTGGGATTAGTTAAAGTTAGCTTTAACTAAAGTTTACTTTATCATCTGCACCGCACAGAATACGATTTTTGGTAAATTGCACTTTAGGTTTGACTATAAGTCGTAAGAGCTAGTTATTTTCGATTATGTGTTGACGCATGTAAGCGGTTTACTAAGGCGAGTAAACTAAAGTTCACTTTACCTAAAGTTAACTTTCTTCGTTTAACTTCTCTTCGTTGTGATAACATAATGCAGAAATAAAGTTAACTTTTTCAAAAATATGACAATTGCCACTGGCAACAACGAGATTTTTTGTGTTGTATTTTCTCATTTTGTTTATGTTTGAAGTTGCCATATTGAAAATAATATAATACGGCAAGTTTAAAGATAAACCTTAACCTTAAAAGTTAGATGTAGGATGATCTCCTCTTTAGCTTAATGCTCACTTCTACCTTATTGTCCACCTATAATAATGAAAAACAATTTATTTGCCCATTAAAAACCTCTCTTTGGCAAGTTTTAATAATGACCCCAAAAATTTGATGGACGGTTACTGGAATATATTTTCGTACATTAATTGGTGGAGATTTTGCAAAAGTCTGGCAATATCATTATCTCAGGTAGTACTTTTGAAGTATGGGACATGGAGACAGAAAGTGTGTTCATATACTTTTAGGTCATTCAACAGTGCGTTGTATGCATCTACATGGCAATAAAGCTGTGAGTGGCTTGCGTATATGTGGTTTTGAAAAAGGCATAAGTTTTGGTCATTTAGCGGCCATGTGTTTTTGTTGTGTGCAATATTATGGTAAATTAATTGTATTAGGAGCTTATGATTATATGATAAAAATATGTCATCCAGAAAGATCCAAATGTCTACATACTATGTAAAGCCAATCGCGTTTACTCATTACAATTTAATGGAACATAATAGTTTAACTTCCTGTATGGAGCTACGTAAATATCTGGTAATGCCGATTTAACCATTAATGAATGGGATATTACCACTGTTCAGTGTTTACAAACTTTACAAACTGTAATCGGATGTTACATACTTTTTGTCACCAGTTTCGATGATGGTACTGTGAAATCATGGGCAGTTGAGACTGGTGAATTTATACGTAATTTAGTTTCTTTAGATTGGGGAAGATCTGGTGGTGTTGGAGTATAACTTCCAACGATACAAAACCTATATGCATAGCTGCCAGATTTGACGATTTATCGTCATTTTGACGATTTTGAGCTCCAAAAATATCATATTGACGATATGACGATTTATGTCCTTATTTTGACGATTTTTGGAAATTAAAAATTTACATCATATTCTTTACTTTAGTACATTAAAAGCCACTTTAAACTTTGTACTTGCTTTGCAATTGTTACTATTGTAAATTTAGGTTAATAATAACGAGGAGTGAAGTATTATATTTTTAAGTTATTTGCAAACACCTGTGATGATTTTTATATATTTTATGCCTTTTTCGTCCCTAAAAATCCAAAAAATTACAACCTCTGCAGGAAGGGAGTTCCACATACGAATAGTCCGACCAAAGAACGAATTTTGTCTATAATTCAGTGTGCGATTCACTGGTCAATCGACCACATACGGATGTGTTCGCCGAGAAAGACGAGAATACACGATTTTCGGGAACAAGTCGCCTTATTTCGTGAAACACAAGCCACATTACAACGATGCTCCAAAGAATCAATAGAGTTCGATACGTCGAAATAGACGTTGAGGCATCGGCCTATACTTGAGAGTTGTATTCTATTCTCTTTCGGATATAAATAGGTGAATGTCAGTGATATAAAAAGGTGAATTGATTTGCCCACATATTAAGTTAAGTTAGGTTAGAGTGGCAGCTTTGATAAAAAAAACTCATTTAAGCACGCACGGGCGAAAGCAGTTCCTTTACTGTCCAAGTTCTACCAAACCCGGGAAGAATAAATAGTTGGCCAGCGCAAAAGCTGCACGCCCACATACATAAATCATGCAAAATTTAAATTTACTTTAAAAATGTGGTTTTTCCAGAAGTGCATGAATAATGCTGAAGAAAACACGCAGTCAGAAAAAGTAGCTGTAAAGTGCCGATAGCAAGCCTTCTTCATTCTTTTTTGCAATTGTTTATTAGAACACGGCGTATATAGTTCTGATAAATATCTTGTCATTAGGCTTAATAATAAACAAGCGATATAACAGAAAAAGAGTGAAGACTCAACTCTCAATAAAAAAAATAATTTTTATTCGGACAACAGGCTTCGTTTCCATGTCATTAATTAGGTTTCTCCAGCTCATGGGACAATAGAACTTTGCCCATTGAATGTTACTCTTGGCACAGTCTGACATTAAATTTATCAACTGACTAAGGATTTATGACTTTAGCATACGTAACGAGTTGTTATTAAACCAGAAAAGTTAACGCTAAGAAACCAAATCGCAAACAAACCCGGAAGCCAAAGGAATATTTGATCTGTAAAGCCTAATAAAGGGTATAAAATATTTTTTACGACAGCCTATTTGGGATTGTTATTGAAACTCATGTATACATATTTAAATGTTTTGTGAATACTAAGAAAGGAAAACGACAGACCTAGTGAGAAATGAATACAAGAACACTTTATAACGGTAGCTGTTTCTACCAAAAATACAAATGTACACGAAAGGGTTGAACTGGCCGTATGAGTTCAATTGGTCTGTTGAAAGAACAGGTAGCTGGTTGACCCTCTGTGAAATATCTGTAAGAACAAATCGAACGTATATATTTGTCTTGACTGACAGGTACACGTCCTCTAACCTACCTGTTCTAATGCAAACAAAAATTTCCAAAATGGTTTCCGCCTATAAAATGCGTGAAGCTTGGCTAATAAGATCAACATCAACAACATCAGCGGAAAATCGATAGAAAAATGGAAGCAACCAAACAAGTGAAATTTGACGAACTGCTCGACAATTGCATAGACATATCGAAAGTGAAGTTGGAGGCTTTAAAGGCAAAAATTAATACGAAAATCTACTCAATTTTTAAAATAGAAGATTTTATATACAATGAATTAAAATTGGAACAATTTATCTGTCCGATGAGGATGCATATTCACATAACTCAATTTTTAAATGGACCTCTGGTAAAGCAATTCATATGTGAAATATGGCCGATTTTATTAGCGGCTGTAGAGAGTGCTGCTAGCACAGCAAATGATACGGTGGAACCGAAGAAAGATGAAAATCTAAAGGAAGTACATATTGAACCGACAAAAAATGAAATTCTGAATAAAGTATTCTCGTCTAAACCTCGAAAAGACGCCGAACGATCTCAATCTCGATCCAGAAAACAAGGCAACATGGTTGATGGCGGAAAGGAACCACCAGTACATCGCGAAAAACATGATGAATCTGCATTGCTTTCTCGGTCCACCAATAGCCGAAACAATGGTACGGGAAGTGGCACAAAAGCAGACCAAAAGCAACCATTAGTGGCGTCCAAAACTTTCGGTTCCAGCCTTAAACCAAAACAACCCCTCAACGTGTTTGTTCACGCTGGCCACCCTACTTTTAAGTTTAGTTTTAAGTTTTGTTAAAGTGTAATTAACCACCCCTGCTTTACTATGAATTATTGTGAATTGATAAAATTAGAAAAGAATTGATGACTACCCGATCAACACCCAACCCGAAAGGTACGTTTTGTTGTACTAAATAAATAATAAATAGATTATTTAAAACTAATACTTTTGTATTTTATTTACCCCAACTCTCGCCAAATATTTTATTTTATTCGTTCCCCTCTCACCCCCACATTTTGGTCCAATCGAGCCGGATCATACTCTAAATAAAATAAAATATTTGCGAGACTCTTTACAGATTGTCGAAGATCGCCATACTTCTTTTTATTGTTGGACAACTACACCCTTTGTATAAGAAATTAATTATTGTTCACCTATTACTATCCATTTGATTTTAAAAAGGTATTTAATATATTTCATTTTTTTCTGTGGTGATACATTTTAATTTGGTGCTATTTGTGGTTTGAAAAAACAAGTGAAGTGCAAAAATATAAGAAGAAAACAAAGACGAAATAAACGAAACAAATATACACAAACAACACAGTATTGGTATAGCAGTGTTGTTGTTGTGAGTTTCATATATTTTAATAAACAGTTCGAGTTTCTCACTGACTAGGTGGCCGCGGTATATTCCTTTTTTTTTGCTGAATATTCGTCTTTGTTGTTTCGATAATTTCTGTTGTATATTTTTGCACAGATGCCAATACTATTTTAATATATTAGCCCAGTTCACAATCTTGGGCATTTAGATGGTAAATTTATACCATTGTAAATATTTGCCGTTAATTGTGAACGGTCTTTTTTATTTCACTTTGCAACATTTATTGCAAATTTCTCAACACACAGCTGAATATCAACAAAAAAAATATTTCTACTTTATTCCTTAAAAAGTGCAGTTGTGCAAAAGAACAAATAATAGAAATAATAATAACAATAATTTTATTTATTTCGTCCTCTGTCCATTTTTTATTCTGCTTTTCTCTTTTAATTCGTTTTTATGTTGTACGTTTCCATTTTTGTTTGACTCTCTTTTTCAATGTTTTTCTTTTATATGATCAGCTGTTCATTTGCAAGTATGGCATTTGCAGTATGGCAAATATAAAATACGGTTTTGAGTGTGGGCTATTTGCCAAACCGTGGCAAGGGTATCTCTGTGTATTTTGTTAGTGTATGATAAAAGAAATACCCAACATTTGCAAATGCCATGATACCAGACCATTTGCCCAAGATTGTGAACTGCGCTATTGTATTGATTTTTCAAATTTATATTTTGAATCGATTTTTTTTTACTAACATTTTTGCGAACGAATATTTTTTGATTTTTTTTAAATTAATATTGAGATCAAAATATATTTAATTTTTTTAATTTATCACTGCCTTTTCTGAATGTTGTTTAGAGAGATCTTCGCTAATCCCTTTTTACATTTTTTGGTACCCTTCAAAAGATCTATCGCGAATATTTCTTTAATTTTTAATTTGAATTAAAAGTGAAATTTTTATTTAGTTGTTTTGAACTTTAAATTTTCTTCGATAAGCCCTACTCTTTGGAGTTTTTATACTTTAGCCTTTTTTAACTTTTTTTAAATTAATTAATTTAAATTTTCGAATCCCATTGGAATTTTTCTCCCAATAAATTAAATACGAAAATCGAATTTTAGCAAAATGGCCGCTTTGCGAAATTTAAATAGAAATTACAATCGCTTAGCGGACTTGGAAAGCTTTATTCAGGCTATTCCCCGAGAGGAACATTCGGTTCACTCTCTAGGTGTTCATCGGCAGGAGTTGACCCGTTTGTGGGAAGTCTTTCGTGACAGTTACGAAGACTTGTTGGAAAATGCCGAAGACACCAAAGTCTCAACAAAAGACGCGAAGGCCAAATATATGTCCGGATATACTTTGTATTTTCAATCCGCCTCATTTATTGACGGATTAATTGATAGCCTTAAGACTAAGGCCACGAAACCGATTACTGGCACTATCCCCATTAACCTTCCCCCATGCGATACCCCAACCTTTTCTGGCGATTATGCATCATGGCCAACATTCCGAGATATGTTTTCGGCCATTTACGGAACTAACCCCCATATTAGCAATATCCAAAAGATCTTTTGCAGAAAACTGAAGGTGAGGCGAGGGACATAATACGAACGTGCCCCATGACGAATGATGGTTTCGACATGGCTTGGCAGAATCTCGTCGATCGGTACGAAAATAAAAGAGTATTAGTCAATTCCCAATTGAAAACTCTTTTTAACCTCCCCCCCATATCCAAGGAATCTGGCCCTTCCATTAAGAGTTTACAGCGTACAATTAATGATTGTATAACGAATTTGTCGTTGTTGGAAATAGAAACTAAAAATTTGGATATCATCTTTGTTTACATTTGCTCCACTAAACTTCCCCAACACACCCTAGGTCTTTGGGAGCAGTCTCAAGGGCCTTGCTCAGACCTACCTAAGTGGAGCAAGATGGATGAGTTCCTGACGGCCAGATATCGAACTTTGGAATCAGTATCTGACATTATCGGCTGTCACAATTTTACCCAGGCTACTAACCAAAGTAGCTCTGGTAGCCCCCGAAAATACAGAATTTATGAGACTGTTGCCCCGAATCTAACCCAAAGAAAGTGTCCGATTTGTAATCAGAATCACCCTATTCGTTTGTGTTCTGATTTTCTAAGAATGTCTGTTGGTGAACGCTTATTATCTGTTAAAGATCATAAGTGTTGCACGAATTGTTTGGCCGTTTCCCATGAGTCAAACAGCTGCCATAGCTCTAACGTTTGCTACATTTGCAAACAAAAACATCATTCGCTACTTCATCGTATCGAATCTTCTACCCGGGAGGGACTTAGAGCTGAAACTAGCCCCGTTAGCCCATTTTCCCCAGATCGCTCTTTAGAAATTCCCCGGTCTCCTTCACAAAAGCGAAATGATGAGGATAATTATCCATCGACATCCACTACTACCCGTACTTTTCAGAACTTCGCTACCCGACTACAGTCCACCCCGTCTTCAACAGTTCTGTTAGGAACTGCCCATGTCAATATACAATTAGATCATGCCATTTTCTCTGCGAGAGCTCTGATAGACCAAGCGTCTCAAGCTACCTTCATCCCTCAAAAGTTGCAACGGAAGCTAGATCTTCCGACATATTCGGCACCTGCTGCCGCTGTTGTGGGCCTTAATGGCGCAGTGGTAGCAAACTCTAGAAAAGTCTGCATTATTTCTCTGCGATCTCCTATTGATCCATCATTTAAATTGACCACGGAAGCGTATGTTGTGGAAAAACTTACTGGTCAATTACCCACATGCTCGGATGATGATTTTGATACTCGTACACCTGATCTCCCGGTATCAGATTTTGAATATACCCACATGGATTTGCTATTGGGTGGAGATTTATACCCCCAGATAATGCTTTCTGGATTTCGAAAGGACCCCAAAAACACTCTGATCGCCCAACGAACCGTTTTCGGTTGGATTGTGACTGGCAAAACACGTCAGTCAAATTCGTTATCCTATAAATCCAAATTCCCTACGGACTTGAGTCCTGGTCCATCTTGTAAGGGTTCATTTGCTCAAAATATGAGATTTGATTGCTACGGAGCCCCGAGATTAAAACCTAATACGAGGAAGTAATTGGTGAATCCCTTTCCCTAGACCACTCGCCGATCATGACTGTATTTTATTCTCCTCCAATTACCATTTACCCTATCATACCGTTTTTTAAGTCAGATAATTGATGTTTTGTTTTGTTTGCTTCCCGAACATCCACTAGATTCAAGATTTTTGAAATTGTCAGACGCCAGCACCGCTAAAACTCTGGGTTTACGTTGGAATGCGAGCATTGAAACATTTTGCTTCAAGCCAGCTCCAACGCCCTGTTTCTCTATAGTCAAAAAGTTCTGTCTTGTTTCAAATAGCCAAAGCTATTTGACCCCGTTGGGTGAGTGGCACCTAAAATCGTAGTTGCTAAGATTATTTTATGCGACAAATTTGTAAAGGCAGAACAGATTGTGACGAATGTTTGGAACCCATGACGTTTAACAGATGGCTTGAGTTTGTCGATGATTATTCGTACATCGACAGGATTAACATCCCCCGTTGGGTTAATTTTAACCCTCAGCATGAAGTACATATTTCATGCAATTTGTGATGCTTCAGAGAAAGCATATGTTGCCATCCTGTATAGTAGAGTCCTAACCCCGTTTGGTGAATTTGTCACCCACTTACTCGCTGCCAAAGTAAAGTTGTGCCTGTAGAAGTGTAAACTTTACCCCGTTCAGAGCTCTGCGATGCAACTCTATTGGAAAAAAAATGGTATTTTCACTTCGTAAGAGGCTGAATCTTACCAGATCGGAAGCCTTTGTGGGACAGATTCGACTATCGTTCTGTCCTGGCTTCAAAAACCCCCGTGCCATTGGCCAACTTTGTGGCATATCGAGTATCGTTTATCGTGGACCAGGTAGGCACTGACAATTGGAATCACGTGGAATCTCGACATAAGGTTGATATTCTATAATGACCGTTTTATGCCTCAAAAACCTGTCAAGGAGACTTCGTTGATGCCGATTTGTTGTCATTCCTCATGACAATTTACTCCTAACAATCGGAAATTTGGTTGAATCTAATGGACTTATTTCGTCCCTTATTCGAAGTGCGAGTGTTCGATTCGCCAATGGCGTTCTAACGCGTCTGATTGCGAAGCTCGTGCTGCTCCCTAGTCAAGAGCAAAACTAATTCGTTTTCTTTTTTCTCTGTTGCGTGTTTGTCGTTTAATTATAGATAGTGTAATGCGGTAGGCTAATTGTCGAACGCCTAGGAGACAAACACCTCGAAAAAAGTTGGCAACAAGAAGGAACCCACTCACACCAAAGGGAAAAGAAGAGCGCAACCCACAACCAGGCTCTTATTAAAACTATGTTTCCAGTACTAGCATCAGTTCCAGTCTTATATTTACTTTTTATTTTATACCCTAAATTTATTATTAATTAATTGTTAATATTTTATTGAAATGTGAATTTTGATATCTGGCCAGGTGACTTCTCGGTCCTCTTGTTGCAATGTTGCAAGGGGGCGGGATGTTCACGCTGGCCACCCTACTTTTAAGTTTAGTTTTAAGTTTTGTTAAAGTGTAATTAACCACCCCCGCTTTACTATGAATTATTGTGAATTGATAAAATTAGAAAAGAATTGATGACTACCCGATCAACCCCCAACCCGAAAGGTACGTTTTGTTGTACTAAATAAATAATAAATAGATTATTTAAAACTAATACTTTTGTATTTTATTTACCCCAACTCTCGCCAAATATTTTATTTTATTCGTTCCCCTCTCACCCCCACAGTGTTGAATGACAGAAAACAACCACAAGTACCTCCTAAAACTTTGAGTTCCAAACTAAAACCACTAGTACCATCCAATAGTTTTGGTTCCAGCCTTTAACCAAAACAACGCATCAACATGTTGAATCGTGGAAAACTACCACAAGTACCTCCTAAAACTTTGAGTTCCAAACCTAAACCACAGGGACGTATCAACATATCCAAAGTAAAATTGGACGTATTAAAGCCATGGATAAGCAAGAAAATCGCCGATATTTTGGAAAGAGAAGATAATGTTGCCGTAGAGTTCATTTGCAATAAATTAAAACAGGATCAAATGCTTTGTAAACAGAAGTTCCAAATTAGAATTGCAGGATTTCTAAATGGTGGCAAAGCACAGAAATTTGTATGTGAATTATGGCCACTTTTGTTATCAGCCCAAGAGAGTGAAAGCGGTATACCAGCTGAGATGATGAAGCAGAAGAAAGATGAAAATGTAAGAATTGGAGGGGATGTAAAAGATACAAATGCAGAACAAAAACAACACTTAACTACCAGTAATTTAAGCACCAAGAATCAACAGCCAGATAATGAAAATAATAAAAATGCAATCAATATTAAAAATCAAATACCTAAACAGGGCAAGTCTGGATCAAAAGATAATAAAATTGATGAAAACAAATCCAGCAAGCGTTCCACCACAGATATGAAATCACGTACTAAGCCTGTAGAACACCATTCTGAAAAATTAAGTGCTAGTGGTGCTATCAAAAGCAAACGTCAGAACAATGATGGTACATGCGGCTTAGACGGTTTTGCAAACATTTGTATGTATTCCCCCAACAGAAAAATGCAAATGCAATTTCACAGGATCAACATCATTCTTCACATTGTGCAGAAATGGACGAATTATTGAAACTTTGGAATGAAGCACCCGATAAGGAAACAATTCTATTATCAGACAAGTTTATATATCCTTATGAAAAAAATATTGAAAAACAAACAAACGCCACTTTGTTGAAAGCAACAGCATCTGTTACAAAATCAGATCATAAGCAGCAAAGACGCAATATTGTGAAGGTAGTTAAAACAGAAGACGAGATAAAATCTGTTCGCGAAGTACAATCACTTAAGCGTACACACTCGTCAATGATTAGTGAAAGCAAAAAGTCAAAAAATAATTCCTCCAATAAGGATGAAAAGGAGCCAGCTAAGAAAAAACACACAAAGACAAATGCAAAGAAAGCCTCATCGAAACTGAGTTCGGACAAAGCCTCATCAACTAAGCCAGAAGCTAAACCAACACAACAGGCGAACCACAAGAAATCTCACAATGAAATTAATAAACTTGAGTTTGAGCTTTTTGGCAGTATCAGTAGCGATGAAGAAAAATGCAGTCCAGGACAGAGAAATTCAGAAACTAGAACGAACAACAGAGAACTGAACACTCTTGAACTTGATCTTTCAATCAGGAATGATGAAGAAGACGTCTAGAATATCCGCTGCAAAGGAGATAAATTTGGTAAAACAAGAATAATGATAGGGGACGACGCTCACGAGGAGTTTAATTTTAGAAAAAAATATTTATTATTTGTAGTCATAATTCGTATAAGTTTTGTATTGTATGTTACAGGTATTTACATTGTATACATATGTACGTCATTAAATAAGTAATTTCTTGATTTATTTTAAACGTAGATCGAGCCTTAAAAAACTTCATAAGCCAAGCTTATGTATCACTTTTGATACATACTTGTAATATAGAATTTTCGCAATTATTGATAGATTTTGTCAAAAAATGTAAATGTTTCGATTTATTTTAATTCATTTTAATAAAATTATATTATATTATTACGTTTTATTATCACTTTTATGAAATTTATGCCAACATTTTTGACGTGTTGTGCTATGCTGCAATGGCTTTTTATGCAAAAATTAAACACTTCATGCCAGCTTGGTTTTATTTTTTTCTAAATGGTAAAATTTTGATATCTAGCACCCTTCCTTTGTGGCGATTTATAAGTTTTCAATTGTTTCGATATGGCAGCTTATTGTCATTCGCATAAGTAACGCTCTCAATGGAGTCTGAAGCCTGATTGTACAAACCATTTTTATATTTCGTTAAAAAAATTTGTTATCAACGTGCTGTGAGGTAAAAAAGTTTCCCGTTGCAATAGAACATCGATTGTCAATAACAATGCTCTCTCTTTGATTCCTCTCGGGAATGGTTTTCCCCAAATACTTGAATCTAAAACTGCCAATTCGATTTCGGTGGACCACGAAATTTATAACGACCAGTTTCAATTAGTTACTAATCTAAAGCGACAAAATTACTGGGAATTTCAATAATTTCAGCTCATTTTTCGAAAAGGTGTAATAGGTGGAAATTTATCATAATTTTTGGGTTGCACATCATCAAAGCGAATGATTTTCTGTTATCTCATACTTACGTAGTTGACCGAAATATTAATATCTGTAATATCTATGAAATAAAACGTAGGACAAAACACTTTTTTTCTTGTGTTTGTCTGTCACGTGAGATAAATATGAGAAGAGCAGTAGGAAAGGCGCTACAACATTTTGGGAAGCAGCTGCTGGCAATCTGCGTGAAAATTGGTAATATTTTCTCTTCCCAAACTACGGTTCTCTGTTCCAAGTAGTACCATCTTTGGCGATAAACATCCTATTGTCATGATTGTTGCTGCCAATACTTTCATCAGTTCATAGGACGAGCTTCTGTTTTCTTTTTTTAAGAGTCTTCGTGTACAAGAAAATACATACATACATACAAAAAAAAAAAATACATACATACCTACAAAATACTTTTTGTTTTATGTCTTGATGTCTGGCCTGGGGCGCGAACCCTGGCTTTACGTCTAATAAGCCAACACACTACCTACGAGACTACGGCGACTTCACCACTACCGTTAATTTGAAACCAGTTTCAGTTTCCACTAGAGTAACATGAATTGTGTCTGCTAAAGTAACATTCGTAGTCGCCGTAGTCTGGTAAATGGTGTATTGGTTATTTATTTCATAAAAATCAAAGAGCTTACAAATGTTTTGACATATATATTTTGCAGACACCTGCAATTAGGGTCTAAAGACGTTACTTAGTCTAGACTGTCCGTGTGTAATTGGATTTAATGTTCTTTCTTTCTGACTTAATTCGTATGGTATCTAAAGGTTATTCGAATTTAATTAAATATTTTATTTATTTTTATTGGAGTTTATATTTCTATTTTCGTTTTTATTATTAAATTTTAATAATAATGCTTACATGCTGAACCGTTATTTTCCGTCGATTGCTTAATCGAGCTCTGTAAGCCGAAACAAGGACGTCATATGATGAAAGTGATTTAATCTTATTTTCTGCGCTGCCTCGAGAGTTGGCACTGAAAGTACTTTCCTACTTGGATCCTAAAGATCTGTTAAGATCTGCCCAAAAAAGTCGCAGTTGGCGTTTCTTATACGATAACAATCTTTTGTTAAAGAAAATGCCGCCAGGTGCAAATACTGACTGAACCACGTATCGATCGTTCAAAACGCGGCAGAACTGGTAACATGTGACTGACAGCATCGCCTTGGGAAGTTGCTTACATGTGTCAATGCATAATCGAAATGAACTGACTTTCACGACTTATACTCAAACCTAAAGTGCTCAAATAACACGATGAACATGTAATAACATGTTTGCAATTTACCGAAAATCGTATTGTGTGCGGTTAAACTTGGGATTAGTTAAAGTTAGCTTTAACTAAAGTTTACTTTATCATCTGCACCGCACAGAATACGATTTTTTGTAAATTGCACTTTAGGTTTGACTATAAGTCGTAAGAGCTAGTTATTTTCGATTATGTGTTGACGCATGTAAGCGGTTTTCTAAGGCGAGTGAACTAAAGTTCACTTTACCTAAAGTTAACTTTCTTCGTTTAACTTCTCTTCGTTGTGATAACATAATGCAGAAATAAAGTTAACTTTTTCAAAAATATGACAATTGCCACTGGCAACAACGAGATATTTTGTGTTGTATTTTCTCATTTTGTTTATGTTTGAAGTTGCCATATTGAAAATAATATAATACGGCAAGTTTAAAGATAAACCTTAACCTTAAAAGTTAGATGTAGGATGATCTCCTCTTTAGCTTAATGCTCACTTCTACCTTATTGTCCACCTATAATAATGAAAAACAATTTATTTGCCCATTAAAAACCTCTCTTTGGCAAGTTTTAATAATGACCCCAAAAATTTGATGGACGGTTACTGGAATATGTTTTCGTACATTAGTTGGTGGAGATTTTGCAAAAGTCTGGCAATATCATTATCTCAGGTAGCACTTTTGAAGTATGGGACATGGAGACAGAAAGTGTGTTCATATACTTTTAGGTCATTCAACAGTGCGTTGTATGCATCTACATGGCAATAAAGATGTGAGTGGCTTGCGTATATGTGGTTTTGAAAAAGGCATAAGTTTTGTTCATTTAGCGGCCATGTGTTTTTGTTGTGTGCAATATTATGGTAAATTAATTGTATTAGGAGCTTATGATTATATGATAAAAATATGTCATCCAGAAAGATCCAAATGTCTACATACTATGTAAAGCCAATCGCGTTTACTCATTACAATTTAATAGAACATAATAGTTTAACTTCCTGTATGGAGCTACGTAAATATCTGGTAATGCCGATTTAACCATTAATGAATGGGATATTACCACTGTTCAGTGTTTACAAACTTTACAAACTGTAATCGGATGTTACATACTTTTTGTCACCAGTTTCGATGATGGTACTGTGAAATCATGGGCAGTTAAGACTGGTGAATTTATACGTAATTTAGTTTCTTTAGATTGGGGAAGATCTGGTGGTGTTGGAGTATAACTTCCAACGATACAAAACCTATATGCATAGCTGCCAGATTTGACGATTTATCGTCATTTTGACGATTTTGAGCTCCAAAAATATCATATTGACGATATGACGATTTATGTCCTTATTTTGACGATTTTTGGAAATTAAAAATTTACATCATATTCTTTACTTTAGTACATTAAAAGCCACTTTAAACTTTGTACTTGCTTTGCAATTGTTACTATTGTAAATTTAGGTTAATAATAACGAGGAGTGAAGTATTATATTTTTAAGTTATTTGCAAACACCTGTGATGATTTTTATATATTTTATGCCTTTTTCGTCCCTAAAAATCCAAAAATTTACAACCTCTGCAGGAAGGGAGTTCCACATACGAATAGTCCGACCAAAGAACGAATTTTGTCTATAATTCAGGGTGCGATTCACTGGTCAATCGACCACATACGGATGTGTTCGCCGAGAAAGACGAGAATACACGATTTTCGGGAACAAGTCGCCTTATTTCGTGAAACACAAGCCACATTACAACGATGCTCCAAAGAATCAATAGAGTTCGATACGTCGAAATAGACGTTGAGGCATCGGCCTATACTTGAGAGTTGTATTCTATTCTCTTTCGGATATAAATAGGTGAATGTCAGTGATATAAAAAGGTGAATTGATTTGCCCACATATTAAGTTAAGTTAAGTTAGAGTGGCAGCTTTGATAAAAAAAACTCATTTAAGCACGCACCGGCGAAAGCAGTTCCTTTACTGTCCAAGTTCTACCAAACCCGGGAAGAATAAATAGTTGGCCAGCGCAAAAGCTGCACGCCCACATACATAAATCATGCAAAATTTAAATTTACTTTAAAAATGTGGTTTTTCCAGAAGTGCATGAATAATGCTGAAGAAAACACGCAGTTAGCTGTCATTCAGAAAAAGTAGCTGTAAAGTGCCGATAGCAAGCCTTCTTCATTCTTTTTTGCAATTGTTTATTAGAACACGGCGTATATAGTTCTGAGAAATATCTTGTCATTAGGCTTAATAATAAACAAAAGATATAACAGAAAAAGAGTGAAGACTCAACTCTCAATAAAAAAAATAATTTTTATTCGGACAACAGGCTTCGTTTCCATGTCATTAATTAGGTTTCTCCAGCTCATGGGACAATAGAACTTTGCCCATTGAATGTTACTCTTGGCACAGTCTGACATTAAATTTATCAACTGACTAAGGATTTATGACTTTAGCATACGTAACGAGTTATTATTAAACCAGAAAAGTTAACGCTAAGAAACCAAATCGCAAACAAACCCGGAAGCCAAAGGAATATTTGATCTGTAAAGCCTAATAAAGGGTATAAAATATTTTTTACGACAGCCTATTTGGGATTGTTATTGAAACTCATGTATACATATTTAAATGTTTTGTGAATACAAAGAAAGGAAAACGACAGACCTAGTGAGAAATGAATACAAGAACACTTTATAACGGTAGCTGTTTCTGCCAAAAATACAAATGTACACGAAAGGGTTGAACTGGCCGTATGAGTTCAATTGCTCTGTTGAAAGAACAGGTAGCTGGTTGACCCTCTGTGAAATATCTGTAAGAACAAATCGAACGTATATATTTGTCTTGACTGACAGGTACACGTCCTCTAACCTACCTGTTCTAATGCAAACAAAAATTTCCAAAATGGTTTCCGCCTATAAAATGCGTGAAGCTTGGCTAATAAGATCAACATCAACAACATCAGCGGAAAATCGATAGAAAAATGGAAGCAACCAAACAAGTGAAATTTGCCGAACTGCTCGACAATTGCATAGACATGTCGAAAGTGAAGTTGGAGGCTTTAAAGGCAAAAATTAATACGAAAATCTACTCAATTTTTAAAATAGAAGATTTTATATACAATGAATTAAAATTGGAACAATTTATCTGTCCGATGAGGATGCATATTCACATAACTGAATTTTTAAATGGACCTCTGGTAAAGCAATTCATATGTGAAATATGGCCGATTTTATTAGCGGCTGTAGAGAGTGCTGCTAGCACAGCAAATGATACGGTGGAACCGAAGAAAGATGAAAATCTAAAGGAAGCACATATTGAACCGACAAAAAATGAAATTCTGAATAAAGTATTCTCGTCTAAACCTCGAAAAGACGCCGAACGATCTCAATCTCGATCCAGAAAACAAGGCAACATGGTTGATGGCGGAAAGGAACCACCAGTACATCGCGAAAAACATGATGAATCTGCATTGCTTTCTCGGTCCACCAATAGCCGAAACAATGGTACGGGAAGTGGCACAAAAGCAGACCAAAAGCAACCATTAGTGGCGTCCAAAACTTTCGGTTCCAGCCTTAAACCAAAACAACCCCTCAACGTGTTGAATGACAGAAAACAACCACAAGTACCTCCTAAAACTTTGAGTTCCAAACTAAAACCACTAGTACCATCCAATAGTTTTGGTTCCAGCCTTAAACCAAAACAACGCATCAACATGTTGAATGGTGGAAAACTACCACAAGTACCTCCTAAAACTTTGAGTTCCAAACTGAAACCACAGGGACGTATCAACATATCCAAAGTAAAATTGGACGTATTAAAGCCATGGATAAGCAAGAAAATCGCCGATATTTTTGAAAGAGAAGATAATGTTGCCGTAGAGTACATTTGCAATAAATTAAAACAGGATCAAATGCTTTGTAATCAGAAGTTCCAAATTAGAATTGCAGGATTTCTAAATGGTGGCAAAGCACAGAAATTTGTATGTGAATTATGGCCACTTTTGTTATCAGCCCAAGAGAGTGAAAGCGGTATACCAGCTGAGATGATGAAGCAGAAGAAAGATGAAAATGTAAGAATTGGAGGGGATGTAAAAGATACAAATGCAGAACAAAAACAACACTTAACTACCAGTAATTTAAGCACCAAGAATCAACAGCCAGATAATGAAAATAATAAAAATGCAATCAATATTAAAAATCAAATACCTAAACAGGGCAAGTCTGGATCAAAAGATAATAAAATTGATGAAAACAAATCCAGCAAGCGTTCCACCACAGATATGAAATCACGTACTAAGCCTGTAGAACATCATTCTGAAAAATTAAGTGCTAGTGGTGCTATCAAAAGCAAACGTCAGAACAATGATGGTACATGCGGCTTAGACGGTTTTGCAAACATTTGTATGTATTCCTCCCAACAGAAAAATGCAAATGCAATTTCACAGGATCAACATCATTCTTCACATTGTGCAGAAATGGACGAATTTTTGAAACTTTGGAATGAAGCACCCGATAAGGAAACAATTCTATTATCAGACAAGTTTATATATCCTGATGAAAAAAATATTGAAAAACAAACAAACGCCACTTTGTTGAAAGCAACAGCATCTGTTACAAAATCAGATCATAAGCAGCAAAGACGCAATATTGTGAAGGTAGTTAAAACAGAAGACGAGATAAAATCTGTTCGCGAAGTACAATCACTTAAGCGTACACACTCGTCAATGATTAGTGAAAGCAAAAAGTCAAAAAATAATTCCTCCAATAAGGATGAAAAGGAGCCAGCTAAGAAAAAACACACAAAGGCAAATGCAAAGAAAGCCTCATCGAAACTGAGTTCGGACAAAGCCTCATCAACTAAGCCAGAAGCTAAACCAACACAACAGGCGAACCACAAGAAATCTCACAATGAAATTAATAAACTTGAGTTTGAGCTTTTTGGCAGTATCAGTAGCGATGAAGAAAAATGCAGTCCAGGACAGAGAAATTCAGAAACTAGAACGAACAACAGAGAACTGAACACTCTTGAACTTGATCTTTCAATCAGCAATGATGAAGAAGACGTCTAGAATATCCGCTGCAAAGGAGATAAATTTGGTAAAACAAGAATAACGATAGGGGACGACGCTCACGAGGAGTTTAATTTTAGAAAAAAATATTTATTATTTGTAGTCATAATTCGTATAAGTTTTGTATTGTATGTTACAGGTATTTACATTGTATACATATGTACGTCATTAAATAAGTAATTTCTTGATTTATTTTAAACGTAGATCGAGCCTTAAAAAACTTCATAAGCCAAGCTTATGTATCACTTTTGATACATACTCGTAATATAGAATTTTCGCAATTATTGATAGATTTTGTCAAAAAATTTAAATGTTTCGATTTATTTTAATTCATTTTAATAAAATTATATTATATTATTACGTTTTATTATCACTTTTATGAAATTTATGCCAACATTTTTGACGTGTTGTGCTATGCTGCAATGGCTTTTTATGCAAAAATTAAACACTTCATGCCAGCTTGGTTTTATTTTTTTCTAAATGGTAAAATTTTGATATCTAGCACCCTTCCTTTGTGGCGATTTATAAGTTTTCAATTGTTTCGATATGGCAGCTTATTGTCATTCGCATAAGTAACGCTCTCAATGGAGTCTGAAGCCTGATTGTACAAACCATTTTTATATTTCGTTAAAAAAATTTGTTATCAACGTGCTGTGAGGTAAAAAAGTTTCCCGTTGCAATAGAGCATCGATTGTCAATAACAATGCTCTCTCTTTGATTCCTCTCGGGAATGGTTTTCCCCAAATACTTGAATCTAAAACTGCCAATTCGATTTCGGTGGACCACGAAATTTATAACGACCAGTTTCAATTAGTTACTAATCTAAAGCGACAAAATTACTGGGAATTTCAATAATTTCAGCTCATTTTTCGAAAAGGTGTAATAGGTGGAAATTTATCATAATTTTTGGGTTGCACATCATCAAAGCGAATGATTTTCTGTTATCTCATACTTACGTAGTTGACCGAAATATTAATATCTGTAATATCTATGAAATAAAACGTAGGACAAAACACTTTTTTTCTTGTGTTTGTCTGTCACGTGAGATAAATATGAGAAAAGCAGTAGGAAAGGCGCTACAACATTTTGGGAAGCAGCTGCTGGCAATCTGCGTGAAAATTGGTAATATTTTCTCTTCCCAAACTACGGTTCTCTGTTCCAAGTAGTACCATCTTTGGCGATAAACATCCTATTGTCATGATTGTTGCTGCCAATACTTTCATCAGTTCATAGGACGAGCTTCTGTTTTCTTTTTTTAAGAGTCTTCGTGTACAGGAAAATACATACATACATACAAAAAAAAATACATACATACCTACAAAATACTTTTTGTTTTATGTCTTGATGTCTGGCCTGGGGCTCGAACCCTGGCTTTACGTCTAATAAGCCAACACACTACCTAAGAGACTACGGCGACTTCACCACTACCGTTAATTTGAAACCAGTTTCAGTTTCCACTAGAGTAACATGAATTGTGTCTGCTAAAGTAACATTCGTAGTCGCCGTAGTCTGGTAAATGGTGTATTGGTTATTTATTTCATAAAAATCAAAGAGCTTACAAATGTTTTGACATATATATTTTGCAGACACCTGCAATTAGGGTCTAAAGACGTTACTTAGTCTAGACTGTCCGTGTGTAATTGGATTTAATGTTCTTTCTTTCTGACTTAATTCGTATGGTATCTAAAGGTTATTCGAATTTAATTAAATATTTTATTTATTTTTATTGGAGTTTATATTTCTATTTTCGTTTTTATTATTAAATTTTAATAATAGTGCTTACATGCTGAACCGTTATTTTCCGTCGATTGCTTAATCGAGCTCTGTAAGCCGAAACAAGGACGTCATATGATGAAAGTGATTTAATCTTATTTTCTGCGCTGCCTCGAGAGTTGGCACTGAAAGTACTTTCCTACTTGGATCCTAAAGATCTGTTAAGATCTGCCCAAAAAATTCGCAGTTGGCGTTTCTTATACGATAACAATCTTTTGTTAAAGAAAATGCCGCCAGGTGCAAATACTGACTGAACCACGTATCGATCGTTCAAAACGCGGCAGAACTGGTAACATGTGACTGACAGCATCGCCTTGGGAAGTTGCTTCCATGTGTCAATGCATAATCGAAATGAACTGATTTCACGACTTATACTCAAACCTAAAGTGCTCAAATAACACGATGAACATGTAATAACATGTTTGCAATTTACCGAAAATCGTATTGTGTGCGGTTAAACTTGGGATTAGTTAAAGTTAGCTTTAACTAAAGTTTACTTTATCATCTGCACCGCACAGAATACGATTTTTGGTAAATTGCACTTTAGGTTTGACTATAAGTCGTAAGAGCTAGTTATTTTTGATTATGTGTTGACGCATGTAAGCGGTTTACTAAGGCGAGTGAACTAAAGTTCACTTTACCTAAAGTTAACTTTCTTCGTTTAACTTCTCTTCGTTGTGATAACATAATGCAGAAATAAAGTTAACTTTTTCAAAAATATGACAATTGCCACTGGCAACAACGAGATTTTTTGTGTTGTATTTTCTCATTTTGTTTATGTTTGAAGTTGCCATATTGAAAATAATATAATACGGCAAGTTTAAAGATAAACCTTAACCTTAAAGGTTAGATGTAGGATGATCTCCTCTTTAGCTTAATGCTCACTTCTACCTTATTGTCCACCTATAATAATGAAAAACAATTTATTTGCCCATTAAAAACCTCTCTTTGGCAAGTTTTAATAATGACCCCAAAAATTTGATGGACGGTTACTGGAATATATTTTCGTACATTAGTTGGTGGAGATTTTGCAAAAGTCTGGCAATATCATTATCTCAGGTAGTACTTTTGAAGTATGGGACATGGAGACAGAAAGTGTGTTCATATACTTTTAGGTCATTCAACAGTGCGTTGTATGCATCTACATGGCAATAAAGCTGTGAGTGGCTTGCGTATATGTGGTTTTGAAAAAGGCATAAGTTTTGGTCATTTAGCGGCCATGTGTTTTTGTTGTGTGCAATATTATGGTAAATTAATTGTATTAGGAGCTTATGATTATATGATAAAAATATGTCATCCAGAAAGATCCAAATGTCTACATACTATGTAAAGCCAATCGCGTTTACTCATTACAATTTAATGGAACATAATAGTTTAACTTCCTGTATGGAGCTACGTAAATATCTGGTAATGCCGATTTAACCATTAATGAATGGGATATTACCACTGTTCAGTGTTTACAAACTTTACAAACTGTAATCGGATGTTACATACTTTTTGTCACCAGTTTCGATGATGGTACTGTGAAATCATGGGCAGTTAAGACTGGTGAATTTATACGTAATTTAGTTTCTTTAGATTGGGGAAGATCTGGTGGTGTTGGAGTATAACTTCCAACGATACAAAACCTATATGCATAGCTGCCAGATTTGACGATTTATCGTCATTTTGACGATTTTGAGCTCCAAAAATATCATATTGACGATATGACGATTTATGTCCTTATTTTGACGATTTTTGGAAATTAAAAATTTACATCATATTCTTTACTTTAGTACATTAAAAGCCACTTTAAACTTTGTACTTGCTTTGCAATTGTTACTATTGTAAATTTAGGTTAATAATAACGAGGAGTGAAGTATTATATTTTTAAGTTATTTGCAAACACCTGTGATGATTTTTATATATTTTATGCCTTTTTCGTCCCTAAAAATCCAAAAATTTACAACCTCTGCAGGAAGGGAGTTCCACATACGAATAGTCCGACCAAAGAACGAATTTTGTCTATAATTCAGTGTGCGATTCACTGGTCAATCGACCACATACGGATGTGTTCGCCGAGAAAGACGAGAATACACGATTTTCGGGAACAAGTCGCCTTATTTCGTGAAACACAAGCCACATTACAACGATGCTCCAAAGAATCAATAGAGTTCGATACGCCGAAATAGACGTTGAGGCATCGGCCTATACTTGAGAGTTGTATTCTATTCTCTTTCGGATATAAATAGGTGAATGTCAGTGATATAAAAAGGTGAATTGATTTGCCCACATATTAAGTTAAGTTAGGTTAGAGTGGCAGCTTTGACAAAAAAAACTCATTTAAGCACGCACCGGCGAAAGCAGTTCCTTTACTGTCCAAGTTCTACCAAACCCGGGAAGAATAAATAGTTGGCCAGCGCAAAAGCTGCACGCCCACATACATAAATCATGCAAAATTTAAATTTACTTTAAAAATGTGGTTTTTCCAGAAGTGCATGAATAATGCTGAAGAAAACACGCAGTTAGCTGTCATTCAGAAAAAGTAGCTGTAAAGTGCCGATAGCAAGCCTTCTTCATTCTTTTTTGCAATTGTTTATTAGAACACGGCGTATATAGTTCTGAGAAATATCTTGTCATTAGGCTTAATAATAAACAAGCGATATAACAGAAAAAGAGTGAAGACTCAACTCTCAATAAAAAAAATAATTTTTATTCGGACAACAGGCTTCGTTTCCATGTCATTAATTAGGTTTCTCCAGCTCATGGGACAATAGAACTTTGCCCATTGAATGTTACTCTTGGCACAGTCTGACATTAAATTTATCAACTGACTAAGGATTTATGACTTTAGCATACGTAACGAGTTGTTATTAAACCAGAAAAGTTAACGCTAAGAAACCAAATCGCAAACAAACCCGGAAGCCAAAGGAATATTTGATCTGTAAAGCCTAATAAAGGGTATAAAATATTTTTTACGACAGCCTATTTGGGATTGTTATTGAAACTCATGTATACATATTTAAATGTTTTGTGAATACTAAGAAAGGAAAACGACAGCCATTGGTTGAAATTAATGGCTCCAGAAAGTACAGGTAGCTGGTAGACCTAGTGAGAAATGAATACAAGAACACTTTATAACGGTAGCTGTTTCTACCAAAAATACAAATGTACACGAAAGGGTTGAACTGGCCTTACAAAAATACAAATGTACACGAAAGGGTTGAACTGGCCGTATGAGTTCAATTGCTCTGTTGAAAGAACAGGTAGCTGGTTGACCCTCTGTGAAATATCTGTAAGAACAAATCGAACGTATATATTTGTCTTGACTGACAGGTACACGTCCTCTAACCTACCTGTTCTAATGCAAACAAAAATTTCCAAAATGGTTTCCGCCTATAAAATGCGTGAAGCTTGGCTAATAAGATCAACATCAACAACATCAGCGGAAAATCGATAGAAAAATGGAAGCAACCAAACAAGTGAAATTTGACGAACTGCTCGACAATTGCATAGACATGTCGAAAGTGAAGTTGGAGGCTTTAAAGGCAAAAATTAATACGAAAATCTACTCAATTTTTAAAATAGAAGATTTTATATACAATGAATTAAAATTGGAACAATTTATCTGTCCGATGAGGATGCATATTCACATAACTGAATTTTTAAATGGACCTCTGGTAAAGCAATTCATATGTGAAATATGGCCGATTTTATTAGCGGCTGTAGAGAGTTCTGCTAGCACAGCAAATGATACGGTGGAACCGAAGAAAGATGAAAATCTAAAGGAAGTACATATTGAACCGACAAAAAATGAAATTCTGAATAAAGTATTCTCGTCTAAACCTCGAAAAGACGCCGAACGATCTCAATCTCGATCCAGAAAACAAGGCAACATGGTTGATGGCGGAAAGGAACCACCAGTACATCGCGAAAAACATGATGAATCTGCATTGCTTTCTCGGTCCACCAATAGCCGAAACAATGGTACGGGAAGTGGCACAAAAGCAGACCAAAAGCAACCATTAGTGGCGTCCAAAACTTTCGGTTCCAGCCTTAAACCAAAACAACCCCTCAACGTGTTGAATGACAGAAAACAACCACAAGTACCTCGTAAAACTTTGAGTTCCAAACTAAAACCACTAGTACCATCCAATAGTTTTGGTTCCAGCCTTAAACCAAAACAACGCATCAACATGTTGAATGGTGGAAAACTACCACAAATACCTCCCAAAACTTTGAGTTCCAAACTTAAACCACAGGGACGTATCAACATATCCAAAGTAAAATTGGACGTATTAAAGCCGTGGATACGCAAGAAAATCGCCGATATTTTGGAAAGAGAAGATAATGTTGCCGTAGAGTTCATTTGCAATAAATTAAAACAGGATCAAATGCTTTGTAAACAGAAGTTCCAAATTAGAATTGCAGGATTTCTAAATGGTGGCAAAGCACAGAAATTTGTATGTGAATTATGGCCACTTTTGTTATCAGCCCAAGAGAGTGAAAGCGTTATACCAGCTGAGATGATGAAGCAGAAGAAAGATGAAAATGTAAGAATTGGAGGGGATGTAAAAGATACAAATGCAGAACAAAAACAACACTTAACTACCAGTAATTTAAGCACCAAGAATCAACAGCCAGATAATGAAAATAATAAAAATGCAATCAATATTAAAAATCAAATACCTAAACAGGGCAAGTCTGGATCAAAAGATAATAAAATTGATGAAAACAAATCCAGCAAGCGTTCCACCACAGATATGAAATCACGTACTAAGCCTGTAGAACATCATTCTGAAAAATTAAGTGCTACTGGTGCTATCAAAAGCAAACGTCAGAACAATGATGGTACATGCGGCTTAGACGGTTTTGCAAACATTTGTATGTATTCCCCCCAACAGAAAAATGCAAATGCAATTTCACAGGATCAACATCATTCTTCACATTGTGCAGAAATGGACGAATTTTTGAAACTTTGGAATGAAGCACCCGATAAGGAAACAATTCTATTATCAGACAAGTTTATATATACTGATGAAAAAAATATTGAAAAACAAACAAACGCCACTTTGTTGAAAGCAACAGCATCTGTTACAAAATCAGATCATAAGCAGCAAAGACGCAATATTGTGAAGGTAGTTAAAACAGAAGACGAGATAAAATCTGTTCGCGAAGTACAATCACTTAAGCGTACACACTCGTCAATGATTAGTGAAAGCAAAAAGTCAAAAAATAATTCCTCCAATAAGGATGAAAAGGAGCCAGCTAAGAAAAAACACACAAAGACAAATGCAAAGAAAGCCTCATCGAAACTGAGTTCGGACAAAGCCTCATCAACTAAGCCAGAAGCTAAACCAACACAACAGGCGAACCACAAGAAATCTCACAATGAAATTAATAAACTTGAGTTTGAGCTTTTTGGCAGTATCAGTAGCGAGAAGAAAAATGCAGTCCAGGACAGAGAAATTCAGAAACTAGAACGAACAACAGAGAACTGAACACAATTGAACTTGATCTCTCAATCAGCAATGATGAAGAAGACGTCTAGAATATCCGCTGCAAAGGAGATAAATTTGGTAAAACAAGAATAATGATAGGGGACGACGCTCACGAGGAGTTTAATTTTAGAAAAAAATATTTATTATTTGTAGTCATAATTCGTATAAGTTTTGTATTGTATGTTACAGGTATTTACATTGTATACATATGTACGTCATTAAATAAGTAATTTCTTGATTTATTTTAAACGTAGATCGAGCCTTAAAAAACTTCATAAGCCAAGCTTATGTATCACTTTTGATACATACTTGTAATATAGAATTTTCGCAATTATTGATAGATTTTGTCAAAAAATTTAAATGTTTCGATTTATTTTAATTCATTTTAATAAAATTATATTATATTATTACGTTTTATTATCACTTTTATGAAATTTATGCCAACATTTTTGACGTGTTGTGCTATGCTGCAATGGCTTTTTATGCAAAAATTAAACACTTCATGCCAGCTTGGTTTTATTTTTTTCTAAATGGTAAAATTTTGATATCTAGCACCCTTCCTTTGTGGCGATTTATAAGTTTTCAATTGTTTCGATATGGCAGCTTATTGTCATTCGCATAAGTAACGCTCTCAATGGAGTCTGAAGCCTGATTGTACAAACCATTTTTATATTTCGTTAAAAAAATTTGTTATCAACGTGCTGTGAGGTAAAAAAGTTTCCCGTTGCAATAGAACATCGATTGTCAATAACAATGATCTCTCTTTGATTCTTCTCGGGAATGGTTTTCCCCAAATACTTGAATGTAAAACTGCCAATTCGATTTCGGTGGACCACGAAATTTATAACGACCAGTTTCAATTAGTTACTAATCTAAAGCGACAAAATTACTGGGAATTTCAATAATTTCAGCTCATTTTTCGAAAAGGTGTAATAGGTGGAAATTTATCATAATTTTTGGGTTGCACATCATCAAAGCGAATGATTTTCTGTTATCTCATACTTACGTAGTTGACCGAAATATTAATATCTGTAATATCTATGAAATAAAACGTAGGACAAAACACTTTTTTTCTTGTGTTTGTCTGTCACGTGAGATAAATATGAGAAGAGCAGTAGGAAAGGCGCTACAACAATTTGGGAAGCAGCTGCTGGCAATCTGCGTGAAAATTGGTAATATTTTCTCTTCCCAAACTACGGTTCTCTGTTCCAAGTAGTACCATCTTTGGCGATAAACATCCTATTGTCATGATTGTTGCTGCCAATACTTTCATCAGTTCATAGGACGAGCTTCTGTTTTCTTTTTTTAAGAGTCTTCGTGTACAGGAAAATACATACATACATACAAAAAAAAATACATACATACCTACAAAATCGATCATTACAACCTTCGTTGTAAATTGGAAATGTCTGACCTGAGATTTGAACCTTGGTCTGACGTCTAATAATCTAACACGTTTCATACTAGACTACGACTACTTCAATCAATGTCAAGAATTTGTCCAGAATCCCGAACAGAAAATTCAACCTCTTCACTTTCATTCAACACTTAAGTTTCAATTTCTTCTCAAATACCATAAATAATGTATTATTTACTATAAAACTTTACAAAATCTTTGAAAACTTAAAAAAATTACGTACAAAATACCAAAGAATCCCTATGGAAGTCGTTTGTATCAAAAATGATACATAGGCTAGAATTTTGAAATTTTTGAATTTTTTAGCTCCTGTTTGAAATTTTCTTTTTTTTTATTTGGTTTAAAATGATGGCGATAACAATACTAACGAATTAAGAAAATATCACGCATCTAACTTTTTCTCAAATAAAGTTATATACATCCAAACCTTTTTTACACGGTAGATACGTTCCAGTGGATACCGTGTAAAAAAACGCGTAAAAAAGACAAATATTGTGTATGTATGTAAGTGTATAAACAAACTGAAAAGATATACATAGGATTGATGCAGCTGCCTACATATGCCTAAAAAATTGAATAACTTTATAAAAACGCACAGATTTAGTTCAATAGTATACACAGAGTTTTTATTTTATTTCATTTTATGATTATAAAAAAATAAAGAAAAAACTTAAAAATTCTCTTCCATTTACAAAAATAAAATTAGTTATCAAACTCTTAAGACAATTAGGAACGGAATTATTTTCAAAAAAATTTTTTTTATTTTTTTCGGAGTCAGTTTCTGATAGCAAGCGCATTCTCTTTTGCTGGGGTGGCTCAATATGAGTCTCGTCAGTAGAAATACTTATTCCTTCTACATCCTCAGAAGCTGCTTCTGGTGCTGGCTTATTTCTTTTAACAGCAAATTTTGTTATAGTGCGTTGTGATCCAACTTTGGAAAGCTCTTTATAGAGCTCTCTGTATCTAGTCATACATGTTTGTAGGCCTGATTGAAATTTCACAGCTCTTTCAATTACGTTATCACATGGCAAAAAGTGTTCTGCCAACTTATTTGCCATTTGAAGACCGTCAAGTATCAACATGGCAGTTATTGAAAAAAAATCGTGTTATTTCAAATTCGCGTAAAAAAAACCGTGTAAAAACAGGTTTGGGTGTAGTCCCAAAAATTGAAATGTATCATTTTTGATACAAAGTTCGATCTGCGGTTAAACAATTTTTAAAATATTAAGAGATAGTAAATACAACTCATCGGTAATAAGTTACGGACTACTTTAGAAATTATGTAAAGTATTACTTGTCATGATCATCCTATTTAGCTCGAGTAAAAATAGTTCGCAATGTTTGTCGACTTAATTGATTTTCATTTTGTATCAATTCGCTTTCAATTGAAATAGAATTTAAACTTTTAATTTAAACAAACAATTTAAAAATATTTAACAATTATTTTAATACGAATTATTATTAAATTTGTTGAAAAGAATTCTCTAAATATTGATTTGAAAAAGTTTTTAATTTTTACTCATTTTCTTTCCATTTAACTTAAAATAGAACCTACTATAACGGCTGATTTGTACTTTTTGCTTGCTTTGTAGTCTGTTACAGATATGTTAAATCCAGGTTAGATTGCTGTTCACACGCAAGTTCACCCGGTGGCCCATTGTATTACCAAGTATGACGTAAGTCCCCTTTAATGGGGAATTCGAACCACACTGAGCTTCGTATGAAACTTGCAAGTTCTCTTAGTGGCACATTTGCCACCATGGTCAGGTCACCGATCACCCAAAAGCACATAACGTCTGTTCTGAAATGCAAGGCACTCGCATAAAAGTTGTTGTACCGATTCCGTTTCCTTCATTTCACGGCAGCTTCTACAGTAATCCTGGTGGAAGAGATCGAAATTGTCCACTGCTGGACACAGCAGTTTTGAAATTTGGCAACCAAGTATGTTGGATCTCCGACGGCTTGTTCAATTCCATGGTGCTTTTTCCAGTTTGGAGGAGTATAATTGTAGAGGCAAATATATCCCCTCTCACGTCTGTTTCTCTAACATCTCCGATACCTTTCATGCCAGTTGGTCCGTCTTTTCGTTTTCCTCCATACCACAGTCTCTCTGAACTCGGTAGAGGCGGGTATTGTGTCGTCGTATACGCTGCAACTGCTGATGCCCTTTGTTTTCACGAAATGAGATCCCAGCGCTTTGACCGCAACTTGACTGTCCACACATATGATTAAGTTCGAAGGAAGTGCGTGCTGCACTGAAATGCTCTGGTCTCGTTGAGTGCCAGTTTATCGGAATAGATCCCAGATTCAGTTCCACATTCCATTTTCGAGCCCTTGGTGAAGATCGTTATATCACCGTCACCGATGATAGCTACAGCAGCCCATTCTTCTCATGTGAATTTGGTATTTACATCCGAAAATAGTCTCTAGTAGTATGTAGTTTTTGTACAATGGGTCAATTCGGCCTCCGGGTACTGTACTTGTCTCGATTGACAAGTGAACGTCCTCTAACCTAACCTAAGCATGTAGGCACATCTAAAATGTGGGGAATTTGCTGCAAATTCATGCAGTATCGAAGCTTGGCTCCTTCATTAATCGAGTTTTGCTAGGTTGCAAGTGATTGGTCAACTGTAGAGGGTCGTTGGATGGTGACTGATCCATCTATCATTACCTCTGCGGATAAGTATCTATTAAGTGTAGTAGAGAGGAACTGACTGACTTCTAATCTTTCTGAAGAAGCAATGCACGTTGTTGATGCTATGCGGATTATTTGAAACAGGCTAATAAAGCTTTTTAATTTTATAAATTTTGAAATTATTACGACGATTTTACTTTGTCTTCTCCGAGGTTGAAAACTGAATTACTCTGGATTGAATTTAAACACCAGGTCACTTAAGTTGCTGAGGAAATCATATATTACATGCCACAGTTTCTTTAAAATTTGGCCGTAGCAAACTGGTATATTGTTTCTAGATGCGGTGTTACAGTTAGGAAATAGAAAAATCAAAAGTTTTGGACTTGACTGCCCTTGTTAATAAATATCTTAAATAAGCCAGTTTATGTTCTAATCGAGTCTTTAATATTCCTAAGCTGAGGACATTGCTAATATTTTTTACAAGACTGTTGTTTTCAATGCTAAGTCTTGAAAGTTTTGTAAATAAGTTTTCCAATTCGGTATTTATCAATCTGTTGAACATAAGTTTTAGAAACTTTTAATATGAAGGAAGGTTTCATAACAAATTAGAAGAATTACTTTAATATGCGATTTACTTCCCAGGGTTAATTTATATGGAAAAAATGAAGAAAGCTGTCTGACACAACTGTATTTCAATCTATAGTTGGCTTGTTTGTTTGGCAAAATCCAAGGTTATGCAAAGGTAGCCAAAAACATGGAAACTTTTGGCAAAAAATTCATTGGAAAAATAGTTTTGTAAAGTAATTAAAATAAATATAAAATATGAGGCAAATTGCTTGTTACAGAAATCATAAAAAAGGTTAAAAAAGGAATGAGATTTGCCAAAAACTATATGAGGAATTATCCCTTTCTTTAAAGGGTATTTGTCTGTACATGCATGCTCTTCAAATCGTAAACGCTAACAACAGACACCCTAGATAGGTAGGCTCACATGAGCATAAAAGCACATGAGAATTTTTCAACCAGTAACAGCATTGTAACAAATTTTTTTTGTGATTTCAATTTTAGTTTCTTGAAATTTTTAAAAAGCTCATAATGGCAACCATACCATCCAGAAATATTGGATGCAGCCCTGTAAAGGATCCATCACATAAGGTCCAGCCATCAAAACTTAGTGGACCACACGTTCTTTTTGTGCACCATCAAATGTTTAGCAATGCAAATGCAGGAGTTATGTGCAAAGCCTGTACAAAACCGCAGCTGACGGAAAAACTCATCACGAATACAATGAAAAATGCACACAAATGTACGCCAGATGAGTTGGAGACACTTAACCGGGAAACTATTTTCAAAACGGATTTGAAACGACACGTAGCAAGCATGAGATTTCATCAATTTATGCAAATAAAGAAGAAGAAACAGCAACAGAGAGAAAAAGCGAAACAAGAGGACCTGCAACCACATCCGGCTGATAACAACAGTAATGAAAACAATACCATGGAAGATATTCAAACGATTGATGACGATGTATATATATGGGACTGATATTTTGTTAATCTCAAAAATTTTAAAGATCAGAGTTGATACAGGGAGTACATGGCAGCATATAGATATTAGGATGGCTTAGAGAGCTTTAATGACACTTACAGATAGCATTTTGTTCCGAAACAATAGGTGAATCCAGCTTTAGTACACTTGTTCAGAATATTGATCGTCGAGCCCAATATGTAGATTTTCCGATGATGAAAATGAATCATCAGAACATATTCTTGAAACCAGTGATCAGCTCAGATCAGCTTTTGCTTTAAACGTAGCGAAATGAGCATCGAGAACTATGTTCCTAATAAATGCTCCACAGATGCTGTTACCAATGAAAATATCAACAAAGAACAAACACTGGATATTTTAAAAATAATTGCTTCAAGTGCTACAAAACCGTATAAAGAAAATCGAATGCATTTTTTTATGTCTAAGGTGGCCATAAATTAGATTTGCTTTATTCTTTTTCTTCCTTTAGGGTGCTCTCATGTCACATTTTCTCCATCCACTTATTACTGCTTTCATCAAGTTTCACAGATCAGCAGGTTAGAGGACGATAATACTTTCCACATTAAGCATGAGTCTTTCTTAAAAATCATCGCTGACTGACTTTAAATTGTTCGGCTTATGTAGCATTTATGATTTTAGCATTCGTAACGAGACTTTCCAACCGAAAAAGTTAGCGTTAAGACATCAAATTTCCAAAAATCAAGGACACCAAAGAAATATTGGATCTGATAACGATAATGAAAGATTTAAAAATATTTTTTACGACAGCCCATGAGGGATTGTTATTGAAATTCAAGTTAATAAATTCAAATGTTTTTTTAATACTAAGAAGGGAAAACAACAGCCATTGGTTGAAATTTATGGCTGCAGACAGTACAGGTAGCTGGTTGAGCCTGTGAGGAATACCCAAGAGAACCTCATCTATTGGTTACCTGAGTAGTATAAATACAAATTTGCATTAAAGGGTAGGGCCAATATGTTCAATTGCTATGTTGAAATAGCAGGTAGCTGGTTGACCCTCTGTGAGAACCCATACGTTAAATAAGGTACCTGCTCTAGCGAAAACACAAATTTCCAAAATGGTTTCCGCCTATAAAAGGCGTGAACCTTGCCCGATAAGTTCAATTACACGATAGTTTCGAAAGACAACAAACAACATCAGCGGAAAATTAAAAATGGAAGCAAATAAACAAGAAAAATCTGGCGAAGTGTTCGACAAGTGTATAGACATGTCGAAAGTAAAACTTGATGTGTTAAAGGCACAAATTAATATGAAAATCTCCGATGTTTTTCAAATTGAAAAGTTCGTATACAATGAATTGAAATTGGAAAAAGTTATCAGTCCGATGAAGATGCATAAAAATATGACTGAATTTCTGAATGATCTCCGCGTCAAACAATTCATATTTGAATTATGGCCGATTTTATTAGCGGCTGAAGAGAGTGCTGCAAGCATACCAAAAAAGCCTATGGAGCCGAAGAAAGATGAAAGTATCCAAACTAAACATCGAAATGGAAACGAACAATCTAAATCTAGTTCACATTCTCGATCCAGAAAGCAAGGCAATATGGTGAACAGTGGAAAGGAACCATTTGTACCTCCTAAAACTTTCAATCAAGCTGACATTGAAAACGATATTAAGCATCGCGAAAAACACAGTGAATCTACATCGCTTTCTGGATCCCCTGAAAGCCGAAATAGTGATACGGGAAGTGGCACACAAGCAGACCAAAAGCAACCATTAGTGCCGTCCAAAACTTTCGGTTCCAGCCTTAAACCAAAACAACGCATCAACATGGTGAATGGAGGGAAACTACCACAAGTACCTTCTAAAACTTTGAGTTCCAAACTTAAATCACAAGGACGTATCGACATATCCAAAGTAAAATTGGACACTTTGAAGCCGTGGATAAGCAAGAAAATCTTTGTTATTTTGGAAAGAGAAGATAATGTTGCAGTAGAGTTCGTATACAATAAATTAAAACAGGATCAAATGCTTTGTAAACAGAAATTCCAAATTAGAATTGCTGGATTCCTAAATGGTGGCAAAGCACAGAAATTTGTATGTGAATTATGGCCACTTTTGTTGTCAGCCCAAGATAATGAAAGCGGTATACCAGCTGAGTTGATGCAGCAGAAGAAAGATGAGAATGTAAAAGTAATTGAAAAGGATATTAAGCATGACGAATCTGCAGTGCTTTCTCGGTCCACTAATAGCCAAATTAGTGGTGTTGGAATGAGCACAAAAGTAGATCAGAAGCAACGTTTAACCACCAGCACTTTAAGCACCAAGAATAAACACCCGGATAAGGAAAATAATAAAAATGCAATGAATTTTGAAAGTCAAGTGCCTAAACTGGATAAGTCTGGATCAAAAGATAAGCAAATTAATAAAGACAAATCAAGCAAGCGTTCCGCGGATTGTTCTTCACAACACCGTGATACAGAACGCAGTCATAATTCAAGAAGTTCCACTTCGCATAAGAAATCATCTTCTAAAATAGTTAGCAAGAGCCGTGATAATCGTAGCGATGATGGTAAAGCATGCGGCTTAAACGGTTTTGAAAATAATTGTATGTTCTCACCTAAAACCCTACAACAAGAGACAAAAGCCATCTCACTAGATCAATGTCCTTCTAACCAATTGGAGAATTTTTGTCGGAACATTGTCAACAAACCCATGAGTTTTTGTATCTTTGGAACGAAGCACCCGATAAGGAAACAATTCTATTATCAACCAAGTTTATATATCCTGAGGAAAAAAATATCGAAAAACAAATAAACGCCACTTTGTTGCCAGCAGCAGCATCTGTTAGAAAATCAGATCATAAAGAGCATAAGCCGAATATTGACTTTGAGAAGGTAATTAAAGCCGAAGTCGAAATAAAAGCTGCCCGCGAACTACTCTCACGTAAACGTACGCATTCGACTATGAGTAAAGAAAGCAAAAGGTCCGAAAGTGATTCTTCCAATAAAGATGAACAGCAACCAGCTAAGAAGAGCCGAACAAAGGCAAAGAAATCCTCTACGAATTCAGACAAAGGCTCCTCAAGGAAGCCACAAGCTGAATCCAGTAAACAGAAGAAATACGAAGAAGAACACCGTCCAGACAAAACCTCTTCTAAGAAGCCGGTAGCGGAATTAAAAAGAAATGAGGACCACAAGAAGTGTAACAACGACATGAGAAAACTTGAGTTTGCGCTTTTTGGCAGTATGAGTAGTGATGAAGAAACCGTTTAAAATATACTCGGCAATGAAGACAGAAGCTATGGTATGGGACGATGCTAATGCAGATTATAATTTTGAAAAAAAAAAATGTATTATTTGTAATGAATTCGTATAAGTTTTATATAAAATATCACATGACAATGTTTTTAATTTTTATTAAAGATTGATGAATAGAATGAATATGAATAGTTTTTAAGTTTAATTTTTAATCTTAAGAAATATGAAATAAAAAATACAAAAAAAATTTATTCAATGTTCTAATTCAACTATTATGCTAAAGAGGAAAGGAAAGGATTATAAAAGTTTTTTTTTGTATTCCCAACTAAAAATCATTGTCACTGTAGTATAGTAGGTAATGTGTTGGCTTATTAGACGCAAAGCCAGGGTTCAAGCCCCAGGCCAGACATGAAAGACAAAATACAAAAAGTATTTCTTCGGCGACTTTCTCTCAGCAGATTTCTGGCAAAAACTCTGTAAGTAAAAAAATTGCCATGAAAAGCTTCTCCAAAAAAATCGGACATTCGCAGTTGACTTTAAGCTGTAGGTCCTGCCACTCATGTATAAAATTAACAGACACAACATAAATGGTGTAAGAAACTAGGTCGTAATCCTGACTGAAGGGTTGCAATGACCAAATACAGTGGACAGCAAAAGTCTTAGTACTCCAATATATTTTGACGAAAAAACAGTCCTCACAGGCTTAATACTCTAGCGCAAAGTCCCGATATGTCTTCAAGAGAGAGATTTAGGAGATTATTTGAAAGAACGGCTATGTAATCGCTAAACCTCAAACAAAAATCAATCGAAAAACTTGCTCATGGTGCCATAAGATCATATTAAACAAAACTTGTACATTCAATTCCAAATGGGTTAAATGGAGCACTTTACCTCCAGAGATATTCTTCGAAATATAAGGGATAACATTTTCATATATTAGACCTTTGAATTTTAAATTTACTCAGGGTTCTCCTTGGGATACCTATGGAGTCATCTGAAACTATTCCTTATTTTTTTCTTGTTTTATGAAAAACATTAAAAATTTGTTTGTTTTATAATAAAACAGAAATAAACAAATAAAATAAATCTAAAAACCTTAATTTTTTATACAAACTATGAAATAAAATTTTAATTAAGTGAAATTGTCAAAATATATAGGAGTACTAAGACTTTTGCTGTCCACTGTATATATGTATGTATTACAAAAATTTGGAAAATTATGATACGACCACTTGGTACTTCTTTATTAATGCAACGTATAAGGTTAGAGGACGTGTACTTGTCAATAAAGACAAGTACAGTACCCGGAGGTCGAATTGACACGTAAAGTATAAAGTTTTTCTACTTTTAACTTGCGTTGAGTATTTCGATAGCTAACTTGTTTTGTTTTTTTAGAATTATTTTTTTAAGCCAATGTTGCGGTAGGACTTTTAAAGTCGTTACTGTTGTAAATTGTAGTGTCAGCAAACATGGCCGTAATCTGAGAAACAATAAGCCGCGCATCTCTACTTGTCGATAACATATACTTTGTTTTGCCCTCATTTACTGCCAAACCCATCTTAGCAGACTCCCGTTCGATAGCACTAAAGGCAGCCGTAACATCTCGCTTGGTACGCCCTATGATGTCAATGTCGTCAGCGTACGCAAGCAACTGGACACTTTTTTGAAAAATAGTGCAATTGCGATGCACTCTCGCCTTTCGCAGAACAATCTCCATGACGAAGTTGAAGAGGTCGCATGATTAGGGGTACGGTATCAAAAGTTTCGGAGAGTTCCATTCCTACCTAGACGGAGCTGCATGAATTGCTCAACGTCATTTTGCACAGCCTTATCAGCTTCGCAGGTATATCGAGCTCAGACATTACGGCAGAAACACGATCTCTTATGGGGCTGTCGAAGGCAGCCTTATAGTCGACAAAAAGATGGTGTGCGTCGACTTGTTTTTCGTGGGTCTTATCCAGGATTTGGCGTAGTGTGAAGACCTGGTCGATGGTGGACTTGTCAGGTCTGAAGCCGCACTGATAAGGTCCAATCAGTGTTTTGACGAGTGTTCTTAATAACTTACATACATACATACATAATTGGCCATTACAACCCTTCAGTCAGGATTACGGCCTAGCTTCTCACTATCATATATATCACTCACTCACTAATAACTTCAAATTTCATAAAACGCTACGCAGTGAATTTTGACAAAGGACTTCCTCCTTAGACACTTAATCCAGCAGCCAGGTTCTGCGAGTAAGGAAGCAAAAAGACACCATCACCCATGAAGCATAATAAAGTATTTTGTCACAGAAAACCCCCGTTAAGTTCGAGCTTCAACTTTATGAACATTATTCGCACTTTGCACCAGGAAAATATGCATTTGAGCAGTGGTTTGTTAAATTTAAACGAAGCAAAATAAGTACCGAGTAGTGAACGCCCCACAGAGCTGTTGCCAATAAAAGAAATAAGAAATCTTTTTATTTTATTTTTAGACCGAATATTCAGGGGATTGTCCCTAATTATAGGTTTTAGAAGAGAGGAAACATGAAATACATACATACACCTTTTCTATTCGTAAGTTAAACTTGTCAACTTGGTAATTGCACTGTTTGTATTCAATATTTTGCTCAAGTGTTTATTAAAAAACCCAAGCCATTATATACATAAATTACTACAATCCAGCCAGGATTACGACCTATTTTCTCACGTCACTTATGTTGCGTGTGTTAAATTTATATAGAGTAGCGGCGCCTAGAGATTAAAATCGACTTCGAACGACAGATTGTTTTTTTTTAACTTTTCATGGTAATTTTATTTGCTCTCAGAGTTTTTGTCAGAAACTTGCTGAGATGAAGCAAGTTGGCAACCCTGCATGAAAACATTAAAGAATAAAAGCTCCTAAAGTGTATTTTCTTTTTTTCTAAAAATAAATATAAAAAACTTGTGCATTATTACAAAAACTTTGAACATTTAATAAAACAAACAACAAATTAATTAAATACACCTAATTCTGTTTTTACACGGTCTTTTTTTACACGATTTTGATATAACACGGTTTGAAAATAAAATATTTTTAATTTTTTTTAAACGATTTTATTCCATTTAGCACGATTTAAAATTTTTTGTGATTAAATTTTTTTGTCAAATTTAATTTTTGCAAAGTATGTTCATATCACAAATTTAAGATTGCGCGTACAAGCAAATTTACTAGTCAAAGCAAATGTAAATGGCACAAATTTAGGGGAATTCCCTTTTTGCGCATACAAGCACATAGGTCAGAGCAATTGAAATGTATTAATATTTTGTGTTTGGTAAAGAAATTTGTTTTTCTATCGTTATATTAAATTTAACGCATTAAGATAAAAGGTAAGCCGAAAAATATTTTATATTTATTAAGTTATTTATATTTTGAATTTTGTTAAATATTTTATGAATCCCTAAAAGAAAATGTCAAATACAAAACTTCTTAAAAAATCCTTGTTTTTCACTAATTTTAATAGGTTTTAGAGATTAGGAACCAATCACCTATTTTTGCATACGATCAGTGTCTTTTTTTACACGGTTTTTTTTTACACGGTTTTTTCTGGAACCAATCTACCGTGTAAAAACAGAATTAGGTGTATATTCAAATATGGCACCAAAAAGCCGTCGTAGCATTGCAAATCTAAAATTTTTTTGCGGACAATGTAAACTTGAAATTGTAAAAAATAAAGAAGATAATATAGAGCGTGATAAATGCTCCAAAAAATTTCATGCTCTCTGTACGAAACTCGACAAACGTCAATATCAATATTTTATGGATAATGAGAGTGAAGAATATGTATGCCACTTGTGTGCGGGTGTCGATGATATGTCTATAACATCTGAATTAAGAGAGATCAAAACAAACTTAAAAAACTAGATCAGCTGGCTTCCATTACACAAGCAATTGAATTTATGTCAAATCAGTATGACGAGTTGTTAAAAAGTGTTGCGGAAAACAATAAAAAATTGGAAATAATGCAAAAAGAAAATCGTATGTTAAAAAATGAAGTTAACACATTGAAAGAATCCATAAAATTTTTAAATAGTCAAAGAGTTAAAAATGACTGCATCGTTAGAGGTGTAGTTGCAGATAATAACTCAAGTGCAGTAGAAACACTTATTGAATTATCAAAAAAAGCTGGTGTTCAACTGGATGAAGACAATATTGATGATGCCTTCTTCTTTAAAAATAAAGGCGATAAAGTGAATGAAAAGAAGACTATGGTTGTTAAATTCGAGAACAAAAAATCCAAAGATAAACTTATGATGTGCAAAGCTAAACTTAAAATACTGAGGATACTAAAAATATTTTCATCGGTGATTATTTAAGCAAAGAAACTTTAAATCTACTTCATTACGCAAAATCCTTATATCCATGTCTATACAAGTAGTTCGAGAGTGTTTGCAAGGAAAACGGAAAATGCAAGACCTATGCTAATAAAGAATGAAGGCGATGTTGATGAAATCATGTCGGAAGCTGCTACTATGAAGCGAAATCAATCTGATGTTGTTGATGCAGATGATTTAACTCCTGTATAAATTTTAAATGTATTTTATAAAAAAAATTAATTTAACTTATGAATAATAAATATTTTACCAATTTTAAGAATTCAAAAACTTATAATTTTTACTATTTAAATATTATTTCTGTAAATGTTAGAAGCATTTCGTCGATAAATAAATTTAATAAATTCAAAACTTTTATTGCTAATTTTGAAAAGTTGCCCAATATTATTGCAATTCAAGAAACGTGGTTTCGTGAGGAATTATCTCAAATTTATCAAATACCTGGTTACAATTGTGTACACTGCTGCAGGAAAGATGGATTTGGAGGAACAACTGTTTATGTGAGAGATAATCTGCAGTATAGCGTGGATGTGTGCGAAAGCAAAATGTTTTGTGAGGTAATAATTTTAACACTCAATAACTACAAAATAAATGGCAAGCCAATAAAAATATCATCCTTTTATCGATCTCCAAAATGTAACTTGAATCAGTTTTATGAAATAATTGAACATCTTATGCAGGCATATGGTAGATCTTACTGTATCTTTGTCGGTGATTCCAATGTTGACTTTTTACAAAATGTATCAACTGAGTTATTGAATATACTGGAAAGTTATAACTTTGAGAATTGTCATACGTTAATCACACGCCCTATATCTGGAACGTCAATTGACAATGTATTTAGTAATATTTCAAGTTTCCTTTCTGTTAGCGCTGTAGAATTTAATTTATCAGATCATAATATAATATCCTTTAAAGTAAAAATGAAAATTCCAAACTCTAATTACACTGAAATAATTCAGAAAAATTGCGATTATAATAAGCTTAAAGAACTTTTATTAAATGACAATTCCATTCAACAAAGTGGCAATCCATCTGTTGACACTTTAAATCTAGTACAAAGTCTATCAAATGCAAGCATAAAGTCAACATATATAAAAAATAAAAAAGAATCCCTTAAAAATAAAATAACGCCATGGATGAATGAATGTTTGCAGAATTTAATTTTACTGAAGAAAAGAATTTTAAGGCAAAGAAGGAGAAATCCTAATGATGCTAATATCCAGATCAAACTCAGTAGATTAAGCAAAATTATTAAAACCACATATCGCGAATCTATGAATAATTATTATCAAGACCATCTTCACAGTTATCAACAAGATCCTTAAAAAGTTGGAGGTTTTTAAATGAAAGTTTAGGAAGGAACATAAAAACACAAGTAAATCTAAACAATTCAAATGAGGAACTGATAACAGATGATGAAACTAAATGTGAACTTCTTAATAAATACTTTTTAGAAATACCAATATTAATGAAGGAACAAATTCAGTACTCCGCTAATGATTGCTTTAATGGACTTAGAACATTACGACATTGCCACAACATTTTTAGTTTCACTAATTCAACGTTAGAAGAAATATACCGGGTTACAACAAATCTGGCTACGAATAAAGCTCCTGGACACGATGGCTTATCGCCTAAAATATTTGCTAAATGTAGTATAGAGATATCGCCTTTTTTGTTAAACATTTTCAATAGCATAATTTTAACCTCACAGTATCCCGATGTATTGAAAATAACAAAAATCGTGCCAATACCAAAAATTGTAAATGTTAAAGGAGTGGAGATGTATAGACCTATAGCATTGTTACCTGTAATTGACAAAATTTTCGAGAAAATATTACATCAACAACTTTCGAATTATCTTGAAAACAACAACCTCATGTACGACTGTCAATACGGGTTCAGAAGGGGCAGTGGTACTGAGAATGCTGCAGTTAATATTGTGAATTATATATGCCACGGACTAGATCAGGGTTATAATGGTGTCGCTGGAATTTTCTACGATTTCTCAAAAGCATTTGACCTAGTAGATCATGAGATCTTGTTTAAAAAGCTTGAATATTATGGAATTAGAAATGCAGCACTAAGGTTATTAAGAAGTTATTTGACTAATCGCAAACAATATGTTGAATTAAATAACAGACGAAGTTTTGTTGGTGATATTCAACATAGTGTTCCACATGGCAGCGTTTTAGGACCACTGTTATTTACTGTTTATATAAATGACATTGTAAACCTTGAGCTTAATGGAAAAATGTACCTGTATGCCGATGATATTTCTATTTTTTGCCCTTATAAACATGAGACAACGTTAAAAGCATACATGCAAAAAGATGCAGACATAATTTTTGAATATGCAAGGATAAATAAATTGGTCATTAATACGTCAAAAACTAAAATCATCCGATTTAAGCCATATTCAAGTATCAATGCTGAAACATTTAGCATCGTTGTAAATGGAGAAGAGGTTTTTGAGTGTGAATCTATAAAATATTTAGGAATTTTATTGCAAAGCAACCTGAGGTGGAATCTCCATATTGATAATATTAAGTCGAAAATATATCCAGTAATGGGAATTCTATATAAATTCAAATACAAATTCAATGAGAACACAAAATTGATGCTTTATCAGACATTGATCCATAGCCATTTAAACTATTTGATAATGATTTATGGCTGGAAAAATAGTACAGAATTACAGTCTCTCCAAAGATTACAAAACAAAGCCCTGAAAACCATGTATAACCTGCCAATATCTTACCATACAATCACATTATATAAAGAAGTTAGTAAAAATATCTTGCCTGTAAATGGAATCTATAGGCTAAGGCTACTAACTTTTGTTTTTAAATCTATTAACAACATTGGTCATAACACAATATCATTTTCAAAAAATCAAACAACGCGCAATACGAGAAACAGTTCAAATTTAAGGACAACAAGATGTAGAATTGAAACGACAAAGCAAAGAATAGAATATATCGGTTGTTTTGAATATAATAATTTGCCTCAATGTATAAAAAATTTAAATACCATATCTGCTTTTAAGATAAATTTAAAAAAGTTTTTGGTTAATAATTTAGAAATGCTTCTAGGATAATTTTTCATTTTGAATTTATAAATGTATATGTATCAAACAGTTTGATTACATACCTTATATAGTGTATAAGTAAATGCCAACTCGCCTCAACAATGTCGCAAGACGCTGAGGCAATTGTATTCCAAACTGAAAACTTGTATATAAATAAATAAATAAAAAAAAAAAGACGGGGAAGAAATTTTTTTCTCACTTTTTGTTTTGTTGGAGATGTCTAACCTGGGATTTAACTGTGGCGAACACACTATCTACTAGACTACGGCGACTATAACAGGAAACAGGGAATAGTGTATTTGTATTAAAATCTACAGAAAAGCCTTATGCAGGAAGAAGGTTATACACACGGATAGGGCGGTTAATAAATATATTCCGTCTGTAACATATGCTGCGATCTACTAGCCAATCAAACACAAAAGTATGTATGTTACGAGTTTTATTGAAAAATAGATGCGATTTAGAGTGAGAAGATCATTTACTTACCTCACTAGTACAATCCTCTGAAGTAGCTATAGAACAGCGAAACTGAAGTGTAGTTGCTTGAGGGTACCAGAGGCAATAAAAATATCAAAAGGATGTGGTGGTCGTATATTGTGTATGAATAATGTTTGGGTATAAGAAAGCTATGTTTTATAGAGTGCCAGTTGAGAGTTACGCTGATATTAATTGTGGTGTTGACGAACAAAACCATTATGACATGTCCTCATTAAATGCTGATTTAAATTTCTTTTTAGGAATCTCTAAGTATGCATCATGAAGTCATGAAATATTTTCATTTAAAACCAGATCCTCGATTCTATTTTAAAATAGTAAGAAAGCTGACTTCTTCTAAACGAAAACCAGTCTAACTTTCAAGGTTTTTGTATATGTTTCTGCGAAAAGTAAAAACTAAAGTAAAATCTTTATATCCACAGAAATTTTTATATTGTCATAAAGATAAGTACGCCAATATTTATACACGATGGGAGTTAATAACATTTTATTAGTCTAAGTTGGTCATAAACTAGATTTTTTTATTGTTACTTTTCTTTCATTAAAGCTGGATTCACCCCATTTCTTATATGTAGTTTGACTGCTCTCTTCTTGAGAGAAAGAAAAAATATTTTTTATGAACAACTCTCAGATCGGTTCGGTTAAATTTCAGATTTTGTACGGAAAAACTTGAACAGAGCAGCCAGTAGGTTATAATTTACATAAAAAGGTGAATTGATTTGCCCACATATTAAGTTAAGTTAGGTTAGAGTGGCAGCTTTGATAAAAAAAAATCATTTAAGCACGCACGGGCGAAAGCAGTTCCATTACTGTCCACGTTCTACCAAACCCGGGAAGAATAAATAGTTGGCCAGCGCAAAAGCTGCACATACATAAATCATGCAAAATATAAATTTACTTTAAAAATGTGGTTTTTCAGAAATGTATTAATCATGCTGCAAAAAACACTCAGTTAGCTGTCATTCAGAAAAAGTAGCTGTAAAGTGCCGATAGCAAGCCTTCTTCATTCTTTTTTGCAATTGTGTATTGGAACACAGCATACATAGTTTTGAGAAATATCTTGTCATTAAGCTTAATAATAAACAAGCGATATAACAGAAAAAGAGTGAAGACTCAACTCTCAATAAAAAAAATAATTTTTATTCGGATAACAGGCATCGTTTCCATGTCATTAATTAGGTTTCTCCAGCTCATGGGACAATAGAAACTTTGCCCATTCTTGGCACTGTCTGACATTAAATTTCTCGACTTGTGATGGTTTGCACATGAAAGTGACTAAGGATTTATGATTTTACCATACGTAACGAGTTGTTATTAACCAGAAAAGTTAACGCTAAGAAGCCAAATCGCAAACAAACCCGGAAGCCAAAGGAATATTTGATCTGTAAAGCCTAATAAAGGGTAGAAAATATTTTTTTATTATTTTTTTATATTTAAATGTTTTTTGAATACTAAAAAGGAAAACGACAGCCATTGGTTGAAATTAAGGGCTGCAGAAAGTTAAGGTAGCTGGTAGACCTATTGAGAAATGTACACAAGAACACTTTATAACGGTACCTGGTGTACTGACTGTATTTTTAGAATTTTCTTCGTTCTTGACGAAATTCCGCCGTCCCACAGAGGGGCATTTTGCCAGAAAACCTGGCCAAAGTTAATAGAAGTGTTTTATGAGTTAATGGCTGGAATTTTTTGATAGTGTTAGTGATAATTAGGCCCAAGGATGAACCCAACTGATTTTGGTTTAAATCGGTCCACGATTTCGCCTAGCCCCCATACAAATTCTCTTCGAAATTGCACTTATTTACACATAATTATGATAATTATGCAACAATCATGATAAAATTTAGCATGGATCAGTTCTGTATACTAAGAAATCATGATGTATAGTTTGGTGAAAATTGGATCACATTTGACCCTAGTTCCCATATAAAGTCGCCTTTAGAAATTCACGTTTGCGCTTATAAATGGCTTAAAAACATCGATAAGGTCATAAATTCAGTATGAAGGTGTATTTTGTAAATCTAAATCATATTACCAAATTTTGTTGGTCCATAATTGCCCCTTGGTCCAAAATAGGGCCCCTTAGGAAAATATGTTTAGCAATTATAATTGCCTTAAAAATTTTATTACCTCGATGAAATTCGACACGAACATGTTTAATATGAATGTGAATCATTTATGATCACATTTTATTATACTCGGATCATAAGTGCCCCTAGGTATCACATACGGTCCATTAAGAAAATCAAGCATACATCTCATATTGTTATAATAGTCGATATACATACATACATATGTATGTAATTAAGTTTTTAATCTTCTGTGATAATTAATATTTATTCATAATATTTATTTTACATTATTTAATACTTAACTTAAAAAAAATACTTAAAAAGTGAAACCAACTACAATCGTTAAAATCGTTATCATTTTCATCATCAATGTCAGGAAGGAGTAATTTAATAGTATCTGATGAAAATGCTTTTCTATTCCTTCGCGTTTTTTGTGTACTGCAGCTCATAAAAGGGTCGCTGCTTAAATGTAACCTATTCAGGACATCTCCATTGGTATCGCTTCCACTGAATTTCCTCGCATAATTCGTACGCCATATGGCTTCATTGCCTATGGCTTTATTGCACTGCGTCTAATTTTTTTTTTAATTTAAAAAAAACTAAAATTTTCAAAAAATCTTCAAAAATAATTGTGCAAATTTACGCAAACTTTTTTTGTTCCTAAATGTAGAGAGTTCGTATTTTCTTGTGGTATATAATATCAAACTATTAAAAACTACATTCACCTTTAAAATCGTTATCTTTTTTAGAAAGAGTAAAAAATTGTGACATTTTTATTATTTTTAAATTTTAAACGAATAATTTTAACTGAAGGGTTGTAATGAATTTGAAATACATTTCTCATAAATGACTCAATGATTCCCAACGAACAAATCTTTCGAAGTTTTTATGGCATTGCCAAATCTGTTATCACCAGATATTAAGGGACTGACAATAAAGATGAGATTTGTTCTGAAAAGGGTAATGTAGGTTCAAAAATTATATTCTCTAGAGCCTATTAAGTATAGGGTTAGATAGTTAGTTAGTTATTGAAATTCAAATTTATAAATTCATATCCTTTTTGAGGAAACTGAGAAAGGAAACCAAATGCACTCAAAAAAGCCGCAGCTTAGTTTAGTAATGGATATTGAAGCAAACACACATAACGCTGTTACCCTCAGCAAGATCAGGTAGTTGTTTGAACCTACATCAAACACAGCCTTTTTTTGCCTGGGCATAATCAAAAATACAAATTTCCATGACAATTTTCCCCTATAAAAAGGTTGAACCGAACTTACTTATTTGCTACCTGAATACGGTAGCTGTTGCTTCTAGGGAAAATACAAATTTCCAAAATGGTTTCCACCACCTATAAAAGGTTTGATATTGCCGAATAAATTTCAAACACTCCCGAATCTCGGTAGACAATAGTTGTCAGCGGAAAATTTATTGAAAAAAAAAAATGGAAGCAAAAAGACAAGTAAAATCTAGCGAAGTGCTCGACAAGTGTATAGACATGTCGAAAGTAAAACTGGATGTGTTGAAGGCACAAATTAGTAAGAAAATCCACGACGTTTTTTATATTGAAAAATTTGTTTACAATGAATTGAAAGTGGAAAAATTTATAAGTCCGATGATGATGCGTAGAAATATGACTGAATTTCTGAATGATCTCCGCGTCAAACAATTCATATTTGAATTATGGCCGATTTTATTAGCGGCTGAAGAGAGTGCTGCAAGCATACCAAAAAAGCCTAAACATCGAAATGGAAACGAACAATCTAAATCTAGTTCACATTCTCGATCCAGAAAGCAAGGCAATATGGTGAACAGTGGAAAGGAACCATTTGTACCTCCTAAAACTTTCAATCAAGCTGACATTGAAAACGATATTAAGCATCGCGAAAAACACAGTGAATCTACATCGCTTTCTGGATCCCCTGAAAGCCGAAATAGTGATACGGGAAGTGGCACACAAGCAGACCAAAAGCAACCATTAGTGCCGTCCAAAACTTTCGGTTCCAGCCTTAAACCAAAACAACGCATCAACATGGTGAATGGAGGAAAACTACCACAAGTACCTTCTAAAACGTTGAGTTCCAAACTTAAACCACAAGGACGTATCGACATATCCAAAGTAAAATTGGACACTTTGAAGCCGTGGATAAGCAAGAAAATCTTTGATATTTTGGAAAGAGAAGATAATGTTGCAGTAGAGTTCGTATACAATAAATTAAAACAGGATCAAATGCTTTGTAAACAGAAATTCCAAATTAGAATTGCTGGATTCTTAAATGGTGGCAAAGCACAGAAATTTGTATGTGAATTATGGCCACTTCTGTTGTCAGCCCAAGAGATTGAAAGGGGCATACCAGCTGAGTTGATGCAGCAGAAGAAAGATGAAAATGTAAGAATTGGGGAGGATACAAAAGCAGAACAAAGGGAACATTTGACTACCAGTACTTTAAGCACCAAGAATCAACATCCAGATAAAGAAAATAATAAAAATGCAATGAATTTTGAAAGTCAAGTTCCTAAACTGGATAAGTCTGGATCGAAAGATAACCAAATTAATAAAGATAAATCAAGCAAGCGTACCGCGGATTGTTCTTCACAACACCGTGACACAGAACGTAGTCATAATTCAAGAAGTTCCACTTCACATAAGAAATCATCTTCTAAAATAGTCAGCAAGAGCCGTGATAATCGTAGCGATGATGGTAAAGCCTGCGGCTTAAACGGTTTTGAAAATAATTGTATGTTCTCACCTAAAACCCTACAACAAGAGACAAAAGCCATCTCACTAGATCAACGTCCTTCTACACCAATTGGAGAATTTTTGTCGGAACATTGGCAACAAACCCATGAGTTTTTGAATCTTTGGAACGAAGCACCCGATAAGGAAACAATTCTATTATCAACCAAGTTTATATATCCTGAGGAAAAAAATATTGCAAAACATATATACGCCACTTTGTTGCCAGCAGCTGCATCTGTTACAAAATCAGATCATAAACAGCGTAAGCCGAATATTGACTTTGAGAAGGTAATTAAAGCCGAAATCGAAATAAAAGCTGCCCGCGAACTACGCTCTCGTAAACGTACGCATTCGACTATGAGTAACGAAAGCAAAAGGTCCAAAAGTGATTCTTCCAATAAAGATGAACAGCAACCAGCTAAGAAGAGCCGAACAAAGGTAAAGAAATCCTCTACGAATTCAGACAAAGGCTCCCCAATGAAGCCACAAGCTGAATCCAGTAAACAGAAGAAATACAGCAAAGCAATGAGAGAACGGATGCTGGAGCTTTTTGGTAGTTGTAGTAGCGACGAAGAAGAACACCGTCCAGACAAAACCTCTTCTAAGAAGCCGGTAGCGGAATTGAAAAGAAATGAGGACCACAAGAAGTGTACAACGACATGAGAAAAATTGAGTTTGAGCTTTTTGGCAGTATGAGTAGTGATGAAGAAACCGTTTAAAATATACTCAGCAATGAAGACCTACTTTTTACAACAGAAGCTATGGTATGGGACGATACTAATGCGGATTATAACTTTGAAAAAAAAATGTATTATTTGTAATCAATTCGTATAATTTTATATTAAATATCACATGACAATGTTTTTAATTTTTATTAAAGATTGATGTAATAAATGAATAGTTTTTAAGTTTAATTTTTAATCTTAAGAAATATAAAATAAAAATAAAAAAACAAAAATAAAATTTTTTTCAATGTTCTAATTCAACTACAGTGCTAAAGAGGAAAGGAAAGGGTTATAAAAGTTTTTTATATTCACAACTAAAAATGGAAACAAATTGGTTTTGAATCTTATATTTACAAAAGAAATCATTGTTTTCATTTCTTTAAGGTAAAGTAAGGGTGTATTTTTTTATATATTTGATGTCATATTGTTTGTTCATTACAATTGATAAAAATGAAGCGCTTTGTGATAGATCATATCGTTTTAAAAACTTATTGCAAAAGTGTAGAAAATTATTAATTATTAAGAATTTTCAGTTGAAAAAGTGCATTTAATACAGAGATCAGCAATGAGTATTCAAAAAGATGAGTAGAAACATACACATAATTTCTGATGGTTATACGCATTCATACTCATATTCAAAGTTTAAAGTACTCATCATACTCATATTTAACAACACGTATGATGTTGTTGATTCCGACTCTCCATAATTCCACATATACACGAAGCACAAAACAAATGTGAATCGCGTACGAACACTAAAATGCTCACTAAAAGGTTGTGTGTTTGCTCTGCTTGCTGCTCTGCCTTTTTTGCTTATGTGTCTTTTTTTGTAAATGCAACAACAACTAAGACCGTAAATTTTCGAGTCACTCGAATCATTTATAAGTACATACATATAAGTATTTTTTTAGAAGTCGCCGTAGTCTAGTAGGTAGTGTGTTGGCTTATTAGACGCAAAGAAAGGGTTCGAGCCCCAGGCCAGACATGAAAGACAAACCACAAAAATTATTTCTTCGGCGACTTCCTTCCTCTCAAGAGATTTCTGGCAAAAACTCTGAGAGTAAATAAATTTGTCATAAAAAAGTTTCTCAAAAATCTGTCGTTCGCAGTCGACTTTAAACTGTAGATCCCGCCACTCATGTATAAAATTAGCACACACAACCTAAGTGGTTTGAGAAACTAGGACGTTGTACAATGGGTCAATTCGACCTCCGGGTACTGTACTTGTCTTAATTGACAAGTACATGTCCTCTAACATAACCTAACATAGAACAGCGGTGACAGTCTTGTGAAAAGTAAATAAACACACTACGTTGGCTTACGAGACGTGAGGCCACTGTTCAAACAAAATGAAAAAGTATTTCTTCGGCGACTTTCTCTCAGCAGATTTCGGACGTTCGCAGTTGACTTTAAACTGTAGGTCCCGCCACTCACGATAAAATTAATACGCAATTGACTGAATGATTGCAATGACCAATTACAGTGGACAGCAAAAGTCTTAGTACTCCAATATATTTTGACGAAAAAAACAGTCCCCACAGGCTTACTCTTGCACAAAGTCCCGATATGTATTCAAGAGAGAGATTTAGGAGATTATTTGAAAGAACGACTATGTAATCGCTAAACCTCAAACAAAAGTCAATGGAAAAAATTTGCTCATGGTGCCATAAGAAAACAAATAAACAAAACTTGTACATTCAATTCCAAATGGGTTAAATGGAGTGCTTCACCTTAAGAGATATTCTTCGAAATATAAGGATAACATTTTCATGTATTAGGCCTTTGAATTTTAAATTTACTCAGGGTTCTCCTTGGAGTACCTATGGAGTCATCTGAAACAATTCCTTATTTTTCTCTTGTTTTATGACAAACATTAAAAATTTCTTTGTTTTATAATAAAACAGAAATAAACTGATAAAATAAATATAAAATCCTTAATTTTTTATATAAACTATGAAATGAAATTTTATGAAATTGTCAAAATATATAGGAGTACTAAGACTTTTGCTGTCCACTGTATATATGTATGTATTACAAAAATTTGGAAAATTATGATAAGACCGCTTCGCTTGGTACTTCGTATAAAGTTTTACTACTTTTAACTTGCATTGAGTTCTTCGAAAGTTCACTTATTTTGTTTTTGTAGAATTTTTTTAAGTCAACGTTCCGGTAGGTCTTACTGTTGTAAATTGTAGTGTTGGCAAAAACTCGAAATGATAATAATATTAATAACTTCAAATTTCATGAAACACTACGCAGTGAATTTTGACAAAGGACTTCCTCTTCAGAGGCTTAATCCAGCAGACAGGTTCTGCGAGTAAGGAAGCAAAAAGACACCATCACCCATGAAGCATGATAAAGTATTTTGTCACAGAAAACCCCCGTTAAGTTCGAGCTTCAGCTTGGTGAATATTATTCGCACTTTGCACCAGGAAAATATGCATTTGAGCAGTGGTTTGCTAAAAGAAATAAGAAATCTTTTTATTTTATTTTAAGACCGAATATTCAGGGGATTGTCCCTAATTATAGGTTATAGAAGAGAGGAAAGAGGGAATGCCTATATACACCTTTTCTATTTGTAAGTTAAACTTATCAACATGGTAATTGCAGTGTTTGTATTCAATATTTTTCTCAATTGTTTGTTGAAAAACCCAAGCCATTACATACATAAATTACAACCCTTCAGCCGGGATTGCGATCTATTTTCTCACGCCTACAGTTTAAAATCTACTTCGAAAGACAGATTTTTTTTTAACTTTTCATGGCAATTTATTTGCCTCTCAGAGTTTTTGTCAGAAAATTGCTGAAATGAAGCCGCGGAAGAAATTTTTTTGAAGATATCTAACCAGGGGTTTAATCGTGGTCAACACACTTTCTACTAGACTACGGCGACTACAACAGGAAACAGGGAATAGTGTTTTTGTATAGGGTTATCCATTTCGTGGTTTCAAAAGTAAACGTAAATAAAACACAAATAAAATATTTTTTTCATGATATTTCTTTTTTATTGTAAAGTTTGAACGTTGACATTATGTGTGTTGGTTTTTAAGTGCTCAAGAGTTGAAGGTTTATCTCCATAAACACGGTCTTTCGCGTAGCCCCACAAAAAAGTCTAATGGTGTTAAATCGCATTATCTTGGTGGTCAGTTAATATCGCCACGACGAGAAATTACGCGGTCAGGAAATGTCTCTTGCAATAAAGCCATATTCGCTTGAGTTATGTGGCATGTGGCACCGTCTTGTTGAAACCACATATTCTCCAAGTCGTGTTCTTCAACAGCAGGCAAAAAAGTCGGTTATCATATGACCATAACGTACCGAATTGACGGTGACAGTGGTTCCATCGTCGTTTTCAAAGAAGTAAGGTCCAATCACACCTTCGGACCAAAGAGCGCACCAAACAGTGACTTTTTCTGGATGTAATGGCTTCTCTTCAATTACTTGAGGATTCTCAGAACCCCAAATACGACAATTTTGTTTATTAACATACCCACCGAGTGTGAAATGTGCTTCATCGCTGAAGAAAATTTTGTTCGATACGTGGCTGTGGCAGAATCACCATTTTTGTAGTAGGTTTTGATAATTTTTATGCGTTGCGTGGTAGTTAAGCGATCCATTTTCGTCAATGTCAGACTTTCAACTGAAAAGAAAAAAATTGGTTTCACAACTTAGTTTGACAGATGTCGAATTCCAGTCCCATACTTTTGAAACCACTAAGTGGATAGCCCTTTATTAAAATCTACAGAAAAGACTTATGCAGAAAGAAGGTTATACACACAGATAGGGCGGTTAATAAATATATTCTGTCTGTAACGTATTCTGCGATCTACTAGCCAATCAAACACAAACATATGTATGTTACGAGTTTTATTGAAAAATATATGCGATTTAGAGTGAGAAGGTAATTTATTTACCTCACGAGTACAATCCTTTGAAGTAGCTATAGAACAGCGAAACTGAAGTGTAGTTGTTTGAGATACCAGAGGCTTTAAAAATATCAAAGGGATATGGTGGCCGCATATTGTGCATGAATTGGGTATAAGAAGGCTCTGTTTTAATGTGTGCCAGTTGAGCTTACATACATATATTCGCAGATGATTCCATTAAGGTATTACGCTGATATTAATTGTGGAGCTAACGAACAAAACCAGACATGTCCTCATTAAATGGTGTTTTAAATTTCATTTTAGGAATCTCTAAGTATGCATCATCGGTCTTATTTTAAAATAATAAGAAAAGCTGACTTTTCCTAAATGAAAACCAGTCTTATGTTCAAGGTTTTATTATATATTTCTGTGAAAAGGAATAAAAATCCTTAAATCCATAGAAATTTTTATATTGTCATAAAGTTAGGTACGTCAATATTTATACACGATGGAAGCTAATGACATTTTATTAGTGTAAGTTGGTCATAAGTAATTAAGTAATTTTAATAAAATAATAAGTAATTATTGTTACTTTTCTTTCTTTAAAGCTGGATCCACCCCATTTTTTATATGGAGTTTGACAGCCCTCTTCTTGAGTGAAGGAAAAAATATTTTTTATGAACAACTCTCATCTCGAGTTGGTTTAATTTTATATTTTGTCCGGAAAAACTTGAACAGAGCAGCCAGTATGTTATAATTTACATACAAAGTTGATTTGGTATGCCCACATATTAGGTTAAGTTAGGTTAGAGTGGTAGCTTTGATACCAAAATCTCATTTAAGCATGTACAAGTGAATGCAGTCCCTTTACTGACTAAGTTCTACCAAACCAGGGAAGCAGAAGTAGTTGGGCAGCGCAAAAGCTGCACGTCCACATACATAAATCATGCAAAATTTAAATTTCCTTTAAAAATGTCGTTTTTTTCAGAAATGAATGAATCATGCTGCAGAAAACACGCAGTTAGCTGTCATTCAGAAAAAGTAAAGTGTTGATAGCAAGCCTTCTTCATTTTTTTTTGCATTTGTATATTGGAACATGGCGAGAGGAATATGTTGTCATTAAGCTTATACGCGATATAACAGAAAAATATAGAAAATTCAAATCTCGATCAAAAAAAATAAATTTTATTCCAATAACATGCTTCGTTTTCATGTCATTAATTAGGTGTCTCCCGTCATGGGACAATAGAACATTGCCATTGAATGATACTCTTGGCGCTGTCTGACATTAAATTTTTCGGCTTGTAATGGTTTGCACATAGAACTGACTAAGGATTTATGACTTTAGCATACGTAACGAGTTGTTATTAACCAGAAAAGTCTAAAAGGCTAAGAAACCAAATTGCAAACAAACCCGGAAGCCAAAGGAATATTTGATCTGTAAAGCCTAATAAAGGGTAGAAAATGTTTTTTACGACAGTCCATTAGGGATTGTTATTGAAATTCATGGTTACATATTTAAATGTTTTGTGAATACTAAGAAGGAAAACGACAGCCATTGGTTGAAATTAAGGGCTGTAGAAAGTTCAGGTACCTGGTAGACCTAGTTAGAAATGAATACAAGAACACGAAAGGGTGGAGTTCAATTGCTCTGCTGAAAGAGCAGGTAGCTGGTTGACCCTCCGTGAAATATCTTTGGAACCAATCGAACCTATTTGCTACCTACTTACGCTGAATAAGCTAAACCCGGTACCTGCTATAATGCAAACAAAAACTTCCAAAATAGATTCCACCTATAAAAGGCGTGAAGCTTGCCTAATAAGTTCAATCACAATTTAGTCTCGGTAGACAACAGACAACATTAGTGGAAATTCAATACAAAAATGGAAGCAAGAAAAAAAGTAAAATCTAGCGAAGTGCTCGGCAAGTGTATAGACATGTCGAAAGTTAAACTGGATGTGTTGAAGGCACAAATTAGTAAGAAAATCCACGACGTTTTTTATATTGAAAAATTTGTTTACAATGAATTGAAAGTGGAAAAATTTATAAGTCCGATGATGATGCGTAGAAATATGACTGAATTTCTGAATGATCTCCGCGTCAAACAATTCATATTTGAATTATGGCCGATTTTATTAGCGGCTGAAGAGAGTGCTGCAAGCATACCAAAAAAGCCTAAACATCGAAATGGAAACGAACAATCTAAATCTAGTTCACATTCTCGATCCAGAAAGCAAGGCAACGTGGTGAACAGTGGAAAAGAACCATTTGTACCTCCTAAAACTTTCAATCACGATGACATTGAAAACGATATTAAGCATCGCGAAAAACACAGTGAATCTACATCGCTTTCTGGATCCCCTGAAAGCCGAAATAGTGATACGGGAAGTGGCACACAAGCAGACCAAAAGCAACCATTAGTGCCGTCCAAAACTTTCGGTTCCAGCCTTAAACCAAAACAACGCATCAACATGGTGAATGGAGGAAAACTACCACAAGTACCTTCTAAAACTTTGAGTTCCAAACTTAAACCACAAGGACGTATCGACATATCCAAAGTAAAATTGGACACTTTGAAGCCGTGGATAAGCAAGAAAATCTTTGATATTTTGGAAAGAGAAGATAATGTTGCAGTAGAGTTCGTATACAATAAATTAAAACAGGATCAAATGCTTTGTAAACAGAAATTCCAAATTAGAATTGCTGGATTCTTAAATGGTGGCAAAGCACAGAAATTTGTATGTGAATTATGGCCACTTCTGTTGTCAGCCCAAGAGAGTGAAAGGGGCATACCAGCTGAGTTGATGCAGCAGAAGAAAGATGAAAATGTAAGAATTGGGGAGGATACAAAAGCAGAACAAAGGGAACATTTGACAACCAGTACTTTAAGCACCAAGAATCAACATCCAGATAAAGAAAATAATAAAAATGCAATGAATTTTGAAAGTCAAGTACCTAAACTGGATAAGTCTGGATCAAAAGATAACCAAATTAATAAAGACAAATCAAGCAAGCGTTCCGCGGATTGTTCTTCGCAACACCGTGATACAGAACGTAGTCATAATTCAAGAAGTTCCACTTCGCATAAGAAATCATCTTCTAAAATAGTCAGCAAGAGCCGTGATAATCGTAGCGACGAAGCACCCGATAAGGAAACAATTCTATTATCCCAAGTTTATATATCCTGAGGAAAAAAATATTGAAAAACAAATAAACGCCACTTTGTTGCCAGCAGCAGCATCTGTTAGAAAATCAGATCATAAAGAACATAAGCCGAATATTGACTTTGAGAAGGTATTTAAAGCCGAAGTCGAAATAAAAGCTGCCCGCGAACTACGCTCACGTAAACGTACGCATTCGACTATGAGTAACGAAAGCAAAAGGTCCAAAAGTGATTCTTCCAATAAAGATGAACAGCAACCAGCTAAGAAGAGCCGAACAAAGGTAAAGAAATCCTCTACGAATTCAGACACAGGCTCCTCAAGGAAGCCACAAGCTGAATCCAGTAAACAGAAGAAATACAGCAAAGCAATGAGAGAACGGATGCTGGAGCTTTTTGGTAGTTGTAGTAGCGACGAAGAAGAACACCGTCCAGACAAAACCTCTTCTAAGAAGCCGGTAGCGGAATTGAAAAGAAATGAGGACCACAAGAAGTGTACAACGACATGAGAAAAATTGAGTTTGAGCTTTTTGGCAGTATGAGTAGTGATGAAGAAACCGTTTAAAATATACGCAGCAATGAAGACAGAAGCTATGGTATGGGACGATGCTAATGCAGATTATAATTTTGAAAAAAAATGTATTATTTGTAATGAATTCGTATAAGTTTTATATAAAATATCGCATGACAATGTTTTTAATTTTTATTAAAAATTGATGTAATAAATGAATAGTTTTTAAGTTTAATTTTTAATCTTAAGAAATATGAAATAAAAAAATTTATTCAATGTTCTAATTCAACTATTATGCTAAAGAGGAAAGGAAAGGATTATAAAAGTTTTTTTTGTATTCCCAACGAAAAATGGAAACAAATTGGTTTTGAATATTATATTTACAGAAGAAATCATTGTCACCGTAGTATAGTAGGTAGTGTGTTGGCTTATTAGACGCAAAGCCAGGGTTCAAGCCCCAGGCCAGACATGAAAGACAAAATACAAAAAGTATTTCTTCGGCGACTTCCTCTCAGCAGATTTCTGGCAAAAACTCTGTAAGTGAAAAAATTGCCATGAAAAGCTTCTCGAAAAAAATCGGACATTCGCAGTTGACTTTAAGCTGTAGGTCCCGCCACTCATGTATAAAATTAACAGACACAACATAAATGGTGTGAGAAACTAGGTCGTAATCCTGAATGAAGGGTTGCAATGACCAAATACAGTGGACAGCAAAAGTCTTAGTACTCCAATATATTTTGACGAAAAAACAGTTCTCACAGGCTTAATACTCTTGCGCAAAGTCCCGATATGTCTTCAAGAGAGAGATTTAGGAGGTTATTTGAAAGAACGGCTATGTAATCGCTAAACCTCAAACAAAAATCAATCGAAAAACTTGCTCATGGTGCCATAAGATCATATTAAACTTGTACATTCAATTCCAAATGGGTTAAATGGAGCACTTTACCTCCAGAGATATTCTTCGAAATATAAGGGATAACATTTTCATATATTAGACCTTTGAATTTCAAATTTACTCAGGGTTCTCCTTGGGATACCTATGGAGTCATCTGAAACTATTCCTTATTTTTTTCTTGTTTTATGAAAAACATTAAAAATTTGTTTGTTTTATAATAAAACAGAAATAAACAAATAAAATAAATCTAAAAACCTTAATTTTTTATACAAACTATGAAATGAAATTTCATGAAATTGTCAAAATATATTGGAGTACTATATGAGACACAAATATCAAAGCAAATTATATTAAAAAAAACGCGGCCACCTTAATTACCGACAATCTTACAACTGTTTTTTTTAAAGTAGTATACAACAACAACAACACGGCTAAATTAATATACTGTGTTGTTTGTGTATTTTCGTTTTGTTTATTTTGTTTTGCTTTCTTTTTCTTTTATTCTTACACTCGCACTGCACTTTTGGATATATTTATTTTAAAAACACCAATTAAAGCACCTATTACAATTTATTTTACATACATACCTTATAAAAAGTAGGGTAAAAGATTATTAAAATAATTTATTTAATAAATACCAGCGAAATATTTGGATTAAGGGTGTGGTTTATCCAACAACAAAAAAAAAAACAATGTGGTGATCCTCGACACAAAATCTGCAAATAAGATCTCGGCAAATATTTTATTTTATTCGGGGATTATCCGGTTCGATTGGACCAAAATGTGGGGGTGAGAGGGGAAGCAAATAAAATAAAATATTTATCGAGATATCGGGGTAAATAAAAATAGAAAATGTATTAGATTCAAATATTATTAATATTTATTCTGCACACAAACGTACCTTTCGGGTTTGGGGGTTGATTGGGTATATGATCAATTCTTTTATATTTTCAGATAATTCACAATAATAGAAACTTAATAACAGGGGTGGTTTATACACTTAAACTAAATGTATACTAAGGCTTAAAATTAAGGTAGCCAGCGTGAACATCGCGTGTAAGCTTAATGACAAGATATTTCTCTCGCCATGTTCCAATATACAAATGCAAAAAAGAATGAATAAGGCTTGCTATCGGCACTTTGCAGGTACTTTTTCTGAATGACAGCTAACTGAGTGTTTTCTGCAGCATCATTCATTCATTTCTGAAAAAGCGACATTTTTAAAGGGAATTGAAATTTTGCATGATTTATGTATGTGGGCGTGCAGCACTTGCGCTGGCCAACTATTTATTCTTCCCTGGTCTGGTAGAACTTAGTCAGTAACGGGGCTGCGTTCACATGTGCGTGCTCAAATAAGCTTTTGGTATCAAAGCTACCACTCTGACCTAATCTAACCTAATATGTGGGGAAATCAATTCACCTTTTTATGTAAAATATAAACTACTGGCTGGTATGTTCAAGTTCTTCCGGATAAAATCTGAAATTTAAGCAACTCGAGATGAGAGTTCTTCATAAAAAATATTTTTTTCTTCTCTCAAGAAGAGGGCTGTCAAATTACACATAACCTAACCTAGCCTAACAATAAAACATCTAGTTTATGAGCCACTTAAACCGATAAAATGTCAATAACTCCCATCGTGTATAAATATTGACGTACCTAACTTTATAACAATATAAAAATTTCTATGGATTTAAGGATTTTTATTCCTTTTCACAGAAATATATAATAAAACCTTGAACATAAGACTGGTTTTCGTTTAGAAGAAGTCAGCTTTTCTTACTATTTTAAAATAGGATCGAGGATCTGGTTTTAAATGAAAATATTTCATGGCTTCATTATGCATACTTAGAGATTCGTAAAATGAAATTTAAATCAGCATTTGATGAGGACGTATCTAGGTTTGTTCGTCAGCTCCACAATTAATATCAGCGTAATACGTTAATGGCCTTCATCTGAGAATCCATGTAAGCTCAACTGGCACACATTAAAACAGAGCCTTCTTATACCCAATTCATGCACAATATGCGGCCACCATATCCCTTTGATATTTTTAAAGCCTCTGGTATCTCAAACAACTACACTTCAGTTTCGCTGTTTTATAGCTACTTCAAAGGATTGTACTCGTGAGGTAAATAAACTACCTTCTCACTCTAAATCGCATATATTTTTCAATAAAACTCGTAACATACATACGTTTGTGTTTGATTGGCTAGTAGATCGCAGAATACGTTACAGACGGAATATATTTATTAACCGCCCTATCCGTGTGTATAACCTTCTTCCTGCATAAGTCTTTTCTATAGATTTCAATACAAAAACACTATTCCCTGTTTCCTGTTGTAGTCGCCGTAGTCTAGTAGATAGTGTGTTCGCCACAGTTAAATCCCAGGTTAGACATCTCCTACAAAATAAAATGTGAGAGAAAAATTTTTCGCGCTTCATCTCAGCAAGTTTCTGACAAAAACTCTGAGACCAAATAAATTGCCATGAAAAGTTTAAAAAAAAATCTATCGTTCGAAGTCGATTTTAAACTATAGGCGCCGCCACTCTGTATTAATTTAACACACGCAACATAAGTGACGTAAGAAAATAGGCCGTAATCCCGGCTGAAGGGTTGTAATTTATGTATGTAATGGCTTGGGTTTTTCAACAAACACTTGAGCAAAATATTGAATACAAACAGTGCAATTACCATGTTGACAAGTTTAACTTACGAATAGAAAAGGTGTATATAGGTATTCCCTCTTTCCTCTCTTCTATAACCTAGTTTCTTAACATTATTTTGTTTCATTCTGACGATAAAATTCAGAAAATCAATGATAAACTACAAATGTATTACCATATGGTCGAAGGATATGCTATTGACTGGAAAATGAGAATAAATTTCGAAAAATACGAAACAATTCTTTTTCGTCCTCCTGTGGCCAAGTGCAGTTATAACATTAGAAACAATTGGTGAAATTTTGGAATAAAATCTTACTCTAATATACCTATTCCAGGCAAACAATCTGTAAAAAAATACTTGGATGTTAACCATGACAAATTTCTATATTTCAATAATCATATTGATATACAAATAGATAAGGCTAAAAAGGATTTTTTTCGTGTACAAAAGACTGTTTTTTCTAAACATAATAATCCTACGGTTAAACTTATCTTATATAAATCATTGATTAGACCCATTCTCACGTATGGTTGTCCAATTTGGTATAATGTCTCACCGTCATATATGGAGGAAATGAGAGTATTTGAGTGAAAATGCCTTAGGGTTTGTACTTCTTTGTTTAGGTCACAAGATAGTGGCTTTACGAAGTATGTGTCGAATGGAAGATTATATTCCAAGGCAAAAGTTGACAGAATTGATAACCTTATCATTCATTTAATCAGATCAGATCATATTGTGAAGACCATGGATGCACTGAAAATAATCTGATTATGGCTTCATATTATGTGGGGGAAGAGTACATATATAGAACTATTCAAAATGGACATATTCCTCCAGAGGCCTTTTTCTACCTGGATAAATATGGATATATCCAGAATGAAAGGGGCCTTCCAATATTTTACCATATTTACCGCCGGGCCACTGAGGGATTTATGATGATAGCATGTATCTTGAGAATACAAATATGTTTCCAAATATAAATTTTAAAAAATATTGGTGGCTTGAAATGTAAGGTGCCTACATTGCATACTGCTTTTATCTCGTGACTTTGTTTTTTATCCTTGTAATAAATAGATAATGTTTTTCTTTCTATTTTTCCATTGCAAAGTATTTTTTTTTCTATCGAACTATTATTAGATAATAGAACTAAAATAAGTATTATTAAAATGTATTAAAATTAAATCTAATACGTATATGCTTGAGCGCCCAATGGGGGACAGTGCACACATATTTAGTTATTGTATGTTTCCTCTATTTGTTTATTTGTATTTTTTTTTTTTGTAAATAAATGGATAAAAAAACTAGTTTATTAATTGCAACATAATGCACTCACTACATTATTAGGGACAATTCCCGGAATATTCATCCATACATGATTGGTCATTACAACCCTTCAGTCAGGATTACGACCTAGTTTCTCACTACATTTATGTTGTGTGTGTTAATTTCATATCTGGCCTGGGGCTCGAACCCTGGCTTTGCGTCTAATAACCCAACACACTACCTACTGTACTACGGTGACAATGACAACAATGATTTCTTCTGTAAATATAAGATTCAAAACCAATTTATTTCCATTTTTAGTTGGGAATACAAAAAAAAAACCTTTTATAACCCTTTCCTTTCCTCTTTACCACTGTAGTTGAATTAGAACATTGAAAAAAAAATTTATTTTTGTTTTTTATTTTTATTTTATATTTCTTAAGATTAAAAACTAAACTTAAAAGTTATTCATTTATTACATAAATTTTTAATAAAAATTAAAAACATTGTCATGTGATATTTAATATAAAATTATACGAATTGATTACAAATAATACATTTTTTTCCAAATTATAATCCGCATTAGCATTGTCCCATACCATAGCTTCTGTTGTAGAAAATTAGTCTTCATTCCCGAGTATATTTTAAACGGATTCTTCATCACTACTCATACTGCCAAATAGATCAAACTCAAGTTTACTCATGTCGTTGTTACACTTGTGGTCCTCCTGTCTTTTTAATGCTGCTACGGACTTCTTAGAAGAGGTTTTGTCTGGACGGCGTTCTTCCTCATCGCTACTACAACTACCAAAAAGCTCCAGCATCCGTTCTCTCATTGCTTTGCTGTAATTCTTCTGTTTACTGGATTCAGCTTCTGGCTTCCTTGACGAGCCTTTGTCTGAATTGTGCTTCGTACACGATTTCTTTACCTTTGTTCGGCTCTTCTTAGCTGGTTGCTGTTCTTCTTTATTGGAAGAATCACTATCGGACCTTTTGCTTTCGTTACTCATAATGGAGTGCGTACGTTTACGTGAGTGTAGTTCGCGGGCAGCTTTTATTTCGACTTCGGCTTTAACTACCTTATCAAAGTCAATATTGCGTCTTTGCTGCTTATGGTTTGATTTTCTAACAGATGATGGCGGTGGCGACAAAGTGGTGTTTATTTGTTTTGCAATATTTTTTTCCTCAGGATATATAAACTTGGTTGATAATAGAATTGTTTCCTTATCGGGTGCTTCATTCCAAAGTTTCAAAAACTCATGGGTTTGTGAACAATGTTCCGACAAAAATTCTCGGATTGGTGTAAAAGGACGTTGATCCAGTGAAATGGCTTTTGTCTCTTGTTGTAGGGTTTTAGGTGAGAACATACAATTATTTTCAAACCCGTTTAAGCCGCATGCTTTACCATCATCGCTACCATGTTCACGGTTCTTACTGACTATTTTAGAAGATGATTTCTTATGTGAAGTGGAACTTCTTGAATTATGACTACGTTCTGTATCACGGTATTGTGAAGAACATTCCGCGGAACGCTTGCAGGATTCTTTTGATAAAGACTTGTGCTGTTTAGATAACTGATTTTCAATGTTAATGGAATTTTTATTATTTTCCTTTTCCGAGCGTTTATTCTTGGTACTTAAAGTGTTGGTGGTTAAACGTTGCTTCTCATCCACGTTTGTGCTACTTCCCTCACCACTAATTTGGCTATCAGTGGACCGAGAATGCAATGCAGATCCGTCATGCTTAATATCCTTTTCAATTACGTTTACATTCTCATCTTTCTTCTGCTGCATAAACTCAGCTGGTATGCCGCTTTCACTCTCTTGGGCTGACAACAAAAGTGGCCATAACTCACATACAAATTTCTGTGCTTTGCCACCATTTAGAAATCCAGCAATTCTAATTTGGAATTTCTGTTTACAAAGCATTTTATCCTGTTTTAATTTATTGTATACGAACTCTACGGCAACATTATCTTCTCTTGCCAAAATATCGGCGATTTTCTTCCTTATCCACGGTTTTAATACGTCCAATTTTACTTTGGATATGTCAATGCGTCCCTGGGATTTAAGTTTGGAACGCCAAGTTTTAGGAGATGCTAGCAGTTTATTTCCACCATTCAACATGCTGATGCGTTGTTGTGGTTTAAGGCTGGCACCAAAAGTGTTAAACGGTACTAGTGGTTGCTTTTTAGTCCTATTTCCCGTACCACTATTTCGGCTTTCAGGGGATTCAGAAAGCGATGTAGATTCACTGTGTTTTTCGCGATGTTTAATAACGTTTTCAATGTTATCTTGATTTAAAGTTTTAGGAGGTACAAATGGTTCCTTTCCACTGTTCACAATGTTGCCTTGCTTTCTGGATCGAGAATGTGAACTAGATTTAGATTGTTCGTTTCCATTTCGATGTTTAGTTTGGATACATTCATCTTTCTTCGGCTCCGTAGGCTTATTTGGTATGCTTGCAGCACTCTCTTCAGCCGCTAATAAAATCGGCCATAATTCAGATATGAATAGTTTGACGCGGAGATCATTTAGAAATTCAGTCATATTTCTATGCATCTTTATCGGACTGGGAACTTTTTCCAATTTCAATTCATTGTAAACAAATTTTTGAATTTGAAAAACATTGGAGATTTTCTTACTAATTTGTGCCTTTAACACATCCAGTTTTACTTTCGACATTTCTATACACTTGTCGAACACTTCGCCAGATTTTTCTTGTTTTGTTGCTTCCATTTTTGTATTGATTTTCCGGTGATGTTGTATGTTGTCCACCGAGACTAAATTCTGATTGAACTTATTAGGCAAGCTACACGCCTTTTATAGGTGGAAACCATTTTGGAAATTTGTGTTTTCGTTACAGCAGGTACCGTGTTTAGCTTATTCAGCGTAAGTAGGTAGCAAATAGGTTCGATTGGTTCCAAAGATATTTCACGGAGGGTCAACCAGCTATTAATTTCAAGCAATGGCTGTCGTTTTCCTCTTAACATTCACAAAACATTTAAATATGTAAACATGTGTTTCAGTAAAAATCCCTAATGGACTCTTGTAAAAAATATTTTATACCCTTCATTAGGCTTTACAGATCAAAAATTCCTTTGGCTTCCGGGTTTGTTTGCAATTTGGTTTCTTAGCCTTTTAGACTTTTCTGGTTTAATAGCAACTCGTTACGTATGCTAAAGTCATAAATCCTTAGTCAGTTCTATGTGCAAACCATCACAAGCCGAAAAATTTAATGTCAGACAGCGCCAAGAGTATCATTCAATGGGCAAAGTTCTATTGTCCCATGACGGGAGAAACCTAATTAATGACATGGAAACGAAGCATGTTATTGGAATAAAATTTATTTTTTTATCGAGATTTGAATTTTCTATATTTTTCTGTTATATCGCGTATAAGCTTAATGACATGATATTCCTCTCGACATGTTCCAATATACAAATGCAAAAAAAAAAATGAAGAAGGCTTGCTATAAACACTTAACTTTTTCTGAATGACAGCTAACTGCGTGTTTTCTGCAGCATGATTCATGCATTTCTGAAAAAACGACATTTTTAAAGGAAATTTAAATTTTGCATGATTTATGTATGTGGGCGTGCAGCCCTTGTGCCGACCAACTATTTTTTCTTCCCTGGTTTGGTAGAACTTAGTCAGTTAAGGGACTGCGCTCACTTGTACGTGCTCAAATGATCTTTTGTTATCAAAGCTATCACTCTAACCTAACCTAATATGTGGGCATACCAAATCAACTTTTTATGTAAATTATAACCTACTGGCTGGTCTGTTCAAGTTTTTCCAGACAAAATATTAAATTAACCCAATCACGAACTGAGAGTTCATAAAAAAATTATTTCTTTCTGTCAAGAATAGGGCTGTCAAACTACATATTAAAAACTGTTATCCTGTAACACTGTAAATTAGGCTTTAAAGATAAAAAAATCTAGTTTATGACCACCATAGACTGATGAAATGTTATTAACTCTCATCGTATCAAAATATATATTTTAAACCGTAAATATTGACGTACCAATCTTTATGAAAATCTAAAAATTTCTGTGAATACAAGGACTTTTCTTTCTTTTAACAACAAAATGTAATTAAACCTTGAACATGGGATTGGTTTTCGTTTCTTTAAAGAATGTCGAGTTATTTTTCATTTAATTTTATTTCTTTGTAAATGGTTACGTCTGTTTTTTTTTTCAGATGTCCGGTTTAGATCAAGGAGTCAGTTTTCGTTATTTTAAAATTAAGGCAATTCCGAGGAGCAGATTTTAAATGCAAACATTTCATGGCTTCATGATGCGTACTTGAAGATCCATAAAATAAAATTTAAAACAGCAATTTCTGAGGACGTGTCTGGGATTGTTCGTTAGCTCCACAATTAAAGTCAGCATAATGCGTTTACAGCCTTCTCCTAAGAATCTATGGACTTTAAAAGAAAGTGCCTACAAATTTACTTGACATTAAAACCCTTTAGTCTGGATCACGACCTAACCCCTCACACCACTTATGTTGTGTGAGATAATTTTATTCATGAGTGGCGGGACCTACAATTTAAAGTCGACTCCGAACAACAGATTTTTTATGGCAATTTTTATTTACTCTCAGAGTTTTTGCCAGAAATCTGCTGAAAGGAAATCGCCGAAGAAATACTTTTTGTATTTTGTCTTTAATGTCTGGCCTGGGACTCGAACCTTGGCTTTACGTCTAATAAACCAACATACTACCTACTAGACTACGTCGACTTCGAAGAAATTTTTCTTCGGCGACTTGCTCTCAGCTTCCAATTAATTAAGAAAGTAATAAGGACTTTACATCGCCTATGCTATCTTAATTAGCAAACGATACAATGCTTTGGTGAAGTAAATCCTCTTCTAAATCTATTCTCTTGAAATGAAATTATTCTGTAATAGTTCTTCTGTTACAAACTTATTGACAGTTATGGAGCATGAGATGCTAGCCGAATTGCCGATATCATTCTCAACTCCTCTAATGATGAATTGATTAGTCACGGAACGCTTTGCTTTAATGCTGTGAAGTTTAGAACAATTTTCAGTTTTTATTGATTTTTTTTAATTTTATAACGATAAGAGTACGTATGTATTTTATTGGATAGTCTTATCGTGTTCTTGCCACATCCATGTATCAATTTCAAACTTTATAAGACTCTTTCAATCTGTCGAAGTCTCCGTAGTCTAGTAGGTGGTATGTTGGCTTATTAGACGTAAGGCCACGGTTCAAACCCCCGGTCAGACATCAAAACGGAATATGAAAAAATATTTATTCGGCAACTTCCTCTCAGCAGATTTCGGGTCGTTCGGAGTCGACTTTAAACTGTAGGTCCCATCACTCATGTATAAAATTAACACACAAAACAGGATTGGTGTGAGAAATCCGACTGAAGGGTTGTATGCTATGTATGTATTTCAATCTGTAAGAGTGTCAGGTTCAATTCCAAATTTCTTGAAACAAAATAAACAGAATTTCGACAAAAGACCCTCCTCATCCATGTGTAGGCAATTTAACTTACTTAGAACTTCAATCCAGCAGACTATGAAAAAAGTTGGTTATTCAGCTGCCAATTTTTCAAAAACGCCATCTCCTCCGATAAAGTGCGATGCGGTATTATGTCCGCAAAAATTCCTGTCGAAGCCGACCCTCAGCTTGATAAACATTATTCTAACATTGCACCAGGAAAATAGGCAGTTGAGCAGTAACTTGCTAAGTTTAAACGCCCCGCCCCGCTGTTACCAATGATAACATCGAAGAACTTCACAATATAATTGTCTAAGAAGCAATTATTTTTGTATTTTAAGGCCAACCCATGCAGTGTAATTGTAATTGGAAAAATAGGCTACTAAAGGGAGAGGATAGGTGCCTCTGTTTAAAGTGGGTGCCGGCTGGTGCTCACAATCGACGATCACAAGGACGCATTGATGATTATACGTAGTGTTTGAAGCTACTTCACTCTAAAAAACCACCGGATCAGGTCATATCAGACTCAATTCGATCGATATCTAAGTGAACATCAAAGCATACAAATGTGCAACGGTTAGCTGGCAAAGTCATGATGTTGGTATATGGGATACGAATTGATCAACTATCTTGCAATGAAAAAACCATCAACAGCAACTACATAACGTTATTGGATCATATCTTTCTCGAATGTGAACCTACAAACTTTTCAGCAAAATTGTTAAGTTATAGGTTTTTATATGACTAGAGTGAGTGTGTATAATTAGAAGAACCTGATCAAATGTCCACATACTGTTCAATAACATGCTACAAATTTAATTACGTCAATATGCCTCTCAAATGTGCAACATTTTATTCAAACAAAAACTGGATATATTAAAATGATTGCTTCAAGTGCTACAAAACCGTATAAAAAATCGGTGGCCATAAACTAGATTTGTTTTGTTCTTTTTCTTCCTTTAGGGTGCTCTCATTACACATTTTCCCCAGTTTCATCTCCGCAGCAGCTCAGTAGATTATAGAACGATAAAACTTTCCCTATTAAGTGTTCCTTCTTATGGTATTCGTAACGAGATTTTTCAACCGAAAAAGTTAACCTTAAAACATCAAATTTCCAAAAATCAAGGACACCAAAGAAATATTTGATCCGATAACGGTATTGAAGGATTTAAAAATATTTTTTACGACAGCCCATGAGGGATTGTTATTGAAATTCAAGTTAATAAATTAAAATGTTTTTTTAATATTAAGAATTGAAAACAACAGTCATTGGTTGAAATTAATGGCTGCAGATAGTCCAGGTAGCTGGTTGAGGTAGCCAGTGAGGAATACCCAAGATCATCTATTTGTTACCTAAGTAGCATAAATACAAATTTGCATTAAAGGGTTGGGCCAATATGTTCAATTGCTATGTTGAAATAACAGGTAGCTGGTTGATCCTCTGTTAAATAAGGTACCTGTTCTAGCGAAAAACCAAATTTCCAAAATGGTTTCCGCCTATAAAAGACGTGAACCTTGCCCGATAAGTTCAATTACACGATCGTTTCAGTAGACGACAGACAACATCAGCGGAAAATTAAAAAAATGGAAGCAAATAAACAAGTGAAAAATGGAGATTTGTTCAATAAACGAATTGACATGTCCAAAGTGAAACTGGACGATGTAAGACAAAAAATTAATAAGAAAATCAACAGCATTTTTCAAATAAAAAAATTTATTTATAACGAGTTGAAATTGGAGCAATTTATCAGTCCGATGAAGATGCACATCCACATCACAGAATTTCTAAATGGTCCTTTGGTAAGGCAATTCATGTGCGAATTATGGCCGATTTTATTAGCGGCAGAAGAGAGTGCTACATCCATAGCAAATGATACGGTGGAGCCGAAGAAAGATGCAATTCTGAAGAAAGTCATTCAAACCAAAGACTGCAAACGATCTCAAACTACATCACTTCCGCAATCCAGAAAACAAGGTAACGTTATGAATGGCGGTAAGGAACCATTAGTACCACCTACCACTTTCGCTTCCACCGACAAACCACAAGGACACGTCTATATTGAAAAGGATGAGGGAAGTATCACGAAAGTAAAACAGAAGCCAGATAAGGAAAACAATAAAAATTCTGGAAATCAAGAAATTCAAATTTGTGAACAGGTTAACGATGATGGTACAGGAGTGGTGACATGCGGCTTAGGCGACTTCGCAAACATTTGTATGTATTCCCCTCAACAGAAGGATGCAAATGTTATTCCACATGATCAACGGCCTTCAACACCATTTCGTGAATTTTTAACACAACGCTCTACAGAAATGGACGAATTTTTGTGCCAATGGAATGAGGCACCCGATAAGGAAACAATTCTATTGTCAAACAAATTCGTATATCCCGATATAACAAACAGTGAAAACCAATCCCCGCCGACTTTCTCATCACATAGTAAACCATGTTCTAAGCCGACAGAAACCTTACCAAAGACATTAAGTGCTAGTGATGCTAACAACAGCGAACATGATGACGATTCCCGAATGAAGACGGCCGGCCTAAACACTAATTTACAGAATCAATGGCCTCGGACACCATTTCGTGAATTTTTGTTGGAACAATGTGCGGAACTAGACAAGTTTTTAAAGTGCAGAAGACGGCCAGACGATTTCTACGAAATTAAAACACCGGAAAAACTTAAAAATATTATCGCCAGTGCTGAAGGACAAGCTGCCACCACTGTGTTGCCACCGCCATCTGTCACAATATCAGATCAAAGAGACACAAATTCTGATGAGACCGTCAAATCAATATCCGAAATGAAAGCTGCCCCTAAACGCAAACACTCAACAATGATTAATGAAAGTAAAAAGTCCAAAAATAATTCCACCAATAAGGATGAACAGAAGCCAGCTACGGAGAAACAGATAAAGGCAAAGAAATCCTCATCCAAAAGCAGTTCGGACAAAAACTCGTCAAGTAAAAAAGAAAACCCACATGAAGTAAAGCAAAGCAATGAGAGAAGGTATGATAGAGCTTTTTGGTAATTGTAGTAGCGACGAAGACGAATGCCGTGTAGATGAAGGCACTTCGAAACACTTAAAACACTTAAGACACTTAAAATGAGGACCACAAGCAGGCTACCAGCGTAATTAATAAACTCGAGTTGGACCTTTTCGGCAATATTAGTAGCGATGAAGACGATGTATGAAGAAGTATGAGGATTAAGTTTCTAAAACAAAAATAATGGTAGGGGACGACGCCCACGAGGAGTTTAAGTTTAAAAAAATATTTATTATTTGTATTCATAATTTGTATAAGTTTTGTATTACATATCGCTAGACCATGTTTTTAATTTTTTATTAAAAATTGATGCAAAAAATGAATAATTTTGTAAGTTTAAGTACAAATTATAATAAATTTAATAGAAATTTAGGTTTTTCAATTTAATTCTTAATTCGTTAAACAATTTTAAATGTAAGCAAAAGCAAATCATCATAGAAATCATAATTAAAATAAAATTGAAGCCAAAAATGTATTCACTGCTTTAATTTAATCAACGGGGTAAGGGTAAGGGAAGTTTTATTTGAAATATTCTTCCACTCAGAACTAAATTTTTTTTCCAGCATTCACAGAAGAAATCCTTGGTAATAAAATAATATTCGATTACTTTGTTGTATGTTACAGGGTCTTACATTGTATACATATCGACGTCTCCATTCTATATCTATTTCACTTAGTTCTAATTGTACTTAGAACGTTTTTTATGTTCCGAACTTATAGAGAAAAATCTTCTTGGAATACACATATACTATCCAATCTATACATATCACAACTCAAAACACACTTTTTCGACTTAGAATGTTATAGAACGGAGGCGTCGACATGTACTCAATTAAATAAGTTATTTTTTATTTATTTTAAACAGTTTTCAAAATATAAAGAAATAGTAAATACAACTTACCGGAAATAAGTAACGGTCATGATCACCCTACTTAGTCGGGATAAAAACGGTCGACGGTTGATATTGGAATAAAGTTCAAAGCTTTTAATTTAATAGTGTTTTCACACCAAAATTTAAAACCTGATTTTAGCATTACGAGTAAAACCATAATCAGCTGATTTTGAGTTCACACTGTAAGTTTTCTTAAATCTGATTTTAAAATCATGACATTTATGACTGCTCAACAGCTGTTTTTGTTTTGATTTTATCTTTTTCGTTTATTTATGTTTTGTTAGTTTTCAGGGTGGGTTTTTATTATTTTATTTTGGTAGAAGTTGATGATATTTTGGTAGAATAATAGAATAATTTTGAAAAGAGATGAACAATTATATTACGGAAACGTAATATATAACTATTGTATTTGGTGACACCTTTCATCGATCGTCACTAACTTGGTATTGAACCAATTTAGAGTTATATTCACAAATTCCGGAAACAAAAAGTTCTGAGTATTTGTTTTGTTATATTTTTCTTTTTACTTACCTTTTGCACATCGAACTTTTTTCATTGTGAAGGGAAATTGCTGAATTGAAAATATTACCGAATTTGAACTTTTTCAGTCAAGAATTTAATAAATACTGGTAATATACACAAAGTTCAGAGAGAAAAAAATTGTATGAGCAGTATGTCTTATTTTTTCTTGATTTAATGAGCTTCTTACTTATCTTTTGCACATGAAACTGTATTCATTGTGACCAGAAGCCACACACATTTCGATTAATATGTAATTAAATATTTAAAAAATTTTAAAATTTTCATTGAAGAAATTAAAAAATATTCCAAATTTTCCCTTTTTTAACACAAAATAAATATTTATTTACATTTATTTGTTTATTTACAGCTGTTTTCAACATTTCTATGTTGGTAGCACTGATTTAGTACATCGAAAACAAGGTTGTATTTCATAAAACCTACTTAAAACCAATTCAAAAAAGGTTTTAAAATGGTTTTAACACAATAATTTTGTATGGTAAAACTAGTTTTTATTTTTGGTTTTAACTTTAAAACCAACTTTTACGTTAAAACCACTCGCTGTGAAAACACTATAAGCATAAAAATTTAAATTGTTTAGCAAATAAATGTTTTAATATGAATAATTATCGAATTTGTTGGAAACAATTCTCTTGACTTGATTTTTATTTATTTTATTTCGATTTTATTTAAAATAAAATCTAATATAACGACGGAGCTCAAGAGTTTTTACTTTTTACATGTGTTGTAGGCTGTTATAGATATACGGTATATTAAACCCAGGTTATGTTATGTTAGATTAGCTTAGCGTGTAGCTTGCTGTAAGCACTCTTATCATGATCCCTTAATAGGGGTTTGAGCTTCAAATGAAACCGGCCAGTTCTCTTAGTAGCACGTTTGACACCATGCCCAGATCTTCAAATATTCTGTCTCTCAAAAACTGACGACGTCTGTTTTGAGGCTCAGGGCACTCGCATAAAAGGTGTTGTAGTGATTGATTTCGTTTTCTCCAGAATAATACTGGTAGGACAAATCGAGCTCGTCAACGAAATTGCCAATAGCGCAGTGTCACTTTAGAATTCCTCTTAGAATGCGAACCATCATTCCCTTGGCGAATTTAAGTAGTTCTCTGCATTTTCCGCTGTCCACCACCACCACCTATGGTTTGTTCAAGTTCAATGCTCGGGACCTCGTACTTTCCAGCGAACAAGACAAGTTCCGTTTTACCAGGTTTCAAACTCAAGCCGTTCTTCTCCGCCAACCTGTGAGCCTTTACCAGTGCCGACTCCATAAGATCGTTAATCACTGGAGGATGCTTTCCAATGACCAACATCGTTTTGAAGCCTCCAGTTGCAGTTGATTGGTCTAGTCTAGAGATCCTTCGATGATAGCTAATCCATCTATCATTACCCTCTGCTAATAAGTATCTATTGAGTGTACTTTTAATTTTTCTGAAGAAGTAATGCTCGCTGTTGATATTAACTGGTTTTGTTGAAGCAGGCGATAGGAGCTTCCTATATTTTTTTGGCTTTTCTCGGGTTTAAAACCGAATTACTCGGAATTGAACACCATGCCATCTATACAAATTACATGCCGAAGCTTCTTTAAAATTTGGCAATAGCAAACTGATTAGGAAATAGGAAAATCAAAAGTTTTGGACTTGACCGCCCTTGTAAATAAATTGCTTAAATAAGTCATCTTATGTTCTGAACGAGCCTTGAATATTTCTAGGATGAGTATATTGGCAATATTTTTAAGGAGACCGTCATTTTCAAAGCTCTGTCCCTTGAATGTATGTCCAATTAGGCTTTTTAACTCGGTATTTAAAAACTTTTAATATGAAAGGTTTTGTAAGAAAGTAGTTCTTTACCTCTCTAGAAGGATCTTTATTTCATGATTAATTCATAAAAAAAGAAGAAAGTTGCCTGACGCAACTGTACCCCAATCTGCAGTTGACTTGTTTGTTTAACAAAACCCAAGGTTACGCAAAGGCAGCAAAAAATATGGATTTTTTGCAAAAAAAATTCGTTGGAAAAACAATGTTGTAAAGTAATTAAAATCATAAAAAAACTGAATGAGATTGTTTGTTAAGTAAATCATAAAAAATACTATAAAAAAGGATTGATGTTAGCCTGCTCTCTATCAAATCGTAGCAAACACCCCAGACTCACATGAGTATAAAAGCACACGTTTTCAATAAAAACGAGAAGAGTCTTATCTGCCTGTAGTTCTTCGGTGTTATGTGGCTCACTTTCTTCGCCTTCCGAATGAAAACTATCCTCACCTCTTTCCACCCATCAGTTATGTAACCCAAAATTATCCCCTGAAAATCTAGTTGCTGGAAGCATTAACACGGTCGCCCGTCCCTTATGGCATTATCGCACTTTGGCAAATAAACGCTTTCTTTTAGACCTGATGCGATAACAAACGAATTATTATTTTTTGCTTTAGTATGTGTGGCAAATATCGTACCCATAACAGCTTTTAGAAATAAATTCTGCAGGATATTTTTTTGTGTGTATGTTATATTGATAATGACATATTGTTCAACCAAGCAAGACACAAACAAAAGTACTAGAGTACAGTTTAATGAGTTGATCCGCATTAGGTTAGGTTAGAGGACATGTACTTGTCAATTAAGGCAAGTACAGTACCCGGAGGTCGAATTGACCCAAATTGTGTGTTAAATTTGTACTTGAGTGGTGGTACCTACATTTTAAAGTCGACTTCGAACGATAGATTTTTGAGAAACTTTTTCATGGCAATTTGATTTACTCTCAGAGTTTTTGCCAGAAATCTGTTGAGAGGAAGTCGCCGAAGAAATACTCTTTGTATTTTGTCTTGATGTCTGCCAACGCACCACCTACTATACTACGGCGACTTCAAAAAACATACAACAAAATAATCGAATATTTAAGATATGAAAACCAAGAATTTATTCTGTGAATGCTAGACTCAGTGACGTCCATTGAAACAAAGAATTTTTAATCGTGGATGGACGAACATTTCAAATAAACTTTCCCCTCCTCTTACCCCATTAATTAAATTAAAGCATTGAATACATTTTTTGTTTAAATTTTATTTTAATTATGATTTCTATGACGATTTGCTTCATATTACATTTTAAAATTGATTACAAATAAAGAATTGAAGAATTAAATTGAAAAAGAAAATAATTTTATATTAAATTTATTATAATTTAAACTTAAACCTAAAAATTATTAATTTTTTATATAAATTTTTAATAATAATTAAAAACATTGTCATGCGATGTTTAATACAAATTATGACTACAAATAATAAATATTTTTTCTTCTAAAATTAAACTCATGGTTAACGTTGTCCCTTACCATTATTCTTGTTTTAGCAAATGTATCTCCTTTGCCGCGGATATTCTAGACGTCTTCTTCATCACTGCTGATTGAAAGATCAAGCTCAAGAGTGTTCATTTCTCTGTTGTTCGTTCTAGTTTCTGAATTTCTCTTAGAATGTTGTCCTGGACTGCATTCTTCTTCATCGCTACTGATACTGCCAAAAAGCTCAAACTCAAGTTTATTCATGTCATTGTTAGATTTCTTGTGGTTCGCCTGTTGTGTTGGTTTAGCTTCTGGCTTCCTTGATGAGGCTTTGTCCGAACTCCGTTTCGATGACGCTTTCTTTGCATTTGTCTGTTTCCTCTTAGCTGGCTGCTGTTCATCCTTATTGGAGGAATTATTTTTCAACTTTTTGCTTTCACTAATCATTGTCGAGTGTGTACGTTTACGTGATTGTAGTTTGCGGGCAGCTTTTATTTCGTCTTCTGTTTTAACTACCTTATCAAAGTCAATATTGCGTATTTGCTGTTTATGATCTGATTTTGTAACAGATGCTGCTCCTGGCAACAAAGTGGTGTTTATTTGGTTTTCAATATTTTTTGCATTGGGATATATGAATTTCTCTGATAATAGAATTGTTTCCTTATCGGATGCTTCATTCCAATGTTTCAAAAATTCGTCCATTTCTGCACAATGTGAAGAACGATGTTGATCCTGCAAACTAGGATTCTGTTGGGGGGAATACATACAAATGTTTGCGAAACCGTCTAAGCCGCATGTACTATCATTGTTCTGAATTTCTGGATGTTTGCATTTGAAAGCACCAGTAGCATTTAATTTTTCAGAAGGATGTGAAGAAAAATAAGCGGAATGCTTGCTGGATTTGTTTTTATTAATTTGATTATCTTTTGATCCAGACTTGACCTGTTTAGATAAGTGTTGTTCAATGTTAATGGAATTTTTATTATTTTCCTTATCCGGGTGTTGAAACTTGGTGCTTAAAGTACTGGTAGTTAAGTGTTGCTTTCGTTCTGCATTCGTACATACAAATTTCTGTCCTTTGCCATCATTTAGGAATCCAGCAATTCTGATTTGTAATTTCTGTTTACAAAGCATTTTATCCTGTTTTAATTTATTGCAAACGAACTCTACGGCAACATTATCTTCTCTTTCCAAAATATCAAAGATTTTCTTGCTTATCCACGGCTTTAATACGTCCAATTTTACTTTAGATATGTCAATACGTCCCTGGGGTTTAAGTTTGGAACTCAAAGTTTTAAGAGGTACTAGTGGTTGCTTTCCTCCATTCACCATGTTGATGCGTTGTTTTGGTTTAAGGCTGGAACCGAAAGTTTTAAAAGGCACTAATGGTTGCTTTTGTCCTGCGTTTGTGCTACAGATTGCAGAAAACTCGTCCAGGTTAGATACGTGATTTTCAATGTTAATGGAATTTTTATTGTTTTTCTTATCCGGGCTTTGATTCTTTGTGCTTAAAGTCCTGGCAGTTAAATATCGCTTTTGTTCTGTTTGTGTGCTACTTCCCGTACCACTGTTTCGGCTGTTAGTGGAGCGAGAAAGCGATGCATCATGTTTTTCGCGATGCTTAATATCCTTTTCAGTTAATTTGACATCCTTTTCAATGTCGATGCGTTCCTGTGGTTTAAGGGTGGAGCTGAAAGTTTTAGGAGGTACTAGCGGTTCTTTTCCTCCATCCACCATGCTGTCTTCTTTTCTGGATCGAGATTGAGTTCGTTCGGTGTCTTTTAGAAGTTTAGACGAGAACACTTTTTTCTGAATTTCATTTTTTGTCGGTTCAATATGTACTTCCCTTAGATTTTCATATTTTTTCGGTTCCACCGTATCATTTGGTATGGCTGCAGCAATCTCTTCAGCCGCTAATAAAATTGGCCATAATTCACATATGAATTGTTTTACCAGAGGACCATTTAAAAATTCAGTTATGTGGATGTGCATCTTCATCGTACAAATAAATTGTTTCAATTTTAATTCGTTGTATATAAAATCTTCTATTTTAAAAATTGAGTAGATTTTCGTATTAATTTTTGCCTTTAACACATCCAGTTTTACTTTCGACATGTCTATGCAATTGTCGAGCAGTTCGTCAAATTTCACTTGTTTTGTTGCTTCTATTTTTGTATTGATTTTCCGCTGATGTTATCTGTTGTCTATCGTGACTAAATTGTGACTGAACTTGTTAGGCAAGCTTCACGCCTTTTATAGGTGGAAACCATTTTGGAAGTTTTTGTTTGCTTTACAACAGGTACCGTGTTTAGCTTATTCACCGTAAGTAGGTATCAAATTGGTTCGATTGGTTCCAAAGATATTTCACGGTGGGTCAACCAGCTACCTGCTCTTTTCATCACACGGCCAGTTCCACCCTTTTATGTACATTTGTATTTTTGCTAGAATCAGGTACCATTGAAAAGTGTACACCAGTAGGTATTTCTCATTAGGTCTACTAGCTACCTGAACTTTATGCAGCCATTAATTTCAACCAATGGCCGTTGTGTTCCTTCTTAGTATTCAGGAAACATTTAAATATGTAAACAATCCCTAAAAAATATTTTCTACCCTTTATTAGGCTTTACAGATCAAATATTCCTTTGGCTTTCGGGTTTGTTTGCAATTTGGTTTCTTAGCGTTAACTTTTCTGGTTTAATTATAACTCGTTTCGTATGCTAAAGTCATAAATCCTTAGTCAGTTTTATGTGCAAACCATCACAAGCCGAGAAATATAATGTCAGACGGTGCCAAGAGTAACATTCAATGTGCAAAGTTCTATTGTCCCATGACGTATTGAGCTGGAGAAACCTAATTAATGACATGGAAACGAAGCATGTTATCCGAATAAAAATTATTTTTTTTATCGAGAGTTGAGTCCGCAATATTTTTCTGTTATATCGCGTGTAAGCTTAATGACAAGATATTTCTCTCGCCATGTTCCAATACACAAATGCAAAAAAGGACAAAGAAAGCTTGCTATCGCCACTTTACAGGTAATTTTTCTGACTGACAGCATGATTCATGCATTTCTGAAATTTTTTTGCAAAGAATCAAGTTTCCCAAGCGACACTTTTAAAGGAAATTTTAATTTTGCATGATTTATGTGTGTATGTGGGCAAATCAATTCACCTTTTTATGTAAAATATAACATACTGGCTGCTCTGTTCAAGTTCTTCCGGATAAAATCTGAAATTTAATCAAATCGATCTGAGAGTTGTTCATAAAAAATATTCCCTCACAAAGAGGGCTGTCAAACTATATATAAAAATGGGGTGAATCCAGCTTTAAAGAAAGAAAAATAACAATAAAAAATCTAGTTTATGACCAACTTACACTAATAAAATGTTATTAACTCCCATCGTGTATAAATATTGGTGTACCTAACTTTATGACAATAAAAAATTTCTATGGATTTAAGGATTTTTCTTCCTTTTCACAGAAATATGTAATAAAACCTCGAACATAAGGTTTTCGTTTAGAAGAAGTCAGCTTTTCTTACTATTTTAAAATAGGATCGAGGATCTGGTTTTAAATGAAAATATTTCATGGCTTCATGATGCATACTTAGAGATTCCTCAAATAAAATTTAAATCAGCACTTAATGTGGACATGTCATCATGGTTTTGTTCGTCCGCTCCACAATTAAAATCATCGTAATGCGTTTACAGCCTTCACCTAAGACTCTATGGATTTTAAAAGAAAGTGCCTACAAATTTACTTGACAGTTGACAGAATTTTTGCCAGAAATCTGCTGAGAGGAAGCCAACGCTTTACTTTATGCTGTGAAGTTTAGAACATTTTTCAGTTTTTATTGACTTTTTTATTTTTATATCGATAAGGGTACGTATGTATTTTATTGGATAGTCTTACCGTGTTCTTGCCACATTCCATATATCAATTTCAAACTTTATAAGACTCTTTCAATCTGTCGTAGTCACCGTAGTCAAGTAGATGGTATGGCTCAAACCCCAGGTCAGACATCAAAACGAAATGTGAAAAAATATTTATTCGGCAACTTCCTCTCAACTGTAGGTCTCATCACTCATGTATAAAAATAACACACAAAAGATGAGTGGTGTGAGATGGAAGGCCGAAATCCTGACTGAAAGGTTGCATGGCCAATTATGCATGTATTTCAATCTGTAAGAGTGTCAGCTTCAATTCCAAATTTCTTGAAACAAAATAAACAGAATTTCGACAAAAGACTCTCCTCATCCATGTGTAGGCAATTTAACTTACTTAGAACTTCAATCCAGCAGACTATGAAAAAAGTTGGTTATTCAGCTGCCAATTTTTCAAAAACGCCATCTCCTCCGATAAAGTGCGATGCAGTAATATGTCCACAAAAATTCCTGTTGAAGCCGAGCCTCAGCTTGATAAACATTATTCTCACATTGCACCAGGAGTTGAGTAGTAGTTTGCTAAATTTAAACGCCCTACAGAAGCTGTCAGCAATGACATCGAAGAACTTCACAAAATAATTTTCGATGAAACAATTATTTTTGTATTTTGAGCCCAACCCATGCAGTCTATTGTGTTGTAATTGGAAAAATAGGCTACTAGGGAGAGATTAGGTGGCTCTGTTTAAAGTGGGTGCGGGCTGGTGCTCACAATCGACGAACACAATGACGCATTGATGATTATACGTAGTGTTTGAAGCTACTTTACTCAAAAAAAACACGGATTTTTGTGCTAGTGTGAGACGAGGAACGGAACATAACTTTATCATGTCATACCAGACTCAATTCGATCGATATCTAAGTGAACATCAAAGCATACAAATGTGCAACGGTTAGCTTGCAAAGCTATGATATTGGTATGTGGGATACGAATTGATCAACTGTCTTGCATCGACATCAACCACATAACGTTATTGGATCATATCTTTCTCGAATGTTAACCTACAAACTTTTCAGCACAATTGTTAAGTTTTAGGTTTTTGTATGACTAGTGTGAGTGTGTATAATTAGAAGAACCAGATCAAATGTCCCCATTGTTCAATAGCAAGCTACAAATTTAATTACGTCAATAGGCCTCTCAAATGTGCAACATTTTATTCATACGAAAACTGAATATTTTAAAATTATTGCTTCAAGTGCTACAAAACCGTATAAAGCAAATCGGTGGCCATAAACTAGATTTGTTTTGTTCTTTTTCTTCCTTTAGGGTGCTCTCATGAGACATTTTCCCCAGTTTCGTCTCCGCAGCAGCTCAGTAGATTATAGAACGATAAAACTTTCCCTATTAAGTGTTCCTTCTTATCTTAAATATTGGCGCTGTCTGATTTTAAATTGCTCGGCTTATCTAGCATTTATGGTATTCGTTTTGTTTGAGAAGCTTTTCATGGCAATTTTATTTACTCTTAGGGTTTTTGCCAGAAATCTGCTGAGAGGAAGTCGCCGAAGAAATACTTTTTGTATGGCTTTATGTCTAATAAGTCAACAAACTGCCTACTAGATTATGGCAAGCGCATACAGGATACTCAAATCTGACGTTAATAATAGCCAGGGTTTATCTGTTCCTCCGGAAGACAGATTTTTAAGAAATTTTTCATGGCATTTTGTTTGAACAGTGGCCTCACGTCTCATACTCTAACGTAGTGTGTTTATTTAGTTTTCACAAAAACCAGCTGTTCTATCTTAGGTTATGTTAGAGGATGCGTACCGACAGTTTAAAGTCGACTCCGAACGACAGATTTTTGAGAAACTTTTTCATTGCAATTTTATTTACTCTCAGAGTTTTTGCCAGAAATCTGCTGACAGGAAGTCTCCGAAGAAATACTCTTTTATTTTGTCTTTCATGTCTGGCCTGGGGCTCGAACCTTGGCTTTTCGTCTAATAAGCCAACACACTACCTACTAGACTTCGGCGACTTCAATGACAACGTGAAAGGAAAATAATATTTAAAGTAATGACAACAATGATTTCTTCTGTAAATATAAGATTCAAAACCAATTTATTTCCATTTTTAGTTGGGAATACAAAAAACCCTTATAACCCTTCCCTTCCCTCTTTAGCATAATAGTTGAATTAGAATATTGAAAAAAAAATTTTGTTTTTTTATTTCATATTTCTTAAAATTAAACATTAAACTTAAAAACTATTCACTTATTACATAAATTTTTAATAAAAATTAAAAACGTTGTCATGTGATATTTAATATAAAATTATACGAATTCATTACAAATAATACATTTTTTTTCAAAATTATAATCCGCATTAGCATCGTCCCATACCATAGCTTCTGTTGTAGAAAATTCATTGCCGAGTATATTTTAAACATCTTCTTCATCAGTACTCATACTGCCAAATAGCTCAAACTCAAGTTTACTCATGTCGTTGTTACACTTCTTATGGTCCTCGTTTCTTTTCAATTCCGCTACCAGCTTCTTAGAAGAGGTTTTGTCTGGACGGTGTTCTTCTTCGTCGCTACTACAACTACCAAAAAGCTCCAGCATCCGTTCTCTCATTGCTTTGCTGTATTTCTTCTGTTTACTGGATTCAGCTTGTGGCACACTTGAGGAGCCTTTGTCTGAATTGTGCTTCGTAGAGGATTTCTTTATCTTTGTCTGTTTCTTTTTAGCTGACTGCTGTCCATCTTTAACGGATGAATTATTTTTCAACTTTTTGCTCTCATTCACCATTGTAGAGTGCGTACGTTTACGTGAGTGTAGTTCGCGGGCAGCTTTTATTTCGGCTTCGGCTTTAACTACCTTATCAAAGTCAATATTCGGCTTATGCTGTTTATTATCTGATTTTCTAACAGATGCTGCTGCTGGCAACAAAGTGGCGTTTATTTGTTTTGCAAAATTTTTTTCCTCAGGATATATAAACTTGGTTGATAATAGAATTGTTTCCTTATCGGGTGCTTCATTCCAAAGTTTCAAAAACTCATCGGTTTGTTGACAATGTTCCGACAAAAATTCTCGGATTGGTGTAAAAGGACGTTGATCCAGTGAGATGGATTTTGTCTCTTGTTGTAGGGTTTTATGTGAGAACATACAATTATTTTCAAAACCGTTTAAGCCGCACGCTTTACCATCATCGCTACCATTTTCACGGATTTTGCTGACTATTTTAGAAGATGATTTCTTATGTGAAGTGGAACTTCTTGAATTATGCCTACGTTCTGTATCATGGTGTTGTGAAGAACAATCCGCGGAACGCTTCCTTGATTTGTTTTTGTCAATTTTATTATCTTTTGATAAAGACTTGTCATGTTTAGATAACTGATTTTCAATGTTAATGGAATTTTTATTATTTTCCTTATCCGCGTGTTGATTCTTGGTGCTTAAAGTGCTGGTGGTTAAACGTTGCTTTTCATCCACTTTTGTGCTACTTCCCTCAACACTAATTTGGGTATTAGTGGACCCAGAGAGCACTGCAGATTCGTCATGCTTAATATCCTTTTCAATTACCTTTACATTTTCATCTGTCTTCTGCTGCATCAACTCAGCTGGTATGCCGCTTTCACCCTCTTGAGCTGACAACAAAAGTGGCCATAATTCACATACAAATTTCTGTGCTTTGCCACCATTTAGGAATCCAGCAATTCTAATTTGGAATTTCTGTTTACAAAGCATTTTATCCTGTTTTAATTTATTGTATACGAACTCTACTGCAACATTATCTTCTCTTTCCAAAATATCGGCGATTTTCTTGCTTATCCACGGCTTCAAAGTGTCCAATTTTACTTTGGATATGTCGATACGTCCTTGTGGTTTAAGTTTGGAACTCAAAGTTTTAGAGGGTGCTAGTAGTTTATTTCCGGCACTCAACATGTTGATGAGTTGTTGTGGTTTAAGGCTGGCACAAAAAGTGTTAGACGGTACTAGTGGTTGCTTTTTAGTGCTATTTCCCGTACCACTATTTCGCCTTTCAGGGAATGCAGAAAGCGATGCAGATTCATTGTGTTTTTCGCGATGCTTAATATCGTTTTCAATATCGTTTTGTAGTTTAAGGATGGAACTGAAAGTTTTATGAGGTACAAATGGCTCCTTTCCACTGTTCACCATGTTGCCTTGCTTTGTGGATCGAGAATATGATCTAGATTTGGATTGTTCGTTTCCATTTCGATAGGTTCTTACAGATATTCCACAGATGGTCAACCAGCTACCTGCTCTTTTCATCATACGGCCAGTTCCACCCTTTCATCTACATTTGTATTTTTGCTAGAATCAGGTACCATTGAAAAGTGTACACAAGTAGGTATTTCTCATTAGGTCTACCAGCTACCTGAACTTTATACAGCCATTAATTTCAACCAAAGGCCGTTGTTTTTCTTTCTTAGTATTCAGGTAACATTTAAATATGTAAATATGAGTTTCAATAACAATCCCTAATGAGCTGTCGTAAAAATATTTTCTACCCATTATTAGGCTTTACAGATCAAAAATTCCTTTGGCTTCCCGGTTTGTTTGCAAGTTGGTTTCTTAGCCTTTTAGACTTTTCTGGTTTAATAACAACTCGTTACGTTTGCTAAAGTCATAAATCCTTAGTCAGTTTTATGTGCAAACCATCACAAGCCGAAAAATTTAATGTCAGACAGCGCCAAGAGTAACATTCAATGGGTAAAGTTCTATCGTCCCATGACGTATTGAGCTGGAGAAACCTAATTAATGACATGGAAACGAAGCCTGTTATCCGAATAAAATTATTATTTTTATTGAGAGTTGAGTCTTCAATATTTTTCTGTTATATGCTAATATGAGACGAGGAACGGAACATAATTTTATCATGTCATATCAGACTCAATTCGATCGATATCTAAGTGAACATCAAAGCATACAAATGTGCAACGGTTAGCTGGCAAAGTCATGATATTTGTATATGGGATACGAATTGATCAACTGTCATGCAATGAAAAAACCATCAACAGCAACTACATAACGTTATTGGATCATATCTTTCTCGAATGTGAACCTACAAACTTTTCAGCAAAATTGTTAAGTTATAGGTTTTTATATGACTAGAGTGAGTGTGTATAATTAGAAGAACCTGATCAAATGTCCACATACTGTTCAATAACATGCTACAAATTTAATTACGTCAATATGCCTCTCAAATGTGCAACATTTTATTCAAACAAAAACTGGATATATTAAAATGATTGCTTCAAGTGCTACAAAACCGTATAAAAAATCGGTGGCCATAAACTAGATTTGTTTTGTTCTTTTTCTTCCTTTAGGGTGCTCTCATTACACATTTTCCCCAGTTTCATCTCCGCCGCAGCTCAGTAGATTATTCTTATCTTAAGTATTGGCGCTGTCTGATTTTAAATTATTCGGTTTATGTAGAATTTATGGTATTCGTAACGAGATTTTTCAACCGCAAAAGTTAACGTTAAGACATCAAATTTCCAAAAATCAAGGACACCAAAGAAATATTTGATCTGATAACGATATTGATGGATTTAAAAATATTTTTTTTTACGACAGTCCATGAGGGATATTGAAATTCAAGTTAAATGTTTTTTTTAATACTAACAAGGGAAAACAACAGCCATAGGTTGAAATTAATGGCTGCAGACAGTACAGGTAGCTGTGTAGTATAAATACAAATTTGCATTAAAGGGTAGGGCCAATATGTTCAATTGCTATGTTGAAATAACAGGTAGCTGGTTGACCCTCTGTGGAATATCTATGAGAACCCATACGTTAAATAAGGTACCTGCTCTAGCGAAAACACAAATTTCCAAAATGGTTTCCGCCTATAAAAGGCGTGGACTTTGCCCGATAAGTTCATTTACACGATAGGTTCGGTAGACAACATACAACATCAGCGGAAAATTAAAAATGGAGGCAAATAAACAAGTGAAAACTGGCGATTTGTTCAATAAACGAATTGACATGTCCAAAGTAAAACTGGACGATGTAAAACCAAAAATTAACAAGAAAATCAACAACATTTTTCAAATAAAAAAATTTATTTATAACGAGTTGAAATTGGAGCAATTCATCAGTCCGATGAAGATGCATATCCACATAACAGAATTCCTAAATGGTCCTTTGGTAAGGCAATTCATGTGCGAATTATGGCCGATTTTATTAGCTGCTGAAGAGAGTGCTACATCCATAGCAAATGATACGGTGGAACCGAAGAAAGATGAAATTCTAAAGAAAGTAATTCAAACCAAAGACTGTAAACGATCCAAAAAACAATGTAACATTGTGAATGGCGGAGAGAAACCATTAGTACCACCTACCACTTTCGCTTCCAACCACAATCCACAAGGACACGTCTATATTGAAAAGGATGAGGGAAGTAGTACGAAAGTAGAACAGAAGCAGAAGCCAGATAAGGAAAACAATAAAAATTCTGGAAATCAAGAAATACAAATTTGTGAACAGGTTAACGATAATGGTACAGGAGTGGTGACATGCGGCTTAGGCGACTTCGCAAACATTTGTATGTATTCCCCTCAACAGAAGGATGCAAATATTATTCCATATGAGCAACGGCCTTCAACACCTTTTCGTGAATTTTTAACACAACACTCTGCAGAAATGGACGAATTTGTGTGTCAGTGGAATGAAGCGCCCGATAAGGAAACAATTCTATTGTCAAACAAATTCGTATATCCCGATATAACAAACAGTGAAAACCAATCCCCGCCGACTTTCTCATCACATAGTAAACCATGTTTTAAGCCGACAGAAACTCCACCAAAGACATTAAGTGCTAGTGATGCTAGCAACAGCGAACATGATGACGATTTTCGAATGAAGACATGCGGCCTAAACGCTAACTTACAGAATCAATGTCCTCGTACACCATTTCGTGAATTTTTGTTGGAACAATGTGCGGAACTAGACGAGTTTTTAAAGTGTAGAAGACGGCCAGACGATTTCTACGAAATTAAAACACCACAGAAACTGAAAAATATTATCGTCAGTGCTGAAGGACAAGCTGCCACCACTGTATTGCCGCTGCCATATGTCACAATATCAGATGAAAGAGAGACAAATTCTGATGAGACCGTCAAAGTAATATCCGAGATGAAAGCTGCCCCTAAACGCAAACACTCAACAATGATTAATGAAAGTAAAAAGTCCAAAAATAATTCCACCAATAAGGATGAACAGAAGCCAGCTACGGAGAAACAGATAAAGGCAACGAAATCCTCATCCAAAAGCAGTTCGGACAAAAACTCGTCAAGTAAAAAGAAACCCCACATGAAGTAAAGCAAAACAATGAGAGAAGGTATGATGGAGCCTTTTGGTAATTGTAGTAGCGACGAAGAAGAATGCCGTGTAGATGAAGACAGAAGCTGAATCAAAATAAAATGTGGACCACAAGCAGGCCACCAGCATAATAAATAAACTTGAGTTGGAGCTTTTCGGCAGTATCAGTAGCGATGAAGAAGATGTATAAAGTATACTAGGCAAAGAGGACTAAGTTTCTAAAGCAAAAATAATGGTAGAGGGCGACGCTCACGAGAAGTTTAATTTTAGAAAAAAATATTTATTATTTGTAGTCATAATTTGCATAAGTTTTGTATTAAATATCGCATGATAATGTTTTTAATTTTTATTAAAAATTGATTAATAATTCAATAACTTTTAAGCTTTTGTTTAAATTATAATAATTTTAATATAAAAATATTTTCTTTTTCAATTTAATTCTTAATTTGTAAAGTATTTTAAATGAAAACATTAAGCAAATCATTATAGAATTCATAATTAAAATAAAATGTAAATAAAAAATGTATTCAATGCTTTCATTTCAATTATAGAGAGAAGGAGGAAGGTAAGGTTTATTTGAGATATGCTTGAACTCAAATGAACTAAAAATTGTTTGTTTGTCTTAATGGACGACACTGAGTCTTGTGTTCACAGAAGAAGTCAATGTTTTCATGCCTTAAATACTACATTACTTTGCCATTAAATACGTCAATTCTTTATTTATTTTAAACAGTTTTCAAGTAATTACACCTTACCGGAAATCGGTAACATGATCAACATTTTTGTTTGAATAAAAATAATTCGCGGTGTGTGTCTTAGCTAAAATTGTAACTCGACTTCATTACATTTCATTGTTTCTCAATTTGCCTGAAATTGGAATAGCATTTAATGTTAAAAAGTTTTAAAATTAAATTATTTAACAAATAAATATTTTAATACGAATAACTATTAAATTTGTTTAAAAGAATTCTATTAATTCTGTTTTTACTAAGCAGAGTCATCATGACAAACAACTCTTTAAATAAAACTTACAGTAGGCCGTGTCGTGTACTGCTTTGAGTTCGAAAATATCTTAGCGGAAAGTATCCTCTATAGATCCTCTATTGGGTTTAAGTCTGGACTTAGAGCTAATCAATCCAATAAAGGTACATTGTGGCTTTCAAAAAACTTTTTGTGTGTCGAGCGACTTGTATTGGAGCGTTGTCTTGTTGGAAAGTCCAATTATCACCGTATAGTTCAGCTGCAAAATCAATCAAATGGTTTTCCAACAAATCAACCTATTTTTCCGAATTCATTCTTGTTGGCACAAAGCATATTTGGGACTTTCCACGATCTCCAAATGCAGCCCAAATCATTAGACACCCAATACCGTGGTTTCGGTTGTAGCACATTTTTCGGGACTGATGCAGATCTCTCCAATACTTATGTAGACCATCAGGTCCGTCTAAATTAAACTTGTTCTCGTCGCTAAATATAACATTTTCAAATTCCTCCTACCAAAATTTATTTTTTTTAACATAGGCAATGCGGGCATTTTTATGACATTGGGTAAGTCTTGGTTTTGGAATAGGATTTTCATACCGAAGACCTAAATCTGCCATTATTATTTACTGGGTACGCTGTCTCCTGACATTTAAATTTAATTCAACTTTTATTTGACGACAGCTCACATTTTCTTCGCCAGCTAAATATCGAATACGTCTCTTTGTTCTTTGGCTTACGATAGGGATGCACAAACTGCGCTTTATGCAGCCATAATTTCTTGGGTCTTTTAAAAAATTTGAGACCGTATTGCGATGACGATTTGTTGCAGCTGCAATGTCACATATTCGTATACCTGCATGTCTCATGCTTTCAATTTTTCCACGCTCCTCATCGGAAAATTCACGGCCACGTGGCATATTGAACGCAAAAAAAATTGTGCACAACAGATTACTTTATATTGTAATAAAAAAAAATAATACTTACTCATCGTCGATATTAAATTAAAAATAAATTAAGAATTGAATTATATTTACTCTTCTAGCTAAAGAACGAGAATTATTGACCACGCACATGTAATTATTTTCTATTAAAATTTTTACTTAAAGTGATAATCTCAGATAACGGTATCACAAATAAAGTCCAAAGATCATGTAAGTCATTACAAAGGGAGTTTACATATAAACCAAAAAAACATTCAAAGTCAAAATTAAATTACAATTACTGTCCAGTTCGGGGGACAAAAAGTAATTTTGCACATATAATTTTTTTACTGAGGTATGTATACAATATGAGTATATACACCATAAAACAGTCTAGTATTTAAGGATAAGTAAACAATGAGTTCTTATGTGAATTCCAGAAACAATTTTTTAGTTCTGAGTGGAAGAATATTTCAAATAAACCTTCAATTTCCCTTACCCCATTAATTCAATGTTAAAGCATTTTTAATTTTCATTTTCATTTTAATTATGATTTCTATTATGATTTGCTTAATATTACATTTTAAAATTGATCACAAATAAAGAATTGAAGAATTAAATCAAAAAAGAAAATAAATTGAAAAACTAAAATTTCTATTAAATTTATTATAATTTAAACTTAAACTTACAAAATTATTCATTTTTTACATCAATTTTTAATAAAAAATTAAAAACATTGTTATGCGATATTTAATACAAAACTTATACAAATTATGACTACAAGTAATAAATATTTTTTTCTAAAATTAAACTCCTCGTGAGCGTCGTCCCCTATCATTATTCTTGTTTTAGCAAATTTATCTCCTTTGCAGCGGATATTCTAGACGTCTTCTTCATCGCTACTGATAGAAAGATCAGCCTCAAGGGTACTCATTTCTATGATGTGGTTATTCTTTACAGCTTCAGAACTTCTCGCAGATGGTTGTCCTGGACTGCATTCTTCTTCAGTATCTACTGATACTGCCAAAAAGCTCAAACTCAAGTTTATTCATTTCGTTGTTACATTTTTTGTGTTCCGCCTTTTCTGTTGGTTTAGCTTCTGGATTCCTTGATGAGTCTTTGTCCAAACTCCATTTCGATGAGTCTTTCTTTGCATTTGTCCGTTTCCTCTTAGCTGGCTGCTGTTCTTCCTTATTGGAGGAATTATTTTTGGACTTTTTGCTTTCACTAATCATTGTCGAATGTGTACGCTTAAGTGATTGTACTTCGCGAACAGATTTTATCTCGTCTTCTGCCTTAACTACCTTCTCAATATTGCGTCTTTGCTGCTTATGATCTGATTTTGTAACAGATGCTGTTGCTGGCAACAAAAGTGGCGTTTGTTTGTTTTTCAATATTTTTTTCATCAGGATATATAAACTTGTCTGATAATAGAATTGTTTCCTTATCGGGTGCTTCATTCCAAAGTTTCAAAATTCGTCCATTTCTGCACAATCTGAAGAACGATGTTGATCCTGTAAACTTACATTTGCATTTTTCTGTTGGGGGGAATATATACAAATGTTTGCGAAATCGTCTAAGCCGCATGCACCATCATTGTTCTGACTTTCTGGATGTTTGCTTTTGATAGCACCAGTAGCACTTAATTTTTCAGAAGGATGTGAAGAACAATCCGCGGAACGCTTGCTTGATTTGTCTTTATTAATTTGCTTATCTTTTGATCCAGACTTGCCCTGTTTAGGTATTTGATTTTTAATATTGATTGCATTTTTATTATTTTCCTTATCCGCCTGTTAATTCTTGCTGCTTAATGTACTAGTAGTTAAGTGTTGAGAAACTTTTTTCTGGCAATTTTATTTTACTCTCAGAGTTTTTGTCAGAAATCTCCTGAGAGGAAGTCGCCGAAGAAATACTTTTTTATTTTGTCTTTGATGTCTGACCTGGGACTCGAACCCTGGCTTTACGTCTAATAAGCCAACACACTACCTACTAGACCACGGCGACTTCATCTATCTTAAAACGCTTCATTTTTATCAATCGTAATAAACATATGCTTAATAATTAATATTTTTCTACAATTTTGCAATAAGTTTTTAAAACGATATGATCTGTCATTGACAGAAACATAATGCACAAAAAATATGACATCAAATATATTTATAAAAAATGAGCTCGTTATCGACAACGTGAAATAATAATAAATAATATTTAAAGTAATGAAAACAATGATTTCTTCTGTAAATATATAGGATTTAAAACCAATTTATTTCCATTTTTAGTTGGGAATACAAAAAACTCTTATAACCCTTTCCTTTCCTTTTTAGCACTGTAGTTGAATTAGAACATTGAAAAAAACATTTTTTTGTTTTTTTTTATTTCATATTTCTTAAGATTAAAAATTAAATTTAAAAACTATTCATTTATTACATCAATTTTAAATAAAAATTAAAAACATTGTCATGTGATATTTAATATAAAATTATACAAATTGATTACAAATAATACATTTTTTTTCAAACTTATAATCCGCATTAGCATCGTCCCATACCATAGCTTCTGTTGTAGAAAGTTAGCCTTCATTGCCAAGTATATTTTAAACGGTTTCTTCATCACTTCTCATACTGCCAAATAGCTCAAACTCAAGTTTACTCATGTCGTTGTTACACTTCTTGTGGTCCTCATTTCTTTTTAATTCCGCTACCGGCTTCTTAGAAGAGGTTTTGTCTGGACGGCGTTCTTCCTCATCGCTACTACAACTACCAAAAAGCTCCAGCAGCCGTTCTCTCATTGCTTTGCTGTATTTCTTCTGTTTACTGGATTCAGCTTCTGGATTCCTTGAGGAGCCTTTGTCTGAATTGTGCTTCGTAGAGGATTTCTTTACCTTTGTTCGGCTCTTCTTAGCTGTTTGCTGTTCATCTTTATTGGAAGAATCACTTTCGGACATTTTGCTTTCGTTACTCATAGTCGAGTGCGTACGTTTACGTGAGTGTAGTTCGCGGGCAGCTTTTATTTCGGCTTCGGCTTTAACTACCTTATCAAAGTCAATATTCGGTTTTCGCTGTTTATGATCTGATTTTGTAACAGATGCTGCTGCTGGCAATAAAGTGGCGCTTATTTGTTTTTCAATATTTTTTTCATCAGGATATATAAACTTGGTTGACAATAGAATTGTTTCCTTATCGGGTGCTTCATTCCAAAGTTTCAAAAACTCATCGGTTTGTTGACAATGTTCCGACAAAAATTCTCCAATTGGTGTAGAAGGACGTTGATCCAGTGAAATGGCTTTTGTCACTTGTTGTAGGGTTTTAGGTGAGAACATACAATCATTTTCAAAACCGTTTAAGCCGCACGCTTTACTATCATCCCTACCATGTTCACGGCTCTTGCTGACTATTTTAGAAGATGATTTCATGTGTGAAGTGGTTCTTGAACGATGACTACTTTCTGTATCACGGTGTTGTGAAGAACATTCCGCGGAACGCTTGCAGGATTTGTTCTTATCAACTTGATTATTTTTTGAACCAGACTTGACCTGTTTAGATAAGTGTTGTTCAATGTTAATGGAATTTTTATTACTTTCCTTATCCGGGTGTTGATTCTTGGTGCTTAAAGTACTGGTAGTTGAGTGTTGCTTCTGATCTGCATTTGTATCTTTTGTATCCTCTCCAATTCTTACATTTTCATCTGTCTTCTGCTGCATCAACTCAGCTGGTATGCCGCTTTCACTCTCTTGAGCTGACAACAAAAGTGGCCATAATTCACATACAAATTTCTGGCCTTTGCCACCATTTAGGAATCCAGCAATTCTAATTTGGAATTTCTGTTTGCAAAGCATTTGATCCTGTTTTAATTTATTGCCGAACTCTACGGCAACATTATCTTCTCTTTCCAAAATATCAAAGATTTTCTTGCTTATCCATGGCTTTAATACGTCCAATTTTACTTTGGATATGTCAATACGTCCCTGGGATTTAAGTTTGGAACGCAAAGTTTTAGGAGGTGCTAGTAGTTTATTTCCGGCATTCAACATGTTGATGCGTTGTTTTGGTTTAAGGCTGGCACCAAAAGTGTTGGACGGTACTAGTGGCTGCTTTTGTTCCACTTTTGTGCTACTTCCCATACCACTATTTCGGCTTTCAGGGGATCCAGAAAGCGATGTAGATTCACTGTGTTTTTCGCGATGCTTAAAATCGTTTTCAATGTCATCTTGATTGTAAGTTTTAGGAGGTACAAATGGTTCCTTTCCACTGTTCACCATGTTGCCTTGTTTTCTGGATCGAGAATGTGATCTAGATTTAGACTGTACGTTTCCATTTCGGTGTTTAGTTTGGATACTTTCATCTTTCTTCGGCTCCATAGGCTTATTTGATATGCTTGCAGCACTCTCTTCAGCCGCTAATAAAATCGGCCATAATTCAGATATGAATTGTTTGACGCGGAGATCATTCAGAAATTCGGCCATATTTATACGCATCTTCATCGGGCTGATAAATTTTTCCAATTTCAATTCATTGTATACGAACTTTTCAATTTAAAAACATTGGAGATTTTCATATTAATTTTTGCCTTTAACACATCCAGTTTTACTTTCGACATGTCTATACGCTTGTCGATCAGTTCGTCAAATTTCACTTGTTTTGTTGCTTCCATTTTTGTATCGAATTTCCGCTGATGTTATCTGTTGTCTATCGTGACTAAATTGTGATTGAACTTATTAGGCAAGCTTCACGCCCTTTATAGGTGGAAACCATTTTGGAAATTTTTGTTTTCGTTAGATCAGGTACCGTATTCATCGTAAGTAGGTAGCAAATAGGTTCGATTGCTCTTTTCATCATACGGCCAGTTCCACCCTTTCATGTACATTTGTATGTTTGCTGGAATCAGGTACCATTGAAAAGTGTACACAAGTAGGTATTTCTCATTAGGTCTACCAGCTACCTGAACTTTATGCAGCCATTAATTTCAACCAATGGCCGTTGTGTTCCTTCTTAGTATTCACAAAACATTTAAATATGTAAACATGAATTTCAATAACAATCACTAATGGGCTGCCGTAAAAAAATATTTTCTACCCTCTATTAGGCTTTACAGATCAAATATTCCTTTGGCTTCCGGGTTGGTTTGCGATTTGGTTTCTTAGCGTTAACTTTTCTGGTTAAATAAACTCGTTACGTATGCTAAAGTCATAAATCCTTAGTCAGTTTTATATGCAAACCATCACAAGCCGAGAAATTTAATGTCAGACGGTGCCAAGAGTAATATTCTAAGTTCTATTGTCCCATGACGTATTGAGCTGGAGAAACCTAATTAATGACATGGAAACGAAGCATGTTATCCGAATAAAAATTATTATTTTTTATGGAGAGTTGAGTCTTCAATATTTTTCTGCTATATCGCGTGTAAACTTAATGACAAAATAGTTCTCAGCACTATATACGCCATGTTCCAATACACAATTGCAAAAAAGAATTAAGAAAGCAAGCTATCGGCACTTTACAGCTACTTTTTGTGACTGACAGCAAACTACGTGTTTTCTGCAGCATGATTCATGCATTTCTGAAAAAAAAAGAAATTTTTAAAGGAAATTTAAATTTTGCATGATTTATGTATGTGGGCGTGCAGCCCTTGTGCCGACCAACTAGTTTTTCTTCCCTGGTTTGGTAGAACTTAGTCAGTTAAGGGACTGCGCTCACTTATACGTGCTCAAATGAGATTTTGGTATCAAAGCTACCACTCTAACCTAAACTTACCTAATCTAATACGTGGGCATATCAGATCAACTTTGTATGTAAATTATAACCTACTGGCTGCTCTGTTCAAGTTTTTCCGGACAAAATCTGAAATTAACCCAATCCCGAGCTGAGAGTTGTTCATAAAAAATATTTTTTCTTTCTCTCAAGAAGAGGGCTGTCAAACTACATATAAAAAACTGTTATCCTGTAACACTGTAAATCCAACTTTAAAGATAAAAAAACTAGTTTATGACCACCATAGACTGATGAAATGTTATTAACTCTCATCGTATCAAAATATTTATTTTAAGCCGTGAATATTGACGTACCAATCTTTATGAAAATCTACAAATTTCTGTGAATACAAGGACTTTTCTTTCTTTTAACAGCAAAATGTAATCAAACCTTGAACATGGGATTGGTTTTCATTTCTTTTAAAAATGTCGAGTTATTTTTCATTTCATTTTATTTTTTTGTAAATGGTCACGTCTGCTTTTTTCCAAATGTCCGGTTTAATTCAAGGAGTCAGTTTTCGTTATTTTAAAATTAAGGCAAGTCCGGGGAGCAGATTTTCAATACAAACATTTCTTGGCTTCATTATGAGTAATTGAAGATCCTTAAAATAAAATTTAAAACAGCAATTACTGAGGACATGTCTGGGTTTGTTCGTTAGATCCACAATTAAAATCAGCGTAATGCATTTACAGCCTTCTCCTGAGAATCTATGGACTTTAAAAGATTCTTTCTACGAAGTGCCTACAAATTTACTTGACATTCTCCAATTAAAAGCTCACTCACATACATAATTGGCCATTAAAACCCTTTAGTTTGGATTACGACCTAACTTCTCACACCACTTATGTGCCACCATAAGTGGCGGAACCTAGTCTTGGCAGAATATATGCCAGCAAATTGCTGAGAAGAAGTTGCCTTAGAAATATTTTTTCAGATTTCGATTTGTTCGATATGTCTGAGCGAGATTTTAAACCACGGGCGGGACCTACTGGCGGGACCTACAGTTTAAAACTTTTTCATGGCAATTTTATTTTACTCTCAGAGTTTTTGCCAGAAATCTGCTGAGAGGAAGTCGCCGAAGAAATATTTGTTGTATTTTGTCTTTGATGTCTGGCCTGGGACTCGAACCTTGGCTTTACGTCTAATAAGCCAACATACTACCTACTAGACTACAGCGACTTCGAAGAAATATTTCTTCGGCGACTTGCTCTCAGCTTCCAATTAATTAAGTAAGTAATTAGGTCTTTATATCATCTATGATATCTTAATTAGCAAACGATACAATGCTTTGGTGAAGTAAAGCTTCTTCTAAATCTATTGTCTTGAAATGAAATTATTCTGTAATAGTTCTTCTGTTACAAACTTATTGACAGTTATGGAGCATGAGATGCCAGCCGATTTGCCAATATCATCCTCAACTCCTCTAATGATGAATTGATTAGTCACGGAACGCTTTGCTTTAATGCTGTGAAGTTTAGAACAATTTTCAGTTTTTATTGATTTTTTTATTTTTATAACGATAAGAGTACGTATGTATTTTATTGGATAGTCATATCGCGTTCTTGCCACATTCCATACATATATCAATTTCAAACTTTATAAGACTCTTTCAATCTGTCGAAGTCACCGCAGTCTAGTAGGTGGTATCAAACGGTTCAAACCCCCGGTCGTCAGACATCAAAACGAAATATGAAAAAATATTTATTTGGCAACTTCCTCTCAGGAGATTTCGGGTCGTTCGGAGTCGACTTTAAACTGTAGGTCCCATCACTCATGTATAAAATTAACACACAAAACATGAGTGGTGTGGGAAATCCTGACTGAAGGGTTGTCATGGCCAATTATGGATGTATTTCAAGGAAATTTAAATTTTGCATGATTTATGAATGTGGGCGTGCATCACTTGCGCTGACCAACTACTTATTCTTCCCTGGTCTGGTAGAACTTAGTCAGTAAAGGGGCTGCGCTCACCTGTGCGTGCTCAAATAAGCTTTTGGTATCAAAGCTACCACTCTAACCTAATCTAACCTAATATGTGGGGAAATCAATTCACCTTTTTATGTAAAATATAAACTACTGGCTGCTATGTTCAAGTTCTTCCGGATAAAATCTGAAATTTAAGCAACTCGAGATGAGAGTTGTTCATAAAAAATATTTTTTTCTTCTCTCAAGAAGAGGGCTGTCAAACTACATATAAAATAGGGAGAATCCAGCTTAAAAGAAAGAAAAATAACAATAAAACATTTAGTATATGAGCCACTTAAACCGATAAAATGTCAATAACTCCCATCGTGTATAAATATTGACGTACCTATCTTTATGACAATATAAAAATTTCTGTGGATTTAAGGATTTTTCTTCCTTTTCACAGAAATATATAATAAAACCTTGAACATAAGACTGGTTTTCGTTTAGAAGAAGTCAGCTTTTCTTACTATTTTAAAAAAGGATCGAGGATCTGGTTTTAAATGAAAATATTTCATGGCTTCATGATGCATACTTAGAGATTCCTAAAATGAAATTTAAATCAGCATTTAATGAGGACATGTCATCATGGTTTTTTCGTCAGCTCCACATTTAATATCAGCGTAATACGTTAATGCCCTTCAATTGCGAATCTATGTGAGTTCAATTGGCACTCATTAAAACAGAGCCTTCTCATACCCAAACATTATTCATACACAATATGCGACCACCACACATCCTTTTGATATTTTTATTGCATCTGGTACACTCAAACAACTACACTTCAGTTTCGTTGTTCTATAGCTACTACAAAGGATTGTACTCGGGAGGTAAATAAATGACCGTCTCACTCTAAATCGCATATATTTTATCCATAAAACTCGTATGCCATGTAAAGTACATACATACATAAGTTTGTGTTTGATTGGCTAGTAGATCGCAGAATACGTTACAGACGGAATATATTTATTAACCGCCCTATCCGTGGGTATAACCTTCTTCCTGCATAAGTATTTTCTGTAGATTTTAATAAAGGGCTATCCACTTCGTGGTTTCAAAAGTATGGTACTGGAATTCTGTCAAACTAAGTTGTGAAACCAATTTTTTTGTGTTCAGTTGAAAGTCCTGTTGTAGTGGCCGTAGTCTAGTAGAATGTGTTGACCACGATTAAACCCCTGGTTAGATATCTCCAAAAAAAATTCTTCCGCGGCTTCAGCTCAGCAAGTTTCTGACAAAAACTCTGAGAGCATATAAAATTGCCATAAAACATAAGTCGCGTGAGAAACTAGGACGTTGTACAATTGGTCAATTCGACCTCCGGGTACTGTACTAGTCTTAATTGACAATTATACGTGTTCTAACCTAACCTAACCTTCATGGGTGATGGTGTCATTTTGCTCCCTTACCCTTAGAACCTGTCTGCTGGATTAAGTGTTTCATGGAATTTGAAGTTATTAAAAACAATTATCATTTCGAGTTTTTGCCGACACTACAATTTACAACAGTAACGACATACCGGAACATTGACTTCAAAAGCAATTCTACAAAAACAAACAAGTGAGCTATCGACATACTCAAAGCAAGTTAAAAGTAGTAAAACTTTATACGTTGCATTAATAAAGAAGTACCATGCGTGCGGTCTCATCATAATTTTCCAAATTTTTGTAATACAAACATATATACAGTGGACAGCAAAAGTCTTAGTACCCCTATATATTTTGACAATTTCATTTCATTAAAATTTTATTTCATAGTTTGTATAAAAAATTAAGGTTTGGTTATCTTTTGATCCAGACTTGCCCTGTTTAGGTACTTGATTTTTAATATTGATTGCATTTTTATTATTTTCATTGTCTGGCTGTTGATTATTGGTGCTTAAAGTACTGGTAGTTAAGTGTTTCTTTTGTTCGGCATTTGTATCTTTTGCATCCTCTCCCATTCTTACACTTTCATCTTTCTTCTGCTGCATCATCTCAGCTTCTTAGAAGAGATTTTGTCTGGACGGCATTATTCTTCATCGCTACTATAGTCACCCAAAAGCTCCAGCATCTGTTCTCTCATTGCTTTGCTGTATTTCTTCTGTTTACTGGATTCAGCTTGTGGCACACTTGAGGAGCCTTTGTCTGAATTGTGCTTCGTAGAGGATTTCTTTACCTTTGACTGTTTCTTTTTAGCTGACTGCTGTTCATCCTCAACGGATGAATTATTTTTCAACTTTTTGCTATCATTCACCATTGTCGAGTGCGTACGTTTACGTGAGTGTAGTTCGCGGGCAGCTTTTACTTCGGCTTCGGCTTTAACTACCTTATCAAAGTCAATATTCGGTTTTTGCTGTTTATTATCTGATTTTCTAACAGATGCTGCTGCTGGCAACAAAGTGGCGTTTATTTGTTTTGCAATATTTTTTTCCTCAGGATATATAAACTTGGTTGATAATAGAATTGTTTCCTTATCGGGTGCTTCATTCCAAAGTTTCAAAAACTCATCGGTTTGTGAACAATGTTCCGACAAAAATTCTCGGATTGGTGTAAGAGGACGTTGATCCAGTGAGATGGATTTTGTCTCTTGTTGTAGGGTTTTAGGTGAGTACATACAATTATTTTCAAAACCGTTTAAGCCACATGCTTTACCATCATCGCTACCCTGTTCACAGCTCTTATTGACTATTTTAGAAAATGATTTCTTATATGAAGTGGAACTTCTTGAATTATGACTACGTTCTGTATCACGGTGTTGTGAAGAACAATCCGCGGAACGCTTGCTTGATTTGTCTTTATTAATTTGGTTATCTTGTGATCCAGACTTGCCCTGTTTAGGTACTTGATTTTTAATATTGATTGCATTTTTATTATTTTCATTGTCTGGCTGTTGATTATTGGTGCTTAAAGTACTGGTAGTTAAGTGTTTCTTTTGTTCGGCATTTGTATCTTTTGCATCCTCTCCCATTCTTACACTTTCATCTTTCTTCTGCTGCATCATCTCAGCTTCTTAGAAGAGATTTTGTCTGGACGGCATTATTCTTCATCGCTACTATAGTCACCCAAAAGCTCCAGCATCTGTTCTCTCATTGCTTTGCTGTATTTCTTCTGTTTACTGGATTCAGCTTGTGGCACACTTGAGGAGCCTTTGTCTGAATTGTGCGTCGTAGAGGATTTCTTTACCTTTGACTGTTTCTTTTTAGCTGACTGCTGTTCATCCTCAACGGATGAATTATTTTTCAACTTTTTGCTATCATTCACCATTGTCGAGTGCGTACGTTTACGTGAGTGTAGTTCGCGGGCAGCTTTTATTTCGGCTTCGGCTTTAACTACCTTATCAAAGTCAATATTCGGTTTTTGCTGCTTATTATCTGATTTTGTAACAGATGCTGCTGCTGGCAACAAAGTGGCGTTTATTTGTTTTGCAATATTTTTTTCCTCAGGATATATAAACTTGGTTGATAATAGAATTGTTTCCTTATCGGGTGCTTCATTCCAAAGTTTCAAAAACTCATCGGTTTGTGAACAATGTTCCGACAAAAATTCTCGGATTGGTGTAAGAGGACGTTGATCCAGTGAGATGGATTTTGTCTCTTGTTGTAGGGTTTTAGGTGAGAACATACAATTATTTTCAAAACCGTTTAAGCCACATGCTTTACCATCATCGCTACCCTGTTCACAGCTCTTATTGACTATTTTAGAAAATGATTTCTTATATGAAGTGGAACTTCTTGAATTATGACTACGTTCTGTATCACGGTGTTGTGAAGAACAATCCGCGGAACGCTTGCTTGATTTGACTTTATTAATTTGGTTATCTTTTGATCCAGACTTGCCCTGTTTAGGTACTTGATTTTTAATATTGATTGCATTTTTATTATTTTCATTGTCTGGCTGTTGATTATTGGTGCTTAAAGTACTGGTAGTTAAGTGTTTCTTTTGTTCGGCATTTGTATCTTTTGCATCCTCTCCCATTCTTACACTTTCATCTTTCTTCTGCTGCATCATCTCAGCTTCTTAGAAGAGATTTTGTCTGGACGGCATTATTCTTCATCGCTACTATAGTCACCCAAAAGCTCCAGCATCTGTTCTCTCATTGCTTTGCTGTATTTCTTCTGTTTACTGGATTCAGCTTGTGGCACACTTGAGGAGCCTTTGTCTGAATTGTGCTTCGTAGAGGATTTCTTTACCTTTGACTGTTTCTTTTTAGCTGACTGCTGTTCATCCTCAACGGATGAATTATTTTTCAACTTTTTGCTATCATTCACCATTGTCGAGTGCGTACGTTTACGTGAGTGTAGTTCGCGGGCAGCTTTTACTTCGGCTTCGGCTTTAACTACCTTATCAAAGTCAATATTCGGTTTTTGCTGTTTATTATCTGATTTTCTAACAGATGCTGCTGCTGGCAACAAAGTGGCGTTTATTTGTTTTGCAATATTTTTTTCCTCAGGATATATAAACTTGGTTGATAATAGAATTGTTTCCTTATCGGGTGCTTCATTCCAAAGTTTCAAAAACTCATCGGTTTGTGAACAATGTTCCGACAAAAATTCTCGGATTGGTGTAAGAGAACGTTGATCCAGTGAGATGGATTTTGTCTCTTGTTGTAGGGTTTTAGGTGAGAACATACAATTATTTTCAAAACCGTTTAAGCCACATGCTTTACCATCATCGCTACCCTGTTCACAGCTCTTATTGACTATTTTAGAAAATGATTTCTTATATGAAGTGGAACTTCTTGAATTATGACTACGTTTTTTATCACGGTGTTGTGAAGAACAATCCGCGGAACGCTTGCTTGATTTGACTTTATTAATTTGGTTATCTTTTGATCCAGACTTGCCCTGTTTAGGTACTTGATTTTTAATATTGATTGCATTTTTATTATTTTCATTGTCTGGCTGTTGATTATTGGTGCTTAAAGTACTGGTAGTTAAGTGTTTCTTTTGTTCGGCATTTGTATCTTTTGCATCCTCTCCCATTCTTACACTTTCATCTTTCTTCTGCTGCATCATCTCAGCTGGTATACCGCTTTCACTCTCTTGGGCTGATAACAAAAGTGATAAAAAGATACAAATTTCTGTCCTTTGCCAGGAATCCAGCAATTCTGATTTGTAATTTCTGTTTATAAAGCATTTGATCCTGTTTTAATTTATTGTATACGAACTCTACGGCAACATTATCTTCTCTTTCCAAAATATCGGCGATTTTCTTGCTTATCCACGGTTTTAATACGTCCAATTGTTTGGAATTGCTAGTAGTTTAGGAGGTGCTAGTAGTTTATTTCCACCATTCAACATGTTGATGCGTTGTTGTGGTTTAAGGCTGTAACCAGAAGTGTTGGACGGTACTAGTGATTGCTTTTGTTCTGCTTGTGTGCCATTTCCCGTACCACTATTTCGCCTTTCAGGGAATGCAGAAAGCGATTTAGATTTACTGTATTTTTCGCGATGCTTAATATCGTTTTCAATGTCGTTTTGTAGTTTAAGGATGGAACTGAAAGTTTTATGAGGTACAAATGGTTCCTTTCCACTGTTCACCATGTTGCCTTGTTTTCTGGATCGAGAATGTGATCTAGATTTGGATTGTTCGTTTCCATTTCCATGTTTAGTTTGGATACTTTCATCTTTCTTCTGATCCATAGGCTTATTTGGTATGCTTGCAGCACTCTTTTCAGCCGCTAATAAAATCGGCCATAATTCAGATATGAATTGTTTGACGCGGAGATCATTCAGAAATTCAGTCATATTTCTACGCATCTTCATCGGACAGATAAATTGCTCCAATTTCAATTCATTGTATACGAACTTTTCAATATAAAAAACGTCGTGGATTTTCTTAGTAATTTGTGCCTTCAACACATCCAGTTTAACTTTCGACATGTCTATACACTTGTCGAGCACTTCGCTAGATTTCACTTGTTTTGTTGCTTCCATTTTTCTATCGATTTTCCGCTGATGTTGTATGTTGTCTACCGAGACTAATTTGTGATTAAACTTATCGGGCAAGGTTGACGCCTTTTATAGGCGGAAACCATTTTTGAAATTTGTGTTTTCGCTAGAACAGGTACCGTGTTTAGCTTAGTCAGCGTAAACAGGTAGCAAATAGGTTCGATTGGTTCTTACAGATATTCCACAGAGGGTCAACCAGCTACCTGATCTTTCCACAGAACAATTGAACTCAATATGTTTGCTAGAAACAGGTACCGTTATAAAGTGTTCTTGTATTCATTTCTCACTAGGTCCACCAGCTACCTGAACTTTCTGCAGCCCTTAATTTCAACCAATGGCTGTCGTGTTCCTTCTTAATATTCACAAAACATTTAAATATGTAAACATGAGTTTCAATAACAATCCCTAATGAGCTTTCGTAAAAAAATATTTTCTACTCTTTATTAGGCTTTACAGATTAAATATTCCTTTGGTTTCTTAGCATTAACTTTTCTGGTTAAAAAAACTCGTTACGTATGCTAAAGTCATAAATCTTTAGTCAGTTTTATGTGCAAACCATCACAAGCCGAGAAATTTTATGTCAGACGGTGCCAAGAGTAACATTCAATGGGCAAAGTTCTATTGTCCCATGACGGGAGAAACCTAATTAATGACATGTTATTGGAATAAAATTTATTTTTTTTATCGAGATTTGAATTTTCTATATTTTTCTGTTATATCGCGTATAAGCTTAATGACATGATATTCCTCTCGCCATGTTCCAATATACAAATGCAGAAAAAAAATGAAGAAGGCTTGCTATCAACACTTTACTTTTTCTGAATGGCAGCTAACTGCGTGTTTTCTGCAGCATTATTCATGCATTTCTGAAAAAAACACATTTTTAAAGGAAATGATTTATGTATGTGGGCGTGCAGCTGTTGTGCTGACCAACTACTTTTTCTTCCCTGGTTTGGTAGAACTTAGTCAGTTAAGGGACTGCGCTCACTTGTACGTGCTCAAATGAGATTTTGGTATCAAAGCTACCACTCTAACCTAAACTTACCTAATCTGTATGTAAATTATAACCTACTGGCTGCTCTGTTCAAGTTTTTCCGGATAACATATTAAATTAAACCAATCACGAGCTGAGAGTTGTTCATAAAAAATATTTTTTCTTTCTCTCAAGAAGAGGGCTGTCAAACTACATATAAAAAACTGTTATCCTGTAACACTGTAAATCCGACTTTAAAGATTCAAAAAAACTAGTTTATGACCACCATAGACTGATGAAATGTTATTAACTCTCATCGTATCAAAATATATATTTTAAGCCGTGAATATTGACGTACCAATCTTTATGAAAATCTACAAATTTCTGTGAATACAAGGACTTTTCTTTCTTTTAACAGCAAAATGTAATCAAACCTTGAACATGGGATTGGTTTTTATTTCTTTTAAAAATGTCGAGTTATTTTTCATTTCATTTTTATTTTTTGTAAATGGTCACGTCTGTTTTCTTCCAAATGTCCGGTTTAATTCAAGGAGTCAGTTTTCGTTATTTTAAAATTAAGGCAAGTCCGGGGAGCAGATTTTCAATACAAACATTTCTTGGCTTCATTATGAGTAATTGAAGATCCTTAAAATAAAATTTAAAACAGCAATTACTGAGGACATGTCTGGGTTTGTTCGTTAGATCCACAATTAAAATCAGCGTAATGCATTTACAGCCTTCTCCTGAGAATCTATGGACTTTAAAAGATTCTTTCTACGAAGTGCCTACAAATTTACTTGACATTCTCCAATTAAAAGCTCACTCACATACATAATTGGCCATTAAAACCCTTTAGTTTGGATTACGACCTAACTTCTCACACCACTTATGTGCCACCATAAGTGGCGGAACCTAGTCTTGGCAGAATATATGCCAGCAAATTGCTGAGAAGAAGTTGCCTTAGAAATATTTTTTCAGATTTCGATTTGTTCGATATGTCTGAGCGAGATTTTAAACCACGGGCGGGACCTACTGGCGGGACCTACAGTTTAAAACTTTTTCATGGCAATTTTATTTTACTCTCAGAGTTTTTGCCAGAAATCTGCTGAGAGGAAGTCGCCGAAGAAATATTTGTTGTATTTTGTCTTTGATGTCTGGCCTGGGACTCGAACCTTGGCTTTACGTCTAATAAGCCAACATACTACTTACTAGACTACAGCGACTTCGAAGAAATATTTCTTCGGCGACTTGCTCTCAGCTTCCAATTAATTAAGTAAGTAATTAGGTCTTTATATCATCTATGATATCTTAATTAGCAAACGATACAATGCTTTGTTGAAGTCAAGCCTCTTCTAAATCTATTCTCTTGAAATGAAATTATTCTGTAATAGTTCTTCTGTTACAAACTTATTGACTGTTATGGAGCATGAGATGCCAGCCGATATCATTAGTAACTCCTCTAATGGTGAATTGATTAGTCACGGTTTAATGCTGTGAAGTTTAAAACAATTTTCAGTTTTTATTGTTTTTTTTTATTTTTATAACGATAAGAGTACGTATGTATTTTATTGGATAGTCATACCGTGTTCTTGCCACATTCCATATATGAATTTCTGTCGAAGTCACCGTCTAGTAGGTGGTATGTTGGCTTATTAGAAGTAAGGTCACGGTTCAAACCCCTGGCTAACTCCTCGGCGACTTCCTCTCAGCGGATTTATGGCCGTGCGGAGACGACTTTAAATTAACACACAAAGCATGAGTGGTGTGAGAAGCTAGGCCGCAATCCTGACTGAAGGGTTGTCATGTCCAATTATGTATGTATTTGAATCTGTAAGAGTGTCAGATTCAATTCCAAATTTCTTAAAACAAAATAAACAGAATTTCCACAAAAGACCCTCATCATCCATGTGTAGGCAATTTAACTTACTCAGAACTTCAATTCAGCAAAGAGATAGCGATTCAGCTGCTAATTTTTCAAAAACGCCATCTCCTCCGATAAAGTGCGATGCGGTATTATGTCCACAAAAATTCCTGTTGAAGCCGAGCCTCAGCTTGATAAACATTATTCTCACATTGCACCAGGAAAATACGCAGTTGTGTAGTAGTTTGCTAAATTTAAACGCCCCACAGAAGTTGTTTTCAATGATAACATCAATGAACTTCACAAAATAGTTTTCTAAGAAACAATTACTTTTTGTATTTTGAGCCCAACCCATACAGTCTATTGTGTTGTAATTGGAAAAATAGGCTACTAGAGGGAGAGGATAGGTGCCTCTGTTTAAAGTTGGTGATGGCTGGTGCTCACAATCGACCAACACAAGGACGCATTGATGATTATACGTAGTGTTTGAAGTTATTTCATTTTACAAAATCCCCGATTTTTATGCTAATATTAGACGAGGAACGGAACATGACTTTATCATGTCATATCAGACTCAATTCGATCGATATCTAATTGGACATCAAAGCATACAAATGTGCAACGGTTAGCTGGCAAAGCCATGATATTGGTATATGGGATACGACTTGATCAAATGTCTTGCAATGAAAAAAACCATCAACAGCAACTACTAGCAAACTTCTGGTATTAGTATTTGGGATACGTATGGTATAATAACTATCGTGAAATAGAAAAATACTATCAACAGCAACTTTTTCATAACGTTATTGGATCATATCTCTCTATGATGTTAACCTACAAACTTTTCAGCACAATTGTTAAGTTTTAGGTTTTTATATGACTAGAGTAAGTGTTTATAATTAGAAGAACCTAATCAAATGTCCACATATTGTTCAATAACATCCTACAAATTTAATTACGTCAATAGGCCTCTCAAATGTGCAAGATTTTATTCAAACAAAAACTGAATATTTTAAAATTATTGCTTCAAGTGCTACAAAACCGTACAAAGCAAATCGGTGGCCATAAACTAGATTTGTTTTGTTCTTTTTCTTCCTTTAGGGTGCTCTCATGGTACATTTTCCCCAGTTTCCTCTCCACAGCAGCTCAGTAGATTATAGAACGATAAAACTTTCCCTATTAAGTGTTCCTAATTATCTGACTTTAAAATACTCGGCTTATGTAGTATTTATGATTTTACCATTAGTAAGGAGACTTTTCAACCGAAAAAGTTAACGTTAAGACATCAAATTTCCAAAAATCAAGGACACCAAAGAAGTATTTGTTCTGATAACGATAATGAAGGATTTAAAAATATTTTTTTACGACAGTTCTTGAGGGATTGTTATTGAAATTTAAGTTAATAAATTAAAATGTTTTTTATTTTAATACTAAGAAGAAGAAACAACAGCCATTGGTTTAAACTGATGGCTGCAGATAGTTCAGGTAGCTTGTTGAGCCTATGAGGAATACCCAGGAGAACCAAGCTCATTTATTTGTTACCTGAGTATAATAAATACAAATTTGCATTAAAGGGTTCAATTGCTATGATGAAATATCAGGTTGACCCTCTGTTTATGTCTGACGAACAATAGTTCCCATTCCTGCTGACATAAACAGGATTGCTTAAACGATGGCAAATTGGCAACAGAGGGCGCTGCAGTGTAAAATAAAGCTTTTTGGTATTTTAATATTAGTGTTGTTTTTGGAATTAAAATTTTGTTTTGTTAATTTTTTCTTATTCTTCTTTGTAACATCCAAAGGGATGCAACATAATTTGTCCAATTTGTTTTAAAGATTTTAAAATTTATTGTGTTAATAAGATAAGTGAATGTCTTACTTAAGATAGAAAAAAAAAGATTAACCAAAAAATAAAATATTATAAAGTTTTGTATGGAGAATTCTACAATTTACAAAAAAGGCTTGATTTTTGTGCTTTTTAATTATTATTAAAATTTGAAGTGAACGAAGGAAACCAAAACCAAATTGTTCGTGTGCAGAAGAACATAAAAGGAAAGTGTATTGTTCTTTGTGCTTATTATCGTGTCGGAACAATTTTAATTTGTGTTCACATTTGTTTTTTTTTTAGCGTTCAAAAATTTACATCAGCACTTTGTGTAATTTTGGTCCTTGGTTTACTCCCCATACAGTCCACGATTTATCATTTGGTCCAATCGACCCGGATTTTGGAACTGTGTTTTTTGCCTTTGTCGGTTGTGTGACCTTCATCCCAACAATTTTAAAGCAACCACTAAATTATAAGGTAAAGTTGTTTTTGTTTTTCCTTTACAATTTTTGTATTTTTGGTGGTAATTTTATATACAAGTAAAGTTCTGTTAGACTAGACAACAAAACTTTGCTTTTATATAAAATTTATAACAGTGCATATTTACAAAGTGTTGTGTTATAATTTCAATAGCACTGGCACACTTTGTAAATTTATGGAGTATAAGAACCAAAGTGTTCTTTTTATGCACTGTGTCTAGGCTTATAACAAAGTCAAAAGGTGACTAGGATATCAAATTGTGGTGTGAATATCACGGTTGATAAACGAGTTCAACCACCCAATTTGATATCGTTCATAAGTCAATGATGGTGTTATAATTGGTGATGGTGCGTCGGCTAAGTAGCAAAGCACATTACCTTTTATAACAATTTTTCAAATTCACCGGGTACGTGAAAGGGAATCCCATAAATGAGTGTTATTTACTTCTGTTATGGAGAGATCTGATTTTTTTAGCAGATCTTTAAGTAAATAAAAGGTTTAAATTTCCAACAAAATGAAGTGAAATAACACAGAAAATTTATTTATGGGTTTCCGGTTGGTATTTTTATTTGATTTATTTAACTTTGAATTTGATTTATTTAATTTTAAATTTATTTATTTAATTTTGAATTTAATTTATTAAATTTATTTCATTGGCAAAATTTATATACACACTTATATATATACATGTATACAAGGTGAAAACAAATGTTAGTGCGGGACTGGCTTTCCACCTTTTGTATTTTGGTTTTTAATTGTTCTTTTTTTGATATTGGAAAAACGATGATAACTATCGCGTTATTGGCCATTGGGAACTCGTCCTGTTGGCTCAGTTTCGTGGAGAACGTAATATTTTTTAAGTATATGCCCTTTTTATTGGACATATATTACTTTTATTGAGTTTGCGGTAAGACGACAAGTTGGTTGTGGTGGCGCGTTTTAAATGTCAGGGTGATCGCGATGACCTTTAGATTAATTTTGGAATATTTTCGTTTTTAGTTGCTTATTAATTAGTTATGATCGAGGCGCGAACATTTTCGAGTTTCGTTGCGGTGCCATTTATTATTTATTTGACTTTTGATATTTTTTGTTTGCTTTTAATTTCACTGAGGAGTTAGTCTTAAATTAGTGAGGAACAGAATCTCAACCATTCTGTTGATTCTTTTTGATTCCTACTTTTGTTGCTGTTAGTTAGCTGAAAATCTTCCTGTATTAATGCGTAGGTATAATTTTCGTTTATACAAGCTCGGCTTATTATTCAGGTTGATTCGTAGAACTGTTTTTGACAATATTTGTGACCATTGGAGCTATACTACAATTTGGGTAGTTATTTAGAGCTGATTTGGAGCTGCAAGTTTGAGCGTTCGTTTGGAGAGCGTTTCAATCTGTCACAGAATCTTTTCGTCCTTGGACAAAGTTTTTTGGTAGTAAAACAGAACAACCTGTGTACTGACTGTTTCGATGTTGGTCATAGGTTGAATGGATGCAGGCGGAATTTGGATTGTTCGATCTGCGATATGCGACATCACCCTTTGCTGCACCGGGAGGTGTTTGGATCCTCTCGGGAACTCGTAGTTTTCGATGCAGCCAGTTCTGGTCATGCAGCAAAGCTTGGTAGTGATGTGCAAAACTGTTTTGCTGCCACATATGGGCAGATTCTTTTAGGGTGTTTGTCATCGAGGGCAAATATTTAGAGCTAGGGCTCTGATAGACTCCGGTTCGCAAGCAACTTTTATTTCGGACAAGTCGCAGAAAAAAAATTAGGATTGCCAACAGCAGCAATAAGATAAGGTATAGGGCCTACTACTGAATGGCGCTTAGGTCGCATTCGTAATTTAGGTTTAAATAATAATGGTTACGTAGGAACTGTGGATTTAGCAACTAAACGTGGAACAATTATAAAGCCGATTGGACAGCTTGTAATTCTTCCAACGAACTGAATATTTTGAAAAACAACTTAGCTCATAGTGTCATGGTACACCGAGGAAATCCCGGAGAGGTGAAGATGTCGAAGGCGATAAATTGAGGGGTTGATTGAGCCACGACCATACCTGGTGGACGTGTGAGAATACGGGCCGCTGAAGTTAAACCTTCCAATTACCGGGCAATAGACCTAGTCCGTCTGTCCCTAGGAAGGTTAAATTAGGAAACTGGCGCATCCATGAGGATAACCCGTCCACTAGCCCAGAAAAATAACGGACCTCGTTCGTCCTAAAAATCCACCAGTGGACCTAGTTCGTTCCATGGTCGTGTGAGCTGAAGACCTAGTTCGTCGGAAGCTCTAGTTCCCATTTAGTAGAGGGACAATAAGCCTCAAAAATTCGATACCCAATCTTAGACCATGACACTTATTTCGGAAGGCTTCTTATTCAATTTTAACTTTTTCTTTCTGACGGATCGGAGTTGGAACTGCTGCAAGATGTCAAGTTTTTGGTTTCTTATTGTTTTGAAACATGAAACTAATATGAAAGTTTTTTCTTTGAATTTTTCTTTTCTTTAGTCTTTAGATAAAGGACATCTTTTTTGGTTGCAGTACTGCAAGGGCGCCGGTATGTTTATGTCTGACGAACAATAGTTCCCATTCCTGCTGACATAAACAGGATTGCTTAAACGATGGCAAATTGGCAACAGAGGGCGCTGCAGTGTAAAATAAAGCTTTTTGGTATTTTAATATTAGTGTTGTTTTTGGAATTAAAATTTTGTTTTGTTAATTTTTTCTTATTCTTCTTTGTAACATCCAAAGGGATGCAACATAATTTGTCCAATTTGTTTTAAAGATTTTAAAATTTATTGTGTTAATAAGATAAGTGAATGTCTTACTTAAGATAGAAAAAAAAAGATTAACCAAAAAAATAAAATATTATAAAGTTTTGTATGGAGAATTCTACAATTTACAAAAAAGGCTTGATTTTTGTGCTTTTTAATTATTATTAAAATTTGAAGTGAACGAAGGAAACCAAAACCAAATTGTTCGTGTGCAGAAGAACATAAAAGGAAAGTGTATTGTTCTTTGTGCTTATTATCGTGTCGGAACGATTTTAATTTGTGTTCACATTTGTTTTTTTTTTAGCGTTCAAAAATTTACATCAGCACTTTGTGTAATTTTGGTCCTTGGTTTACTCCCCATACAGTCCACGATTTATCACCCTCTGTGGAATATCTATGAGAACCAATACGCCAAATAAGGCACACAAAGAAGTATTTGTTCTGATAACGATAATGAAGGATTTAAAAATATTTTTTTACGACAGTTCGTGAGGGATTGTTATTGAAATTCAAGTTAATAAATTAAAATGTTTTTTGTTTTAATACTAAGAAGAAGAAACAACAGCCATTGGTTTAAACTGATGGCTGCAGATAGTTCAGGTAGCTTGTTGAGCCTATGAGGAATACCCTGGAGAACCAAGCTCATCTATTTGTTACCTGAGTATAATAAATACAAATTTGCATTAAAGGGTTCAATTGCTATGATGAAATATCAGGTTGACCCTCTGTGGAATATCTATGAGAACCCATACGCCAAATAAGGCACACAAATTTCCAAAATGGTTTCCGCCTATAAAAGACGTGAACCTTGCCCGATAAGTTCAATTACACGATAGTTTCGGTAGACAACAGACAACATCAGCGGAAAATTAAAAAATGGAAGCAAATAAAGAAATTAAAACTGGCGATTTGTTTAATAAACGGATTGCCATGTCCAAAGTAAAACTGGACGATATAAAACCAAAAATTAATAAGAAAATCAACAACATTTTTCTAATAAAAAAATTTATTTACAATGAATTAAAATTGGAGCAATTTATCAGTCCGATGAAGATGCATATCCACATAACTGAATTTCTAAATGGTCCTCTGGTAAGGCAATTCATGTGCGAATTATGGCCGATTTTATTAGCTGCTGAAGAGAGTACTACATCCATAGCAAATGATACGGTGGAACCGAAGAAAGATAAAATTCTGAAGAAAGTAATCCAAACCTAAGACTGCAAACGATCTCGATTCCAAAAACAAGGTAACATGGTGAATGGCGGAGAGAAACCATTAGTACCACCTAACACTTTCGCTCCCACCCTTAAACCACAGGGACACGTCGATATTGAAAAGGATGAGGGAAGTCTCACGAAAGTAGAACAGAAGCAACACATAACCACCAACACTTTAAGCACAAAGAAACAACAGCCAGATAAGGAAAACAATAAAAATTCTGGTAATCTAGAAATTAAAATTGGTGAACATGTTAACGATGATGGTACAGGAGTGGTGACATGCGGCTTAGACGGTTTCACAAACATTTGTATGTATTCCCCTCAACAGAAGGATGCAAATGTTATTCCACAGGATCAATGGCCTTCAACACCATTTCGTGAATTTTTAGCACAACACTCTGCAGAAATAGACGAATTTTTGTGTCAATGGAATGAAGCACCCGATAAGGAAACAATTCTATTGTCAAACAAATTTGTATATCCAGATACAACAAAAAGTGAAAACCAATCCCCGACGACTTTCTCATCACATAGTAAACCATGTTCTAAGCCGGCAGAAAACCCACCACAGTGCAATACCGAACATTCAAAAAGTCATAGCTTAGTACGTGGTTGTGATGACGATTTCGCAAACAGTTATAAGAATTCAGCCCAACAGTGTAATCAAGACACAAATGCTAACTCACAGAATCAATGTCCTCCTACACCATTTCGAGAATTTTTGTTGGAACAATGCGAAGAAATAGATGAATTTTTAAAGTGTAGAAGACGACCAGACGATTTCTACGTACTTAAAACACCACAGAAACTGAAAAATATTATCGCCAGTGCTGAAGGACAAACTGCCACCACTGTGTTGTCGCCGCCATCTGTCACAATATCAGATCAAAGAGACACAAATTCTGATGAGACCGTCAAATCAATATCCGAAATGAAAGCTGCCACTAAACGTTCACACTCGACAATGATTAATGAAAGTAAAAAGTCTAACAATAATTCCACAAATAAGGATGAACAGAAACCAGCTAACGAGAAACATACAAAGCCAAAGATATCCTCATAGAGACGCAGTTCGGACAAAAACTGCTCAAGTAAGCCAGAGGGTGAATCAAGTCAAAAGAAAACCCACAGGAAGTACAGCAAAGCAATGAGTGAACGTATTCTGTAGCTTTTTGGTAATTGTAGTAGCGACAAAGAAGAACGCCGTCCAGACAAAAGAAAAGGAGGACCGCAAGAAATCTAACAACGAAATGAGCAAACATGTGTTTGATATTTTTGGCAGTATGAGTAGCGATGAAGACGTTTAAAATATATTCGGCAAAGATGACTAACTTTCTACAACAGAAGCTATGGTATGGGACGACGCTAATGTAGATTATAATTTTGGAAGAAAAAATATATTATTTGTAATCAATTCGTATAAGTTCTATATTAAATATCACATGACAATGTTTTTATTAAAGATTGATGTAATAAATTAATAGTTTTTAAATTTAATTTTTAATCTTAAGAAATATGAAATAAAAACAAAAAATTTATTTAATGTTCTAATTTAACTATTATGCTAAAGAGGGAAGGGAAGGGTTATGAAAGTTTTTTTATATTCACAACTAAAAATGGAAATTGTTTTGAATCTTATATTCACAGAAGAAATCATTGTTGTCATTACTTTAAATATTATTTTCCTTCAACGTTGTCGTTGAAGTCGCCGTAGTCTCGTAGGTAGTGTGTTGCCTTATTAAACGAAAAGCCAGGGTTCGAGCCCCAGGCCAGACATCAAAATAAAATACAAAAAGTATTTCTTCGGCGACTTCCTCTCAGCAGATTTCTGGCAAAAACCCTGAGAGTAAATCAAATTGCCATGAAAAGTTTCTCAAAAATCTGTCGTTCGGAGTCGACTTTAAACTGTAGGTCCCACCATTCATGTATAAAATTAACACACACGACATAAATGGTGTGAGAAACTAGGACGTTGTACAATTGGTCAATTCGACCTCCGGGTACTGTACTAGTCTTAATTGACAATTACACGTGTTCTAACCTAACCTAACCTTCATGGGTGATGGTGTCATTTTGCTCCCTTACTCGTAGAACCTGTCTGCTGCATTAAGCCTCATTTAGGAGGAGGTCCTTTGTCAAAATTCACTGTGTAGTGTTTCATGAAATTTGAAGTTATTAAAAACAATTATTCTTTCGAGTTTTTGCCGACACTACAATTTATAACAGTAAGACCTACCGGAACATTGACTTAAAAAAATTCTACAAAAACAAAACAAGTGAGCTTTCGAAGTACTCAACGCAAGTTAAAAATAGTAAAACTTTATACGTTGCATTAATAAAGAAGTACCATGCGTACGGTCTCATCATAATTTTCCAAATTTTTGTAATACATACATATATACAGTGGACAGCAAAAATGTTAGTACTCCAATATATTTTTGACAATTTCATAAAATTTCATTTCACAGTTTATATAAAAAATTAAGGTTTTTATATTTATTTTATTAGTTTATTTCTGTTTTATTATAAAACAAACAAATTTTTTATAAATTTTTTCATAAAACAAGAGAAAAATAAGGAATAGTTTCAGATGACTCCATATGTACCCCAAGGAGAACACTGTGTACATTTAAAATTCAAGGGCCTAATATATGAAAATGTAATCCCATGCATTTAGTAGAATATCCCTTAAGGCCAAGCACTAAATTTAAACCATTCGGAATTGAATGTACAAATTTTGTTTATTGTTTTCTTATGGCACCAGGAGCAAATTTTTCGATTGACTTTTGTTTGAGGTTTAGCAATTACATAGCCGTTCTTTCAAATAATCTCCTTAATACTGTCTTGAAGACAAATCGGGACTTTGTGCAAGAGTGTTAAGCCTGTGGGGACTGTCTTTTTCGTCAAAATATATTGGAGTACTAAGAATTTTGCTGTCCACTGTAATTGATCATTGCAACCCTTCAGCCAGTTGCGTATTAATTTTATCATGAGTGTCGGGATCTACAGTTTAAATTCAACTGCGAACGTCCGATTTGTTTGAGAAGCTTTTCATGGCAATTTTATTTACTCTTAGGGTTTTTGCCAGAAATCTGCTGAGAGGAAGTCGCCGAAGAAATACTTTTTGTATGGCTTGATGTCTAATAAGCGAACACACTGCCTACTAGATTACGACAAGCGCATACAGGATACTCAAATCTGACGTTAATAATAGCCAGGGTTTATCAGTTCCTCCGGAAGACAGATTTTTAAGAAATTTTTCATGGCATTTTGTTTGATCAGTGGCCTCATAAGCTAACGTAGTGTGTTTATTTAGTTTTCACAAAAACCAGCTGTTCTATCTTAGGTTAGGTTAGAGGATGTGTACCGACAGTTTAAAGTCGACTCCAAACGACAGATTTTTGAGAAACTTTTTTTTTATTTTTTATTTACTCTCAGAGTTTTTGCCAGAAATCTGCTGACAGGAAGTCGCCGAAGAAATACTTTTTTATTTTGTCTTTCATGTCTGGCCTGGGGATCGAACCCTGGCTTTGCGTCTAATAAGCCAACACACTATCTACTAAACTACGGTGACAATTTCTTCTGTAAAAATAGCATTCAAAACCAATTTGTTTCCATTTTTAGTTGGGAATACAAAAAACTTTTATAACCCTTTCCTTTCCTCTTTAGCACTGTAGTTGAATTAGAGCATTGAAAAAATTTTTATTTTTGTATTTTTATTTCATATTTCTTAAAATTAAAAATTAAACTTAAAAACTATTCATTTATTACATCAATCTTTAATAAAAATTAAAAACATTGTCATGCGATATTTAATATAAAACTTATACGAATTCATTACAAATAATACATTTTTTTTTTTTCAAAATTATAATCTGGATTAGCATCGTCCCTTACCATTGCTTCTGTTGTAGAAAGTTAGCCTTCATTGCCGAATATATTTTAAACGGTTTCTTCTTCACTACTCATACTACCAAAAAGCTCAAACTCAAGTTTTCTCATGTCGTTGTTACACTTCTTGTGGTCCTCATTTCTTTTTAATTCCACTACCGGCTTCCTAGAAGAGGCGTTCTTCTTCATCGCTACTACAGTTACCAAAAAGCTCCAGCATCCGTTCTCTCATTGCTTTGCTGTATTTCTTCTGTTTACTTGATTCAGCTTGTGGCACACTTGAGGAGCCTTTGTCTGAATTGGGCTTCGTAGAGGATTTCTTTACCTTTGTCTGTTTCTTTTTAGCTGACTGCTGTCCATCCTTAACGGATGAATTATTTTTCAACTTTTTGCTATCATTCATCATTGTCGAGTGCGTACGTTTACGTGAGTGTAGTTCGCGGGCAGCTTTTATTTCGGCTTCGGCTTTAACTACCTTATCAAAGTCAATATTCGCTTTTGGCTGTTTATGATCTGATTTTGTAACAGATGCTGCTGCTGGCAATAAAGTGGCGTTTATTTGTTTTTCAATATTTTTTTCATCAGGATATATAAACTTGTCTGATAATAGAATTGTTTCCTTATCGGGTGCTTCATTCCAAAGTTTCAAAAAATCGTCGGTTTGTTGAAAATATTCCGACAAAAATTCTCGAATTGGTGTAGAAGGACGTTGATCCAGTGAAATGGCTTTTGTCTCTTGTTGTAGGGTTTTAGGTGCGAACATACAATTATTTTCAAAACCGTTTAGGCCGCATGCTTTACCATTATTGCTACCATGCTCACGGCTCTTTCTGACTATTTTATAATATGATTTCTTATGTGAAGTGGAACTTCTTGAATTATGACTACGTTCTGTATCACGGGATTGTGAAGAACAATCCACCGAACGCTTGCTAGATTTGTTCTTATCAATTTGATTATCTTTTGATCCAGACTTGACCTGTTTAGATAAGTGTTGTTCAATGTTAATGGAATTTTTATTATTTTCCTTATCCGGGTGTTGATTCTTGGTGTTTAAAGTGCTGGTGGTTAAACGTTGTTTCTCATCCACTTTTGTGCTACTTCCCTCACCACTAATTTGGCTATTAGTGGACCCAGAGAGCAATGCAGATTCGTCATGCTTAATATCCTTTTCAATTTCATCTTTCTTCTGCTGCATCAACTCAGCTGGTATACCGCTTTCACTCTCTTGGGCTGACAACAAAAGTGGCCATAATTCACATACAAATTTCTGTGCTTTGCCACCATTTAGGAATCCAGCAATTCTGATTTGTAATTTCTGTGGACAAAGCATTTTATCCTGATTTAATTTATTGCAAATGAACTCTACGGCAACATTATCTTCTCTTTCCAAAATATCGGCGATTTTCTTGCTTATCCATGGCTTAAACATGTCCAATTTTACTTTAGATATGTCGATACGTCCCTGTGGTTTAAGTTTGGAACTCAAAGTTTTAGGGGGTGCTAGTAGTTTATTTCCGGCACTCAACATGTTGATGCGTTGTTGTGGTTTAAGGCTGGAACCAAAAGTGGTAGGTGGTACGAGTGGTTGCTTTTGTTCTACTTTTGTGCTACTTCCCGTACCACTATTTCGGCTTTCAGGGGATCCGGAAAGCGATGTAGATTTACTGGGGTTTTCGCGATGCTTAACATCGTTTTCAATGTCGTCTTGTTGTTTAAGGGTGGAACTGAAAGTTTTAGAAGGTACAAATGGTTCCTTTCCACTGTTCACCATGTTGCCTTGCTTTCTGGATCGAGTATGTGAACTAGATTTAGATTGTTCGTTTCCATTTCGATGTTTAGTTTGGTTGCTTTCATCTTTCTTTGGCTCCATAGGCTTATTTCGTATGCTTGCATCACTCTCTTCAGCCGCTAATAAAATCGGCCATAATTCAGATATGAATTGTTTGACGCGGAGATCATTCAGAAATTCAGTCATATTTCTACGCATCTTCATCGGACTGATAAATTGCTCCAATTTCATTTCATTGTATACTAACTTTTCAATTTGAAAAGTATAGTGTTCTTGTATTAATTTCTCACTAGGTCTACCAGCTACCTGAACTTTCTGCAGCCCTTAATTTCAACCAATGGCTGTCATGTTCCTTCTTAGTATTAAAAAAACATTTAAATATGTAAACATGATTTTCAATAACAATCCCAAATGAGCTTTCGTAAAAAATATTTTCTACCCTTTATTAGGCTTTTCAGATCAAATATTCCTTTGGCTTCCGGGTTTGTTTGCAATTTGGTTTATTAGCGTTAACTTTTCTGGTTAATAACAACTCGTTACGTATGCTAAAGTCATAAATCCTTAGTCAGTTTTATGTGCAAACCATCACAAGCCGAGAAATTTAATATCAGACAGCGCCAAGAGTAACATTCAATGGCCTATTGTCCCATGACGTATTGAGCTGGAGAAACCTAATTAATGATATGGAAACGAAGCATGTTATCCGAATAAAAATTATTTTTTTATTGAGAGTTGAGTTTTCTATATTTTTCGAATGTAAGCTTAATGACAAGATATTTCTCAGATATTTCTCTCGCCATGTTTCAATACACAAATGCAAAAAAAGAATGAAGAAGGCTTGCTATCGGCACTTTATAGCTACTTTTTGTGACTGACAGCTAACTGAGTGTTCTGCAGCATGATTCATGCATTTTTGAAAAAAACTACATTTTTAAAGTAAATTTAAATTTTGCATGATTTATGAATCTGGGCGTGCAGCCCTTGCGTCGACCAACTACTTTTTCTTCCCTGGTTTGGTAGAACAAAGAATATGGATATAAAGAATACGCATCATGTAGAAGTAAAATTTCTTATGGCGGGTCGTAACATTACGACCCGCTCTCACCAAAATATTTTTAAAAATCATTTCTTGATGAGAGGGAGGAAGACAGAAGGAAAATAAACACAAACAAAGAGCGTAACAGTGTGTAACAGTCATCGTACGTATGTACATGTGTATGTATTTTTGTGTTTTTTGATTTAGTTGGCGATCAGACTGCGACAAGAATACATGTGCTGCGGATGCTTTATCATTTTATTTCAGAATAACACTCGAAGAATATTTTGTGTTAAAAATGTTCTATGTCATTAGCTGGGCGTATTTTATTTTGTCCCATAGTATATTTTTTTAAAATGCTCTGGAATGCTCGTTTGTTTTTCTTTTAATAAAAAATTGTTTTTTATTCTTTTTATTTTTATTTATCTAAAAAACATGGCCTAATTTTTAAGTCAAAGATGGATAGCTTTATGTTCTTTTAATAATAAAATTGATGTTTTATTTTATTTATCCAAAATTATTAAGCCAAAGATAGACAGCATTACATATTTTTGTTGATGAAATGAAAATAAAAATAGAGTATATTACTAACACTTTTATATGGCTGTAAATAAATAAATTTTCTCAACTTATTTTCTCTCTCTCACTCACTAATCCATAACCATAGGCATGTGTTAACCTAGAGGAAAATTGATAGCAATAATGTCAAGTCTACTTATTAACCCAATGATATGAATATGTGTATGTATAGAAAAATTGTACTGCACTAAGCCACTAAGACACCGTATTTAACTTGGCAAGTATTCTTCCAAAAATCGAAATCATTTCTCATTGATATTAGTGAATACTACTGTGATATTCCTTTGGGTGTATCATTGAAGTCTGAAAAAAGCGACATGAACCTTCTTCTTTAAAAACTGACAAGATTTTTACGCTCTTTTTAACGAACATTCTTGATGTTTGTGTCCTATGTGTGTAAAAAGCCGAAGATGTTCTCCCCCTGAGGGACATTAGTGCCGACGTCTGTTTTTAACACTAGAAAAATAAATAAAAAGTGGTCAAACAACAAAAACGCACGATGAGAACAACTCATTGTTACGCTCTTGGTTTCTGTATCATTCCCTTTTATCTTTCCCCCTGCGTCATGAAATATTTTCGAAAAATATTCCAAAATATGTTAAAATGCACATTCTTTATACTTTATTTTCTTTGATTATACGTAGTGTTTGAAGCTACTTCACTCTATAAAAACCCCCGGATTTTTATGCTAATATAAGACGATGAACGGAACATGACTTTATCATGTCATATCAGACTTAATTCGATCAATGTCTAAGTGGACATCAAAGCATACAAATGTTCAACGGTTAGCTGGCAAAGCCACGATATTGGTATATGGGATACGAATTGATCAACTGTCTTGCAATAAAAAAACCATCAACAGCAACTACATAACGTTATTGGATCATATCTTTCTCTAATGTTAACCTACAAACTTTTCAGCACAATTGTTAAGTTATAGGTTTTTCTATGACTAGAGTAAGTGTGTATAATTAGAAGAACCTAATCAAATGTCCACTTATTGTTCAATAGCATGCTACAAAATTTAATTACGTCAATAGGCCTTTCAAACGTGCAACATTTTATTCAAACAAAAACTGAATATTTTAAAATTATTGCTTCAAGTGCTACAAAAACGGTGGCCATAAACTAGATTTGTTTTGTTCTTTTCCTTCCTTTAGGGTGCTCTCATGGGACATTTTTCCCAGTTTCCTCTCCACAGCAGCTCAGTAGACTATAGAACGATAAAACTTTCCCTATTAAGTGTTCCTTCTTATCTGACTTTAAATTACTCGGCTTATGTAGTATTTATGATTTTACCATTAGTAACGAGACTTTTCAACCGAAAAAGTTAACGTTAAGACATCAAATTTCCAAAAATCAAGGACACCAAAGAAGTATTTGTTCTGATAACGATAATGAAGGATTTAAAAATATTTTTTTACGACAGTTCGTGAGGGATTGTTATTGAAATTCAAGTTAATAAATTAAAATGTTTTTTGTTTTAATACTAAGAAGAAGAAACAACAGCCATTGGTTTAAACTGATGGCTGCAGATAGTTCAGGTAGCTTGTTGAGCCTATGAGGAATACCCAGGAGAACCAAGCTCATCTATTTGTTACCTGAGTATAATAAATACAAATTTTCATTAAAGGGTTCAATTGCTATGATGTAATATCAGGTTGACCCTCTGTGGAATATCTATGAGAACCCATACGCCAAATAAGGCACACAAATTTCCAAAATGGTTTCCGCCTATAAAAGACGTGAACCTTGCCCGATAAGTTCAATTACACGATAGTTTCGGTAGACAACAGACAACATCAGCGGAAAATTAAAAAATGGAAGCAAATAAAGAAATTAAAACTGGCGATTTGTTTAATAAACGGATTGCCATGTCCAAAGTAAAACTGGACGATATAAAACCAAAAATTAATAAGAAAATCAACAACATTTTTCTAATAAAAAAATTTATTTACAATGAATTAAAATTGGAGCAATTTATCAGTCCGATGAAGATGCATATCCACATAACTGAATTTCTAAATGGTCCTCTGGTAAGGCAATTCATGTGCGAATTATGGCCGATTTTATTAGCTGCTGAAGAGAGTACTACATCCATAGCAAATGATACGGTGGAACCGAAGAAAGATAAAATTCTGAAGAAAGTAATCCAAACCTAAGACTGCAAACGATCTCGATTCCAAAAACAAGGTAACATGGTGAATGGCGGAGAGAAACCATTAGTACCACCTAACACTTTCGCTCCCACCCTTAAACCACAGGGACACGTCGATATTGAAAAGGATGAGGGAAGTCTCACGAAAGTAGAACAGAAGCAACACATAACCACCAACACTTTAAGCACAAAGAAACAACAGCCAGATAAGGAAAACAATAAAAATTCTGGTAATCTAGAAATTAAAATTGGTGAACATGTTAACGATGATGGTACAGGAGTGGTGACATGCGGCTTAGACGGTTTCACAAACATTTGTATGTATTCCCCTCAACAGAAGGATGCAAATGTTATTCCACAGGATCAATGGCCTTCAACACCATTTCGTGAATTTTTAGCACAACACTCTGCAGAAATAGACGAATTTTTGTGTCAATGGAATGAAGCACCCGATAAGGAAACAATTCTATTGTCAAACAAATTTGTATATCCAGATACAACAAAAAGTGAAAACCAATCCCCGACGACTTTCTCATCACATAGTAAACCATGTTCTAAGCCGGCAGAAAACCCACCACAGTGCAATACCGAACATTCAAAAAGTCATAGCTTAGTACGTGGTTGTAATGACGATTTCGCAAACAGTTATAAGAATTCAGCCCAACAGTGTAATCAAGACACAAATGCTAACTCACAGAATCAATGTCCTCCTACACCATTTCGAGAATTTTTGTTGGAACAATGCGAAGAAATAGATGAATTTTTAAAGTGTAGAAGACGACCAGACGATTTCTACGTACTTAAAACACCACAGAAACTGAAAAATATTATCGGCAGTGCTGAAGGACAAACTGCCACCACTGTGTTGTCGCCGCCATCTGTCACAATATCAGATCAAAGAGACACAAATTCTGATGAGACCGTCAAATCAATATCCGAAATGAAAGCTGCCACTAAACGTTCACACTCGACAATGATTAATGAAAGTAAAAAGTCTAACAATAATTCCACAAATAAGGATGAACAGAAACCAGCTAACGAGAAACATACAAAGCCAAAGATATCCTCATAGAGACGCAGTTCGGACAAAAACTGCTCAAGTAAGCCAGAAGGTGAATCAAGTCAAAAGAAAACCCACAGGAAGTACAGCAAAGCAATGAGTGAACGTATTCTGGAGCTTTTTGGTTATTGTAGTAGCGACGAAGAAGAACGCCGTCCAGACAAAAGAAAAGGAGGACCGCAAGAAATCTAACAACGAAATGAGCAAACATGTGTTTGATATTTTTGGCAGTATGAGTAGCGATGAAGACGTTTAAAATATATTCGGCAAAGATGACTAACTTTCTACAACAGAAGCAATGGTAAGGGACAATGCTAATGTAGATTATAATTTTGGAAGAAAAATATATTATTTGTAATCAATTTGTATAAGTTTTATATTAAATATTACATGACAATGTTTTTAATTTTTATTAAAAATTGATGTAATAAATTAATAGTTTTTAAGTTTAATTTTTAATCTTAAGAAATATGAAATAAAAACAAAAAATTTATTTAATGTTCTAATTTAACTATTATGCTAAAGAGGGAAGGGAAGGGTTATGAAAGTTTTTTTATATTCACAACTAAAAATGGAAATTGTTTTGAATCTTATATTCACAGAAGAAATCATTGTTGTCATTACTTTAAATATTATTTTCCTTCAACGTTGTCGTTGAAGTCGCCGTAGTCTCGTAGGTAGTGTGTTGCCTTATTAAACGAAAAGCCAGGGTTCGAGCCCCAGGCCAGACATCAAAATAAAATACAAAAAGTATTTCTTCGGCGACTTCCTCTCAGCAGATTTCTGGCAAAAACCCTGAGAGTAAATCAAATTGCCATGAAAAGTTTCTCAAAAATCTGTCGTTCGGAGTCGACTTTAAACTGTAGGTCCCACCATTCATGTATAAAATTAACACACACGACATAAATGGTGTGAGAAACTAGGACGTTGTACAATTGGTCAATTCGACCTCCGGGTACTGTACTAGTCTTAATTGACAATTACACGTGTTCTAACCTAACCTAACCTTCATGGGTGATGGTGTCATTTTGCTCCCTTACTCGTAGAACCTGTCTGCTGCATTAAGCCTCATTTAGGAGGAGGTCCTTTGTCAAAATTCACTGTGTAGTGTTTCATGAAATTTGAAGTTATTAAAAACAATTATTCTTTCGAGTTTTTGCCGACACTACAATTTATAACAGTAAGACCTACCGGAACATTGACTTAAAAAAATTATACAAAAACAAAACAAGTGAGCTTTCGAAGTACTCAACGCAAGTTAAAAATAGTAAAACTTTATACGTTGCATTAATAAAGAAGTACCATGCGTACGGTCTCATCATAATTTTCCAAATTTTTGTAATACATACATATATACAGTGGACAGCAAAACTCTTAGTACTCCAATACATTTTGACAATTTCATAAAATTTCATTTCATAGTTTATATAAAAAATTAAGGTTTTTATATTTATTTTATTAGTTTATTTCTGTTTTATTATAAAACAAACAAATTTTTAATGTTTTTCATAAAACAAGAGAAAAATAAGGAATAGTTTCAGATGACTCCATATGTACCCCAAGGAGAACACTGTGTACATTTAAAATTCAAGGGCCTAATATATGAAAATGTAATCCCATGCATTTAGTAGAATATCCCTTAAGGCCAAGCACTAAATTTAAACCATTCGGAATTGAATGTACAAATTTTGTTTATTGTTTTCTTATGGCACCAGGAGCAAATTTTTCGATTGACTTTTGTTTGAGGTTTAGCAATTACATAGCCGTTCTTTCAAATAATCTCCTTAATACTGTCTTGAAGACAAATCGGGACTTTGTGCAAGAGTGTTAAGCCTGTGGGGACTGTCTTTTTCGTCAAAATATATTGGAGTACTAAGAATTTTGCTGTCCACTGTAATTGATCATTGCAACCCTTCAGCCAGTTGCGTATTAATTTTATCATGAGTGTCGGGATCTACAGTTTAAATTCAACTGCGAACGTCCGATTTGTTTGAGAAGCTTTTCATGGCAATTTTATTTACTCTTAGGGTTTTTGCCAGAAATCTGCTGAGAGGAAGTCGCCGAAGAAATACTTTTTGTATGGCTTGATGTCTAATAAGCGAACACACTGCCTACTAGATTACGACAAGCGCATACAGGATACTCAAATCTGACGTTAATAATAGCCAGGGTTTATCAGTTCCTCCGGAAGACAGATTTTTAAGAAATTTTTCATGGCATTTTGTTTGAACAGTGGCCTCATAAGCTAACGTAGTGTGTTTATTTAGTTTTCACAAAAACCAGCTGTTCTATCTTAGGTTAGGTTAGAGGATGTGTACCGACAGTTTAAAGTCGACTCCAAACGACAGATTTTTGAGAAACTTTTTTTTTATTTTTTATTTACTCTCAGAGTTTTTGCCAGAAATCTGCTGACAGGAAGTCGCCGAAGAAATACTTTTTTATTTTGTCTTTCATGTCTGGCCTGGGGATCGAACCCTGGCTTTGCGTCTAATAAGCCAACACACTATCTACTAAACTACGGTGACAATTTCTTCTGTAAAAATAGCATTCAAAACCAATTTGTTTCCATTTTTAGTTGGGAATACAAAAAACTTTTATAACCCTTTCCTTTCCTCTTTAGCACTGTAGTTGAATTAGAGCATTGAAAAAAATTTTTATTTTTGTATTTTTATTTCATATTTCTTAAAATTAAAAATTAAACTTAAAAACTATTCATTTATTACATCAATCTTTAATAAAAATTAAAAACATTGTCATGCGATATTTAATATAAAACTTATACGAATTCATTACAAATAATACATTTTTTTTTTTTCAAAATTATAATCTGGATTAGCATCGTCCCTTACCATTGCTTCTGTTGTAGAAAGTTAGCCTTCATTGCCGAATATATTTTAAACGGTTTCTTCTTCACTACTCATACTACCAAAAAGCTCAAACTCAAGTTTTCTCATGTCGTTGTTACACTTCTTGTGGTCCTCATTTCTTTTTAATTCCACTACCGGCTTCCTAGAAGAGGCGTTCTTCTTCATCGCTACTACAGTTACCAAAAAGCTCCAGCATCCGTTCTCTCATTGCTTTGCTGTATTTCTTCTGTTTACTTGATTCAGCTTGTGGCACACTTGAGGAGCCTTTGTCTGAATTGTGCTTCGTAGAGGATTTCTTTACCTTTGTCTGTTTCTTTTTAGCTGACTGCTGTCCATCCTTAACGTATGAATTATTTTTCAACTTTTTGCTATCATTCATCATTGTCGAGTGCGTACGTTTACGTGAGTGTAGTTCGCGGGCAGCTTTTATTTCGGCTTCGGCTTTAACTACCTTATCAAAGTCAATATTCGCTTTTGGCTGTTTATGATCTGATTTTGTAACAGATGCTGCTGCTGGCAATAAAGTGGCGTTTATTTGTTTTTCAATATTTTTTTCATCAGGATATATAAACTTGTCTGATAATAGAATTGTTTCCTTATCGGGTGCTTCATTCCAAAGTTTCAAAAAATCATCGGTTTGTTGAAAATGTTCCGACAAAAATTCTCGAATTGGTGTAGAAGGACGTTGATCCAGTGAAATGGCTTTTGTCTCTTGTTGTAGGGTTTTAGGTGAGAACATACAATTATTTTCAAAACCGTTTAGGCCGCATGCTTTACCATTATTGCTACCATGCTCACGGCTCTTGCTGACTATTTTATAATATGATTTCTTATGTGAAGTGGAACTTCTTGAATTATGACTGCGTTCTGTATCACGGGATTGTGAAGAACAATCCACCGAACGCTTGCTAGATTTGTTCTTATCAATTTGATTATCTTTTGATCCAGACTTGACCTGTTTAGATAAGTGTTGTTCAATGTTAATGGAATTTTTATTATTTTCCTTATCCGGGTGTTGATTCTTGGTGTTTAAAGTGCTGGTGATTAAACGTTGTTTCTCATCCACTTTTGTGCTACTTCCCTCACCACTAATTTGGCTATTAGTGGACCCAGAGAGCAATGCAGATCCGTCATGCTTAATATCCTTTTCAATTTCATCTTTCTTCTGCTGCATCAACTCAGCTGGTATACCGCTTTCACTCTCTTGGGCTGACAACAAAAGTGGCCATAATTCACATACAAATTTCTGTGCTTTGCCACCATTTAGGAATCCAGCAATTCTGATTTGTAATTTCTGTGGACAAAGCATTTTATCCTGATTTAATTTATTGCAAATGAACTCTACGGCAACATTATTTTCTCTTTCCAAAATATCGGCGATTTTCTTGCTTATCCATGGCTTAAACATGTCCAATTTTACTTTAGATATGTCGATACGTCCCTGTGGTTTAAGTTTGGAACTCAAAGTTTTAGGGGGTGCTAGTAGTTTATTTCCGGCACTCAACATGTTGATGCGTTGTTGTGGTTTAAGGCTGGAACCAAAAGTGGAAGGTGGTACGAGTGGTTACTTTTGTTCTACTTTTGTGCTACTTCCCGTACCACTAATTCGGCTTGCAGAGGATCCAGAAAGCGATGTAGATTTACTGTGTTTTTCGCGATGCTTAATATCGTTTTCAATGTCGTCTTGTAGTTTAAGGGTGGAACTGAAAGTTTTAGGAGGTACAAATGGTTCCTTTCCACTGTTCACCATGTTGCCTTGCTTTCTGGATCGAGTATGTGAACTAGATTTAGATTGTTCGTTTCCATTTCGATGTTTAGTTTGGATGCTTTCTTTGGCTCTATAGGCTTATTTCGTATGCTTGCATCACTCTCTTCAGCCGCTAATAAAATCGGCCATAATTCAGATATGAATTGTTTGACGCGGAGATCATTCAGAAATTCAGTCATATTTCTACGCATCTTCATCGGACTGATAAATTGCTCCAATTTCATTTCATTGTATACTAACTTTTCAATTTGAAAAGTATAGTGTTCTTGTATTAATTTCTCACTAGGTCTACCAGCTACCTGAACTTTCTGCAGCCCTTAATTTCAACCAATGGCTGTCATGTTCCTTCTTAGTATAAAAAAAACATTTAAATATGTAAACATGATTTTCAATAACAATCCCAAATGAGCTTTCGTAAAAAATATTTTCTACCCTTTATTAGGCTTTTCAGATCAAATATTCCTTTGGCTTCCGGGTTTGTTTGCAATTTGGTTTATTAGCGTTAACTTTTCTGGTTAATAACAACTCGTTACGTATGCTAAAGTCATAAATCCTTAGTCAGTTTTATGTGCAAACCATCACAAGCCGAGAAATTTAATATCAGACAGCGCCAAGAGTAACATTCAATGGCCTATTGTCCCATGACGTATTGAACTGGAGAAACCTAATTAATGATATGGAAACGAAGCATGTTATCCGAATAAAAATTATTTTTTTATTGAGAGTTGAGTTTTCTATATTTTTCGCCTGTAAGCTTAATGACAAGATATTTCTCAGATATTTCTCTCGCCATGTTTCAATACACAAATGCAAAAAAGAATGAAGAAGGCTTGCTATCGGCACTTTATAGCTACTTTTTGTGACTGACAGCTAACTGAGTGTTTTCTGCAGCATGATTCATGCATTTCTGAAAAAAACTAAATTTTTAAAGTAAATTTAAATTTTGCATTATTCATGTATGCGGGCGTGCAGCCCTTGTGTCGACCAACTACTTTTTCTTCCCTGGTTTGGTAGAACAAAGAATATGGATATAAAGAATACGCATCATGTAGAAGTAAAATTTCTTAGGCATTAATATTTTGCCGATTTCTTAAAAATATTTTTAAATTTTCGTCCGAACACATAAATAAATTTTTGAACAAGTTTCCATTGTTTTGTCATGCACTGTATATGTACACATATAATATCAGTTTGAGGTTTTGGAATGTATTTCAGCGGTAAAATCGAATGCAGTTGGTTCTGATGATTTGCATCCTTTATTCTTGAAGGCTCTGACTCCTAAACTTTTGCCTTACTATACTTACTTGTTCAATACAGTTCTGACTAAGTCTTCTTTTCCTGAAAGTTGGAAACTGGCTAAAATCCTTCCCATTCCAAAAACTAATTGTGAGTTCAGGCCAATTGCAATCCTTCCTTTTTTATCCAAGGTATTGGAGAACATCATGGCCAGACAAATCGATGAATATCTGAGCGGCCACAATTTCTCAACGGTCAATCAGTCGGGCTTCATGAAAGGTAGGAGTTGTACTACCGCTCTGGTAAATGTAGTTGAGGAACTTAGGTCGGAACTTGATGGGAATAGTGTGGCGTTCTTGGTTCTGCTTGATTACTCTAAGGCTTTTGATACAGTCGATCATGCGGTTCTATTGAAAAAGCTCCGGAAACTGTTTTATTTCTCCGAAACTGCCTGCAATCTAATTTATTCTTATTTGACGAACAGATTTCAGAAGGTTCATTTCAATGGCAATGTTTCGGATCCACTTACTATTAGTAGAGGTGTTCCCCAGGGGTCTATACTTGCACTTTTGCTGTTGTGCATGTATATAAATGATCTACCTGATGTTTTGGTTAACTGTAATATTCATATGTATGCTGACGATGTGCAGCTTTACACATGTACTCCAAGGGAGAATATTTATTCTTGTTTGGACTACATTAATCGTGACTTAGCAAGGATTGACTAATGGGCCTCGGCCAATGGACTATGTATCAACCCTTCTAAGTCTAAATGTATTACACTTTCGAGAACAAACGGATCATTTGTCATACCTGATTTGAGTATCAGGGGAAATAAAATTGAATTTGTCAGGTCGGCAACCAACCTGGGCATTGTATTTAATGGCAGATTATCGCGATCTAGCCATTTGAGTGTTGTTGTTGGCGGAATTTATAGCATGCTTCGAATTTGGTGGGCTGGCATAGATTCAACTCCTTTTGTCATTCGCATGCAACTTGCTAAAACGTACTTGATTCCGGTACTTTTATATGGATGTGAGATATACGCAAATTGCAGTTATGATGACAACCTGAAACTTAACCTGGCGTACAATAACATAGCCAGGTATGTTTTCCTTAAGGGGCGTCGGGATCACATTTCTCATTTAGCTTACCTGATTCTTGGTATCAAATTTGATAATCTCCTGAAAATTAGATGCCTCCTTCTACTTCATAAAATAATTTACACGAAACAGCCGAAGTATTTATATTGTAAAATTAAGTATGCCAGATCCCACCGGGGTGTGGGGATTATACAGCTACGATTCAGGACTCTTCTGTCTCAGCGACAGTTTTTTATACACACCATTAGTCTTTGGAATTCCTTACCAAATAACAACCATAATCTGGGCAATGCAAACGCGTTCAAAAAGGAGTTATTTGTAAATTTTGTGATTTTATTTTTTAGGTCATCATTATTATTGTTATTATTATTATTATAATTATTATTATTATTATTTTTATTATTATTATTATTATTATTATTATTATTATTATTATTATTATTATTATTATTATTATTATTATTATTATTATTATTATTATTTTTATTATTATTATTATTATTATTATTATTATTATTATTATTATTATTATTATTATTATTATTTTTATACTTTACCTTATTAATTTAATTTAATATTTATATACATAAATTAACTTTCTCTAATTTTTTATATTTAATTAATGTTAATTTTTTATACCTTATTGATTGTAAACATAGCACTGTCACTTATAAGATTTAGTATCTTGTTGTGCTATGTAGATCATTATAAATCAAATAAATAAATAAATAAATAAAAATAATATAAAGTTTCATGCTAACAACAGTTGACTAATAAAACGGCATGTGATCTAAATTTTATAAACAAAATTTCTAAACTCTAGATTTTGAAACTGAAATTTATATATTTAGTACAGTGTGAATGGAATATACTCATATACATATATATTGTACGTACTTACGTATGTATGAAAGTGAGCATGACAGTATGGAGTTTAATTAAATTATAACTGAACTCGTACATAGAACTTAAAATCCCTCCTATTATTTTCTGTAACTAAAAAGGAATGAAAGGCATTTCAGTTGAATTATTTTGTAGGTCAATTAGTAGCAGAATATGATTTGTGGTTTTTCTAATTGGGCCATTTTCTTAATAAATAAATTTCAATAATAAATTTTACTAAAAGGGGCACTATTTATGCATGGTTTAAATGAAATAACCTAAAGGGTAAAGCCTAAAATGGCCAATACAATATTGTAATAATAGTGGTTACGATGTTAAAATATTAATAATAATAAAAATATATTTTTTAATTTTTTAATTTTTATTGTGAATTTTGAACATTGTTTTAATGCTTATTTTCACTGAATCATTTATTTTATTTTTGCTTTCATCTGCTTATCTAAAGTAATTATTGTTTAATTTTTTTATTATTTATCACTATTTTATTTTATTTTAATTTAATAGTTATTGTTTACATAACTCAAAATATTTGTTTAAAAATAACTTTAGTTTCTTATGGCTTATGGTATACATTTTTATTTATTTTATTTATTTATTTTTTAATTCTAAACAATTAAACAATTAGCTTTTTAATTAGCAGTCAACGAAGTCTAGTAGGTAGTGTGTCGACTTATTAGACCTAAAGTCAGGGTTCAAATCCCAAGTCAGGCATCAAAACGAAAATATGAAAAAATATTTCTTCGGTGACTGTCTCACAGCAGAGTTCTGGCAAAAACTTTGAGAGTAAAAAATTGCCATGAAGAGTCTCTCAAAAATCTTTTGTTTGGAGTCAACTTTAAACTGTAGTTCCCGCTACTCATGTCTACAAATTAACGCACACAAGATTAGTGGTGTGAGAAGCTAGGTCGTAATCCCGACTGAAGGGTTGTAATGATCAATTATGTATGCTTGTAATTAATTTAAATATTTTAAAATCCTAAAATATTTTTGTCCTTATCAGTGGCTAAAATCGGTACCGTATAAATAGTTATTAAAAGCAATTAAATTTCATTAAATCCCTGTAAATACATACATACATAATTGGCCATTACAACCCTTCTGTCAGGATTACGGCCTAGCTTCTCACACCACTCATGTTGTGTGCGTTAATTTTATACGTGAGTGGCGGGACCTACAGTTTAACGTCGACTCCGAACGACAGAATTTTGAGAAACTTTTTCATGGCAGTTTATTTTACTCTCAGAGTTTTTGCCAGAAATCTGCTAAGAGGAAGTCGCCGAAGAAATATATTTTTTTTTAAATTTCATTTTTGATGTCTGACATACGATACGAACCCGGGCTTTACGAATAGTAAGCCAACACACTACCTACTACACCACGGCGACTTCGATAAATTGGTCCAACTCTACAGCTGTAGAAGCAGATTTAAATGCTCGGAAACCATCAAAGAAACCATTTATTTCCCAGAAAAATCGCAGAACCAGGTTAGCTTTTGGAAAGGCCCATATTGGTTGGAGTCCTGTTCAGTGGAGAAGCATATTGTTCTCCGATGAATCCAAATTCAATATAAAAGTTTCAGACATGAAGAACTTCACCGTAAGGAGACCAAAAAATGAACGCCTTAAACCGCAATATTGTAAAGGAACGGTAAAAGATGGTGGAGGCTCAATAATGGTGTGGGGCTGTTTTTCATACGATGGAGTTGGACCAATTTAACAAATTACTGAGAAAATGGATCGATTTGTTTATAAAAATCTGTTGGAAAACGTAATGCTGCCATACGCAGAAGAGAACATGCCACTGGTTTGGGTTTTCCAACATGACAATGACCCAAATCATGCTTCAAAATTTGTTAAGGGATGGTTGAGTCAATCAAAAGTAATTGTTCTCGGGTGGCTAGGTTAATCGATAGATCTTTAACCCTATTGAAAACCTTTGGAGCATAGTTGACCGCAAAATAAAAAGGGATTTAGGGACAAATAAACACCCCATTTTTAATCGTATCCAGAACGCATGGAACAGCATTTCTAAAGATCAAATTAAGAGGCTAATTGATTCAACACCCCGTAGATGTGCTGCCGTCATTAAAAATAAGGGTTACGCTATTGACTATTAATTTAATTTTTAAGTTTTGTTACAGAAGTACGAAAGTTGCTTTAGTTTTGACCACTAGAATTTTATGGTTATTTCGTTATTTTGAAAGAAAAGCAATATTTTAAGCAAATTGATATAATTTTTTTGCATTTACGTTTAGTCTGAATAATGTGTAAACATAAAAACCAAAAATCATCCAGTTTTAACCTTTTTAGCGGAACATATTTGCTAAAATATCAAAGTGTAATGTCAGTTGTTTTAGTTTTGGCCACCAGTGTATATACTTCATACATTTGCTGTTTAGTATTCATAAAATTTTTGATACTTGATAGTCCTTCTATGTAGTCTTGGTAATGCAAACTGATTTTTGTTTGTCCTAATCATCGCAATTTCTTTGTTAATTCAACTACTTTTGTTGTTTAATTATTATTATTTCTTTTTCTTGTACATGTTTTTCATGTACATGTTTTTTATTGTATTTTATTTGAAGAAGATTCATAACGTATGGCAATACCAAAAATGCTAAAAAAGATTTGCCACTTAAACATGAATATACACTTTGCGTCGTGGTACATTCCAAAAAAAAAACACGACACAATTTGAAACGATGTAAAGTGAATTTCTATAGCAAAAGATGTAAAGATCGAAGATAAGTTCTAGAGTTTCGAATATACTACTTTTTAAAAAGAAAATAGAACAAAGTAAACATTTAAAAAACAAAATTATAATATAAAATTTTATTACATACTTACATACAAAAAACGAACAAAAATAAAACAAATTCACTTAAAATAAAACAAAAATTTCACTTCATTTATAACCTACTATTGAAACTGAACTCTGAAATTATAAAAACGAGTTGAAAATAAAACTGTATTATTTTCAGTTAGTAAGGAAATCCACAAATTTTGATAACATGGCGCAATTAGAATCAAAAGTCGAGCCAACATTTAGAAAGAAAAAGGAAATTAAAAAAAAAGAAAATTAGAAACTCAAACCCAAAACAACGCAACTTCGGAAATCTAACGACGCACAATGAAAATTAGTACTAATTCAGCAGCTACGCAACTTTGAAAAAACGCAAAACAAAACAATGCTAAGCGAGGTATGGGGGTGTACCAGCAAATAAACAACGCTTGCAAATCTCTGAACTTCATTATCAAAATTCATGCTAAGTGATCGAAGAATTTGATGTATAGTTCGGTTTGTGGGCGGGTGATATCCTTGGGCAGAATTTCTTCACCTATGATCAATGACTGCTTTTTTACCCAAAAGAATTGATGAATAGAAAAATTGTGCTTGGTTTACATGTGATTTTGTAGCGATGGAATCATACAGTATGCGATACCATGAATCTACTGGGAACGACTTTGTTAATTAATTAATCTGTGTGAAGTCTTCCGTGTATAAAGGCAATTCACTCACAGTTGCAATTTTAGAAGAAAACATTAAAACTGTTATGTTGCGAATGCGTAATATTTACATAAAATAATCTTTAAAAAGTAAATGGCAGACATGAATTTATAGCTTCAAACATACATACATACATATATTTCACTTCAATGTTATAAAATCAGCCGTTATACACAGCAGGGTGCAGAAAAATTCATGTATGAACACATAAATTTAAGCATTTATGATAAATAGACACGAGTGTACTTTTCAAACTTTTTGTTTTATGCTCACTTTTCGCAAAGGAGTAGCTAAGAATTGTTTTCATTTTAAGCATTCATAAATGAAACATTTATTTTTTTATTTTGGTACATATTCGCGAATATGAATTGTGAGAAGTAAGAAATGTAAAATGTACAAATATGAGAGGCCTTCTCATCGCTCTCATTAAAGTACATACTCATTAATGTTGTTGTTTTTTTATCATATGAGCTCGGACTTTTTGTAGTTTGTTTCTTATTTTTATATGTGCGTTGTTTGTTTTATTTACTACTTTACAAAAATGAATGAAAATTGTGGGGGTGAGCAGGGAAATAATAAAACAAAATATTTATCGAGAAGTTGGGGTAAATATAAATACAAAATGTATTAGTTTTAATAATCAAATATTATTTATTTGTACACAAAACGTACTTTCGGGTTGGGGGTTGATCGAGTAGTGATCTCTTTTCATTTATATTCTTAACAATTCACAATATTATAAACGTAATTTAAGGGGTGGTTTATACGATTTAACAAAACTTAAATCTAAACTTAAAAGTAGGGTGGCCAGCGTGAACAAAAATGAAAATGAAAATTTTTCATGAACATTTTTCATGAAAATTTTTCATTTTAATTTTTTCACAAACAAACGATGTTTTCTCATTCTCTTGCATTCAATACGTATGTATTGACTTGCGTATGTATGTAGAAAAATATTTTGATTTTTTAGTTTTTATTGTCATAACGGTTTACTTTAACAACTTCGCTGTCGAATGAGTCATATATGACACATTTTCGAATGCTAGCGCAAAATAAATCTTTATGCTCGTTCATTTGTGAGATTTTTACAAAAATGTTATTTCTCAAAAAGGTGCATGTGCATGAAAAAATGTTTTTCTTATTCTCTCAATTTTGAACGAAAATAAAAAACATTACTAACAGTATCATACATGAAATAATAAAGCAAACTTTTATTTTTGTTTGTTTCTGTTCACGAATGAAAGATAACAAAACAAAATTCTTTTTCTTTTTCATGAGCGTGAGTGAAAAGTGAGTGAATATTTGGTACCCTGATACACACATATAGTATATTCTCGTACATTTTCCATCTTTTAAGAGACGTAAGACAATTGGAAAACATCTCCCACATGTTCTTTTTTACTTGTTGGCTGTGTTTTAGTGTCATTAATTAAGTTTGTCCAACTAAGCAGCTGATTGGTCCACTCAAGCAGATAACTACAATAATGCGTTTGTCATCTATCGTTGTCTGTTATAGTATATTAGGGGTAGTGATGAGACACAGTTTTGATTATGTACTGCTTTATCTCATTTATTTAAAACATAACAAAACGAAGGAATATCTTTTTAATATCAATAAAAAGGACTTTGTTGGATAGAAAAGTTTATTTAAATATGATTTGGGCCACGCCTGACGTTTACAAAGCCTTATCTGGAATATCGGTGTAAACAAATGAATTCACATAAGCCCAATGAAAATCAGCCAATAGGGTTAAGTCATACGATTTTGTCGGTCAAATAAATACATTATTATGTGTAATTATTTATTTTTATAAAAAGTTTCATTGAGTAAATCAATTTGTGCGCCATGTTCAGCCCATTGGTCGAATTGGCGACACATAATATGATCGCTTGGCTTTAATTTCTGCACATTTTGTATCTTGAAAGCACTTAAGCCAGGATCCCTTCATAAAATCTTATATAAGGTGAAGGTATACTGCTCCAGTTGATTTAGATCTTCTTTAATGCTTTCCTGTACAGCTGCTATAGCGTCTTCAGGGCGCACGATTCGGTGTCTTACAGGATGTACAATATTAGTAAGAGTAGACGTGGTGGAATAGCGATACATTGTTATTTTAATTATCCCCTATGCAGGACTATTATTTACGCCATAAAATGTACGAAGTGAGCGATGAAGAACACAACCAAAAGTATTGAGCAAGTATTTTTCTAACATACGAGTATATGAACGACATATTTCTGCTCGTTTGTAGTAAAGTATATGGACTTAGAAGTTCAAGAGAAAAAATAAATAATAATGACGAGAGATGTGGTTGAAAAATGGAAAAATCGGTTACTATTTAAAATAGGTTTCGAAAAATTCGAATGAAATCTTCGGAGAGCCATAATCTTAGACTCAAGAAAACCGCTGTATCAACTGATACCACATATCGGAAGTGTTCGATTCCCACCAGAGACTTTGGTCTGTTACATAACACCGAAGTTACACAGCGCTCGTAAATATATAAATAAATAAATGTAATTGGTAATAAACTATGTGTAGTACTCATGCGAAATGTTTCCAAGTTCCCCATGTCAAAGACTGAAACGTATACATGAACTGTTCGCAACCCCAATGGATAACCTTTGTCATCAGCTGGAAATCTTTTCTGTTTCATTTTGTTTGTTTTTGTGGTTGTTATTGTTGTTTTATTGTTGAACATAATTTAAAGAAAATGAGAAAAGTTTTAATTGAACAAACATTTAATGTGCTCGTATATGAATGAATTTTTTATTTCCTAAGCTCTTTCTTTTCTATGAAAAATTTTTTATGATAAAAAATTTCAAAGTAAATGTAAATTAACGAAGGTTGCGAGAGGTCATGGGGAGTTAGAAAAATTCCATTTAAATTCATAGACTTCACAGAGTATATTAAAATGGTCTAAAAAGAAAAATATTTCTCAGGATTAAGGGCGGCAATTTAAATTCTGTAAAGTATTGTAATAAGTTAAGCGTTTATAAGAAAAGATTTACAAGCAACTGCTATAAGCTAAACAATGCTCAGTGATGCCAGATTTTATGATATCAGCGAAATCAGCGAAAAGTCTTTTAAGTAATACAACGAAAATGAAATCAAAATTTCTCTGTGTTGATTTTAGTTATCAATTTCCTTTAGTATGAATCTCGATAAAAATTATCTGATTTGATTTCATGGAAACCAAATAAAAATAAAATTGATTGATTTTTTAAAATTATGTCATACTTAGAATTACATGAACTGGGTTAAGTATTAATGTCTCACGTGCTATGCAGTAATTGAGCAACATTTTTTACCACTCTTTTAAAAAAATACTTGAACAAAGTAAAATCAATTTCAATTTTGACTGAGCTTTTGTTTCTTTCTTAATACCAGTAGTCATTGGATCGAGAGTTTTAATGCATCAAGCTATGGCATTGGTAAGAGAGCGGATCAGAGACTGCATGTGTCTTCGGATAAGTGGGGAACCTCGAAAGGGGATGGCAGGCACTGTTTGTGGCAATGGATTGTCATCGTCAGACTGGCATGCAGTGGACTAATCATTTGCTCCCATGAATATAGAACGATTAACAAAATCTCGTTAGGAGAACCAGAGGAAAATATATATTACCTCTCTTTGGAGTTCTGGGTAATTTGGTGCTTTGTTTTGCATGTTACTACTGAATAATCAAGGTCATGATCCTAAAAATGACAGCACTCATCACTCATATTATTATAAGAAATCCTTTTATAAACTTCTCGCACTTGTTTAAACTTCAAACTTTTCCAAATTGTAATAATTCCTTAAGATCGTTCCTTTCAATCTTTTTCAACAAATGACTTGTAGAATTGTAGTGCTTGAGCCAATTTTCTTCGAGAAATTTAAGAGTGTTTTGAGAAAATTTTTATTGTCTTTCTTGCTTTGCTCTGGCATGCATATCCTTTCATTTTTCATATCGACGTTTTCTTTCAATACTTAATAACCAGTTGAACAGATTTTCAACTATTTTTCATAATTATCGTACGCAATTGCTCAAAATCAACCATATACCCCTATAACTGGGATTTTTTGTTATTGATTATTACCAATAAAATTTAGATTTGACTTCGATAAAGTAAAATATATTTATGATTAATTTTTATCGTTGACATCATAAAACGTGTAATTTAATTTATCTGGGATGGAACATTAATTACTACCAGCTCTTGTATACAGGTATCGCATGCCAAACAGGTCCTGTATACTTTTCTTCTGGTTGTTGTTTGATGTGTCTTGGGAAAATCATGGTAGAAATATTGCTGCAAATAGTAAAAAACAGGAAGAAAAAATTAAAAAATAATAATAAAAAATGGAAGTCGCCGTAGTCTAGTAGGTAGTATGTTGAATTATTATACGTAAGGCCATGGTTCAAACACCACGTCAGACAGCAAAACGAAAGATGAAAAAAAATATTTCTTCGCCGACTTCCTATCAGCGGATTTCTGGCAAAAACTCTGAGAGTAAATTAAAAATTGCCATGAAAAGCTTCTCAAAAAATCTGTCGTTCGGAGTCAACTTTAAACTGTAGGTCCACTCATGTATAAAATTAACACACACAAAATAAATGATGTGAGAAACAAGGTCGTAATCCAAATTAAAGGGTTGTAATGACCAATTATGTATGTATGTGTGTATGTTTACCAATGTCCAATAGAAATCTTACGCCACAAGGACCGTTACTGACTTCTTAAAATTCATAAAGTTCTGGCAACTTCACGTCATATGATTTCGCAGTATCCGAAAAGAAGTGGATTATAGCTTTGAATTCTGTGGAAGCCTCGACGTAGAGTAGAGTTCTTACTATCCCATCTTAGTCACTTACATATATTCGTATCTCTAGAGATTTCAGTAATTATTCGTTTTAAATTTAGCCGTTTGACACATGACCTTTAATTATTTAAAATTTATTTCAAACATGCATTTGAATTCATAACAAAATTTAATTGAAAAAACATTCCATTTGTTGTCTAAAGAATGGATAAAATGTTTGTGTGTCATAAATTTGTCAAAATTTAAATCAGTTTTCAGTTAAACTGCAATCGATAAATAAATAAAAAAAATATTTAAAACAAAAAATTTATTTATTTAATTGTGTATGTGTATATGTATATTCTTTTACAAGAATAAATACAAATTTATGGATAATAGCCAATATGACGGCCTAAAAATAATTAATTAATTAATTAATTAATCATTTATCAGCATCAGATTTTTTTGTCTGCAAATCTGTACGAACTGTAAATGAGTCAGCGTGTGTGTCAGATTCGGTGTGAATGTCGCTATCTTTTTCCACATTTCTTAATCTGACTATGTGTTATTTTCAATTTTAATGACCATTTGACCATGACCATTTTCTTATTCTTTATATTTTTGATAAATTACAATTCTATTGGCATCATTTTTTCAAAGTATAGCCGTGTGACATGCAGACAGACAACGGAACAGACGGATAGACGTATGTATGTGTAGGCAGAATATCTGTCAAAAATATACCAGCATCGTTCATTGTCTCTGCTAAAGCCAAAGAAAGAGCATATTGCTGCTCGAGAAAAGCAATGCCGGCCTCTTTTTTTATTGTTTTGCGAAACTTATAATGAGGGAAGCAAAAGGAGATGAAATGAAATTTACAAAACAAAATTCATATGCAACAAATTGTTATTGAAACACATTTATCTCCCATAAATAAACAAACAAAAAGAAGTAACTTTTCTCACAATTTTCAACTTTACTTGTATTTGTTTTTTCGATTATTTTTGTTCTCTGTTAGACTGAAAGTGCGGTACCAACAAGCAGTCCTTTAATCTCTCCGTATTTTTATATTCTGATGGCTGTTTTGTTTCTTTTAATTTTTATGATAATGTTTATGTTTTAATAATGTTTTATGTTTTATGTTTTTTTCCAGAGGGGGGCTAATATTGAGGAGTGGAAAGTCTGGTGGGTGTGTTAATAAAACGAAAAACACCCAACAAACACGAAAAATAAGATTTTACCTCAACAATTGTTTAACATGCGTCCCGTCTGGTTTTAGAATCTTTATATCGTGGACCTGTTGGAAGAGCAGTTTTATTTATATCAACATTCTTCCTGACTCTTTACTGCTGTTATTGAGTTTTCATTTCTTTTAAATCAAATTTATCCTGATTCTACGGTTTTCGTTCACTGTTTACGATTTACTTTTGTTGGAAAAGACAATTATTCAATAAATTTTTGTTGCTTTTCTTCTTGTTCCTCCTCTGGCTAGAATCTTCTTCAGGATTAAAATTTCTGTTTCTCTTCTGGCAAGCAAAGGAAACGAACGAAGGAACACATTGTCGACACTGCTATGCAGCGTCTAATAAATTCTTTAAATTTTTTCATTTAAAATTACAACCAAATTTAGTTTTTATTGTCCTTTAGTTACACGGTGTGACAGTCAAAATACACCCATCTAATGACATTTGTTGAGTAGAACTTAAAAATGTTTTTTTTATATTTCTCGAACCCTCTAAACTTGTTTTATTTAACAAAAACTGTCAACTTACTTACTTTACTTTACGCACAAATTTATTGATTACACAAACATTTCTGAACCGATGTCCAAAATTAAAATTTAATTTATTAGAGGGATGGGCCTTTAAAACGTTATACATATGTATATTAATTGACTTCATATGCTATGAGGTTTGATGAGGTAAACTTGACAAATGCGAATTTTTGGCTTATTTTTCAAGTTTGTCCGTTCATAGTAGTAAACTTTAATTAAAAAATATGAAATAAGTGTTGACATTCTGGAAGTGCATTATATTGTGAAGAGATTGATACTTCGTTCGATCAAATCGGACAAAAATTACCGTAGTTATAATTCAAAGAGTCTAACAGTCGACTTATATTTTTCATAAATACGAGTATATATTTTCAAATGAACATTTAGTTTGATCTTCGTTAAAAGTTTGTCTGTTGAAAAGCATTGTTATTAAAAAAAATAAACGATTTAGATAAATAAAGAAATACATGTATTCGATTTTCTTTTATCTATTAGGCTTTCTTTTATTCTTTTATTCTCGTAAAGATATTGAAATAAATTGATTTCAACATACCCTCAAACAGCTCGTGCAGAATATCCAATATGGAATGAGCTGTGTGGCACGATAGCATCGTTCTGTTGAAACCACATGGACCAATAGTTCACCTCTTTCACACTGATACCTGGCCAACATCGTTCTCAATGAACAGATGGTGCTATCTGTTCAAATTCCTTATTAAACAGTGACTTTTTACAGATGCATTGGAAGCTTCTGGATCTCATGTGTATTGGTATTGTCACATATTCTATAATTATGCTTATTCACGTACCCATTCGTACTGAAATGGGCCTCATCGCTCTAAAGTATTGAAGAAAAGGGAAAAAGGGAAACCACATTGACTAACCTTTTCAATCTGTGAGTACCAACTGAAAGTCTTAGGGCAACTATTTGATGATACACAAGCAAATAAAAATGCAGTAAAATACGTAGGGCCAGTACAGTTGAAAAGAAAGGAGTGGATATTTAATTAATCAATCAATACCTGTAATACTTTGTACTAATAACGGAAACTTCGTTATTTTAAAATACATTTTCATGAGTAAGAGTTCATTGGTCAACTTCTTAATGAGATTTTCCCAAGAAAACAAAAATTCAGGAAAACAGTTTAGATTAATGGCCTTATAAATTAATGTCAAACGTCAATAAACAACTCAAAGGTCAAGTAAGGGAGAGGGGTAATTTTTGACAAATCAAACTAGATTTGTTTGTGAAACAATTTTATAATCTTCTTCCTCTTAGTCAATATTCAAATAACAATGAAATTAATATTATGACGGCACCATGTCTCCAAAAGGGTTAAATAAACGAAAAAGTTATTTGAATCGATTTGCCAAAATCCATTTAATGTTATTGTACTTATTCCAAGGCTCAGTGTTACATATAAATTCAAATGTAAATTTGATTATCTGGAAAACACCACTTCTCCCTCACTCGGTTGGATTTTTATCACGAAATAAAAAATACGAATATTTTTGAACATCACTTCGGTGTTATTTTGATGGAGGGGATTGACGTTGTAAAAAATTGTATTAAATGAAGCAATTTTGCATGATTTTATTTGACAAACATTCCTATGGATTTCGTTTTCGTTGTATCTACTGCCTAATTCTCCCTCTCCACCTCCCTTTTTAAGTTTCAGCCTATCAGGGTGATGATTCCTACTAGGGGTATCCATGACCTGTTGCTGAGAGATATTGAAATAAGAATAAGAGATGAATCGATTGTAAGGTTATTTTCCTCATCGCCATCTTCCAAATTTAGCAAAGCAAGGAAATAAATAAGAAAGGCTTTCATTCCACCTCCACTTGATAACTGCACTGGTAGTACTGCTAAAGCTGTAATGCTGTTGCAGGAATTACGTGCTGATAATAAGAAAAAAAGAAAAAAAAAATAAAGTTTCAAATACTCTGCCGCGTTTCCTGACACAATCTACCCAACTTTCATCCTGCAGAATGAAAAATATCACAAACTGTTAAATTTTTTTTCCATTGGAAATTCGTTTTTTTTAAATATTTCTTTCAAAGTGGAGAAGCAACTTTAAAATGTCGTTTTTAAAACCAGCAACAGAAATGGAAAGTAAACACTGACGGAAAGTAAAAAAGGCAATAAATTCGGGACAAACAGGACTATGTGACAAACTGCACTTTCTATCTGCCTTTTATTGTTTTTGTTTTCTTGGCAACGTACACTGCATATAAAAAGTTTCATTCTTTAAATTGGGGCAGAGATAAGATGGTAAATAAGTTTAAAAATGGTTTACGTTTTTCGAATAAAAAAGATTTGAAAAGTTTTAAAAAGATAATGAAAGAAAACAAAAATATTGTTAAATACACCCAGTTATTGTGAAATATTGCTCTTTGCTGAAGAATGATGATGACATGACAGTTTCTTATGATATATTTAATTTTCATGGGAAAAGTACGTTAGTTAATGTTTTTGGATGTTAAGGAATTCAAAATAGGTTTTAAATATTCTGAGAAGATATTCATAGAAATATTATTAATAATTTTTAAGAATCTGATTAAAGGTTTTAACGAGCAATAAAGTACGCAAGTAATGATCCACAGCATACATACATTCATTAGAACTCTTTAGTCCGGCTTACGACCTAGTTTTTTACACTACTTATATTGTGTGCGTTAATTTTTAATACATGAGTGGTGAGACCTACAGTTTAAAGTCGACTCCGAACGACAGATTTTTGAGAAACTTTTCATGGCAACTTTATTTCCTCTCAGAATTTTTGCCAGAAATCTGCTGAGAGGAAGTCGGAAGAGAGGAAGAAATATTTTGTCATATTTCGTTTTAATATCTGACCTGGGGTTTGAACGTCTAATAAGCCAACACACTACCTACTACACCACGGCGACTTCAACAGCACATGGCTCATTATATCAAGAAATATTTTTTTAAATAATTCGATTTTTCTTTCTCATGCAGTGCAGGTTACAATACTACTGAGAACTAATTGCAGGTTGCAGAAATCAAAGTAGGCATCATAACATTATGAAATTTTGAAAGCCGTTTCCATCAGTGAAATCAAAATGTGGTGACCACAATATCTCGTGGATTGTCATCAATGGGTTTGCAATAAAATATTGATTCATTTTAATAAATACCTATTTTGAATACAGTACAACATTTTGAATTTTCTGGTATATCGATAGTAAAACTTTATTGTTTTTTGGTTTAATACTCGCCCTTTGCAAATATTGAAAACATGTCGTAAAATGAAATTAAGGTCTCTAAAAGACTTAGGGCCATTATTACAACTTGCCGTTAACTAAATGGAGAATTTTAATGGGCAGATACATTGTTATTCATTATTATAAGTGGACAATAAGGTAGAAGTGAGCGTTAAGCTAAAGGCAGGATCATCCTACTGGTAACTTTCAACACATATATATTATTTTCAATACGGCAACTTTAAATATAAAAAATTTGCAATCACTACAAGATCACAGTCGTCGTTGCCACCGCGTTTTAAAAATACTTGTTTTATTTAAGTAATGTTATCGACATTGCTCCGGCAGTGCCATATTTTTGAAAAAGTTAATTTTACTTTATCTGTAGGTTTTAATAACGAAAAGAACTTAAAGGTCACTTTAAAGTTCACCAACCCAACTTTAACGGCAAGTTGTATTAATGGCCCTTAATCTTAAGTTTATTACAAAAAATTTTACAAACTATGATGAATTTTTCATTAATTTTTTTAAGGTTAATGAAATATTAAAGGCTTTGCTAAGGGTTTGCTCCTAAATCTTTTTAAAAAGTGATGCTCGCAACTTTATTCTGTACCATAAAAAAAGATTCGTGATAGATCAGTGTTATTACGTTTATAAAAAAAATAATTAACCACTGAAACATTTCAAGGCAATACCAAAAATATATGTTTGACTACGGTTTTGAATGGGGACTGCATAGCTAAGGTTTCATTAAGAAGGCAACTTCCTGCTTGAAAAACAACAAAACTGCAGATGGTTTGACGGAAGAGCTTTTTAATACCGTTTAAGTGGTTGTCACCGTCGTCTAGTAGGTAGTGTGTTGGCTTATTAGACGTAAGGCCACGGTTCAAACCCCAGGTCAGACATCAAAACGACTGAAGGATTATGTATGTCTCAGTCTATTCACTTAATTCCTTCTCATCCGAAATGATTTGAAAATATGAAAAGTATTCGAACAATTGAATTGAAAAAGAACTTCATAAATTCGAAACAAAATACAAACAACAATTTCAGGAAAACAAAAAGTTTTCGATTTTTATAAATTAGGCAATAAAAATTACTTTAAAAGCCTTCCATTAGGAATTCCATTTTTCGATGTTTTGTAATTGATTTGCCTGATTGTCAAATACTTGCCAATATTTTCTTAAAGTTCTTCTATTTCGAACGGAATGTAATTTTAATTAAAATCGCAATGGAAAGCAATTTCACAGTCTTTATTGATTTACTGTCAATCCAATCATTTGATTGACACAATTACTGCATTACCAACCACATTATCGTCTAATTTTAGTCAAATTTCTTTCATTTATCGCATTGATTATTATGGCTCATTAAATTGACTTCAGTTTAATAAATTCGCTTTCAATAAAGCTCGTAACAAATCTAAATAAATAAAAAATTTTGTTTTAAAAATTATACGATTTGATTTATTCGTCTTTGAATTTGAATTTCAGACTATAAAAGAATAAAGTTGACTTTTCCTCACACAAATTCCGTTTATTCCGACAAAGAAATCTTTTTATTTTTGTTACGTTTTTCTTCATGGAAATAGTTAACCGTTATAAAGTGTATTTTTATTCTATAATGAAAAACTTGACTTGCAAGATAATAAAATATTGAGTCCGCAGCTATTTCCAAGTGACTACCAATAATTTCTGTCAATAAACATTCAATTTGTCCATGGTCCCAGTACACCACACTTCGAGAGATTTACTTGATCTTACAAACTTAGCCTACGGACACATCTACGGATGCTGATAGTGCTTACGGACGCATAATAGATGACATACATACATACATACATAATTGGTCATTACAACCCTTCATTCAGGATTTCGACCTAGCATCTCACACCACTTATGTTGTGTGTGTTAATTTTATACATGAGTGGCGGGACCTACAGTTTAAAGTCGATTCCGAACGACAGATTTTTGAGAAGACCTTCATGGCAATTTTATTTTATTTTAATTATTGTTTTTGACAGAAATATTCTGAGAGGAAGTCGCCGAAAAAATATTTTTTTTCATATTTCGTTTTGATGCATCACCTGGGATACGAACCCGGGCTTTACGTCTAATAAGCCAACACACTACCTACTAGACTACGGCAGCTAGAGGACATACAGAGGCAACACCAAAATAGCATCTTACCAACAGAGGAAAACTCTCCATTTTATATCGAATAAATTTTACTATTCTAAAACCTCGAGAAATAATTATAAACTTTTATATTTTGTCCAATTCTTGTGGATCTTGGTACAGAGCAACAATTAGTTTCGTTGACTGCCTCAACAATTTTCTCGTCACAGTATGAGAGCCATGTCATACTATTTCTATCATCAAGATACATGAGTATCATGTGTCGTCTAGATTGGATGATTAGATGAGTAGCATGTGTCGTATAAAACGTCTTGATTGGATTATGACTTTTGCAAGAAAATATTGATTAAGTCGCAGGATCAATTATGTATTTCAATATCAAAATTCTTGTTTGGTATCCTATGATAGATTCTTTTACTTTTGTAGTGTCAGTTAGAGTTATCCTACAGTCTCATGAAAAATATGAGGATTTAAAATCAACAATGAGTTGAAATGTTTCGGCTTCTATGGATTTTTTAGAAACTTTGGCTTAATGTAAATTAAGCAAGTTTGTCAGATCTAAAGCCGCAATAGTGGACTCGAATTATTTCTTTAACTTTAGTTTTTCACGGAGAATATTCCATAGAATTTTGAATAAATCTTACACCCCTGTGTGGGCACATTCGGCTACATTTCTTTTTTCTGCATGGAACAAAGCAATCCAGTTCCAGATCCAGTCATTAAATATACTCTTTTAAAACCATATGTTCGAATGAGTTGTTGCATGCATCTTACCAGCTCGCAGCCTTATTATTATTTTTTTTTTTACCGGGTAACTACAACTACCATCATTCTGATGGAGTAGGGTGCATACAATACCATGTGAATACAAAATTTCCAGAAATCAATTGCTTAATTTTTTTTTCAATTGACATCCAAATGGTATCATTCTAGTTTGTCTAAATAGGAGTCATTAAAATAAATTTAATTCAGTAAAAACAGCGACTTCAAAATCTGCAATTCAGACATTTTTGTTCAACTGATGAAAATAAATGAAAACTATTTTTTTTCTTAGAGTATTTACATATTGAACGAACTCCAAGTTTTCATCAACTGTTGGGAAATATTCTTTACAAATGGTGGTCATTCAACTCAGAGTTTTACAGAAGATACAGACAAACATTCACTGTACGGAAGAGGAAGAGGAGGTGGCCACAGATTGTGAAATTCTACATATAATATCTGAAAAAGGACACTCGCATGACGTCAATGGTCCATTCCAAATGGAATTAATAACAATAAAATTTAAAAATAAGTCGTCGTAGACGCGAGCCCTAGATTCAACCCAAACCTCAGACATCTCGACCAAAACGGAATATGAAAAAATGAATATTTCAGCAGTCTACTGACAAAAACTCTGAGTGTAAATTAAAATTGCCATGAAAAGCTTCCCAAAAATTTGTTGCTCGGAATCAGCTTAAAACTTTAGGTACCGCCTACGACCACATGGGTGGTCGTATATCCTGACTAAACGGATGTAATGACCAATTAAGTGAGTAAGTAAGTTAGAATTGAAAAATATGTGAACATTGTCTCTTTTCCAATTTCTCACTCACTGACTCTTGTAAGATAAAAAAGTAGTTCTGCCAATGAGAGCGAAAGATCTTTAAAAATGGAATTTAAATTAAATTTTTAATATCGAACGTACATATGTATATGTGACCCCTATAGAAAATCAATTAACGGCTATTATTGTTCTTTTTAATGAAGTCGCCGTGGTCTAGTAGGTAGTGTGTTGGCTTATTAGACATGAGGCCTAGGTTCAAACTCCAGGTCAGCCATCTCCAACTAACCGAAAATATGAAAAAAATATTTTTTCGGCGACTGCCTCTCAGCAGATTTCTCAAAAATCTGTCGTTCGGAGTCGACTTTAAAAACTGTAGGTCCCACCACCCATGTATAAAAATTACCGCACTCAACATAAGTGGTATGAGAAACTAGGTCGTAATCCTGACTAAAGGGTTGTAATGACCAATTATATGTGTATGTATGTATGTATTGTTATTTTTTATGCACTTTTTCTATTTTCGTTGTAGTGGATGTTATTGTTCTTATTGTTGCAATTAAAGAGCTTTTAATTATTGTTTAATTTGCTGGTGTGGTTAAATTGATGAATTTCTTAAATGTTAATTTCGTCTATCTATTATTCTCTTCGGATGTTTGTTAATCGTTTTCGTGCGAATCAACTTCATTCCACATTATGATTTTCCACAGAGGCAGCCGCTGTGTATGTTTACAGTAGATGATCAGGATTGATTTAAATTTTTTTTAAAATACCACGAACATAATTTATTTATTATTAAATTCATAATTTTTTAATTTCTTTTTAATTATATTTCCGTCTTCTTCAATCATCAATCATTAACAGTTACACCAACAATACCACAAGTCAACATCGTTAATCTTCTCATTTCGCATTTACTCAAACAGAGCTTTTAAAAAGGATTTAAGGGCGACATAAAAATTCATTTAAAATTTCCCTACAAATGAATTGTATGATATAACGGCAAAGGTGACGTAATACAACCATCAAAGAGTATACAAAAATTCTATGCATTAATTATATTAGGTTTGGCTAAATTAGCAGTCAAGCTACTTGAGCGCTTTAGCGCTATGGCCCTTAATTACTGTCAAAGTTCGGATACTTGAATGACGTTCTTTGGGAGATATAAACAGCTATCAGAATAGCATTTAATCAATATTTTCGTTATAAAACTTGTATCGAAAGTGAGTTCCGGTACATCCAGATCAACTATATCCAGTATTCTGGAAAGACCATAGCTTCTATACTTCCATTTACCTCCTGAGTCCTCAGCCTCATTGTAACGTTCGCAACCACTTGTTTCGCCAACAAGTAAGTCAACGGGGGGCCTGTTACGTATGGTAAACACGCAGTAACGATCTACATAGTTCTAATACCACGTGCTATCATGATCGGCACTATCCTCATAATACGCTAGAACCGAATGTGATGATTATTTTTTCCAAAGCCAGCCACCAAACAGCGGGCACGTCAAATAAAGTCATACAGCCTGTATATAATTTTAGTGCAGCTGTTGCTTCAGTTGTTCTAAATTTTGTATTAATTTTTCATATCTGAAACATTCATATCTGCCCGGAATAGTGCTGATGAATAAATTAAATAAATAAATAAATTTAAATTTGATTGTGCAGTTACATTCGATTGGAACTTGTGTAGGCTATTAAGGGGTTTATGCAGCAGTCTAATTAAGTGCTCTGTTATTTTTTTCCTTTTTTTCTTTTGCTGTTTTAATGTGATGAAGACTTAAGTGAATGAAAGTGAAACAAAATTTACGCCAGAATGTTATCTCATTGTTTCATGTGGATTTTGGGATGGATTCGGGCGTGTTTCAATAAGAATGAATCTTCTTCCTCTTGGTTCATTTAAAAAGCAACAACGTACGTCATGGGAATTTCATATCAGCAGTTGGTAAATGATTGCATTAAAATGTGCCATCTTGTCTGGCAGTTTTCATTCTCCACAAGAATATAAATGTTGGTGGAATGTTTTTCAAAAATAAAGCAGCTGCTGTGACTCAAAATATAAGCAATTTTGTGGCATTGAAAGCAACAACAAAAATACCTCTAAAACGGCAAAGTTGTGCACGCTACGTGAAGGTAAATTGATTGTGTTTCAAAGTGATTACAAACCATATTCTACCATTCACATAACATATTAGTACTAATGACACATTTCTTCATATTCCCTTCCTTCGTTCTACAGCACCACAAATTTGGTTGTATTGTTGCAAATTGTTCTGCATGCCGTTGAAACTCTTTTGGTTTCTTTTTTATGTAAAAGAGAATCTGTTACTGTGAAGCAAAGTTTTCAAAGTTTCATTTCGTTACTCATTTACTCAGTCGTTCCCCTTTCATTCATTCACTTTCTCTGACAATGGAAAAAAAATTAAAAAAACAGAACAAGATAAAACGGCTTTTAAATTTCTATTATTGTGGGTAGTAATGAGAAAGGAATGTCGCAGAAGAATATTAAAGACAATATTGTTGGGGTGGAGATTTATGAAAATACAACTAACTCCATATTTAAGAAGCGGTAGTAATTTATTAGAATCACATCACATATAATACAGTTCATTGCATTGATTTTTCTATTCTATTATATTCTATTTAAGAAGAAAGCAATCACACAGGTTTAAGGTCTCATGCCTATCACCAAATACTTCAAATAGTGCGCTCACAATTAAGAGAAAAGAGCCAAGTTTTCTAAAGGAAATCTGTATCCTGTGTAAACTTCATTAATTTTGTGCAGTCCTCTTCTCTGAGATGAGTTACATATGTATATCTGGTATAGTACATTCCTACATAATTGGCCATTACAACCCTTTAGTCAGGATTACGTCCTAGATTGTCACATCATATATGTTGTGTCTGTTAATTTTACACATGAAAAGACCGAGCGAAAGAGTTTTGTGATTTTTTCATAGAGTTTTTGCCAGATATCTGTTGAGAGGAAGTCGCCGAAGAAATATATTTTCATATTTCGTTTAGTTGAAGATGTCTGACCAGGGTATTAAAAGGAGCCTTCACATCTTATAAGCCAACACACCTCCTACTAGTTGACGGAGACTACTGTATAGTATGTTACAAAATATTGGGATCCCAAGCTTACGTAGAATAGGCAATGACTTAGAAAGTGTTTCATCGTATTGATGTCCTCTCCGCATGTCCTGCATTAGCGTTTTAGATAAAAACTAATGCAGTTCATATATTTATGTAAGGCACACTATTCCGTAAGAACACTTATTAGTACACTCATGTCGCCTGCATTTGGTGTCCATATACTTCTGCTTTCTTCTCATCAGGATTGCCGCAGAATATCTTTGCAATTGTGTCTGCTGTACCATTGTTTCGCAACGATCTGTGTTACATTTCCGTTTCAGTGAAGACATTTAAACCTCTCTGTGTTAAGTTGACTAAATTTTCAATTGTCCAGATTATACACTCTTTGATCTTTGATTATACCTCTGCTTTAGAAACCCTATTATAATTACTTGAAAATTAATTCATTATAAATACTATCCGCCATGAATAATAAGGTGACCAAAATTTACTTGGGCAAACGACTTAACTAATATGAAATGAGTGGATGTCATGTGGACGCATACCTGTTTTCCAGATATTGAAAAGAAATCAATGACTGACTCAGTTTTTTTTAAATTCTTGTCTAGTTTTTTTAATCTCCTTCTATTCATTGAAAACATTTTTATATTTATTATGTTCATTTAATAATCTTATAAATACTCATATTCTGTTGTTATAATAACAGTTCTGTTGCTGTCTTTACGTTTGTTGTTAACAGTGCTGCTATTATCTCCATTGTTGCACAAGTTTGACTTGCCATTGTTCTTGCTAAACGTAAGTGTTTGAAAACAAGCAACAGATATTGAATCGATTTTTTTGTGTTTTTTGTGTAAGAATAGAAAAACAAATACAAAGTAATTACAAAAACAATGTTGTGAACAGCCGCAGTCATACGAGTATACATATAAGACAACGCGTATGCCACATCGAATCGTCCTTAAACTGTAGATTGGGGAGATAAAAAAATGACTACTTAATGTCACTCACTTTAGGAAAGCCTTTCAATAATCAATGAAGGATGAATTAAATTTAAACATTTTAAAAATGAATTGAAATTACTTTAATGTAAAACGATGTACATACCAGAGATCATCAATGAATCATTTTATTCGCTACTCATAAGTACTCATGAAATTTTGAATATAAGTGAGTCAACAGTATTGAAATTCAACTATGTACTCTGATTCATTCGTACTCACTACAACATTGATTTATAAGTACAGGTTGAAATGAGTATGAGTACAACGTTGACATCAAACTCATAACATTCGAAATATGGTTGATTCATACGCCTACTCATTCAGATCCATAACTTTATAAAAATACTTATAACACTCATAAATGATTCGATGTTGTTGCATTTAAAAAAAAAAAGAAAAAAGAAAAAGACAAAGACAGCAACCAAAGCAAACGCACAACCTTTAACTGAGAATTGTAGTGTTCTTACGCGAATTGTACTTATTTTGTGATTCTTGTAAATGTTGAGACATGAAGAGTTGAAATCAACAACATCATGGGATTTGTTAAGTATGAGTACGATGAGTACTTCAAACTTTGAATATGAGTAGAGGTGCCATGATATTAAAATAAATATGAATGCGTATAAGTATCAGAAATTATGAGTATGATTCGAATCTACTCGTCTTTCTGAATACTCATTGCTGATCCCTGGTACATACCATACATACAATATTTATTTAATAAGATAGAAACAGTTTGTTACGAGTATGAAGTGAGTATTTTTATTATTCAAAATTGAAAACAGCACGAAAGATTTTTGTTCCCATATTCATTGTATTTGTCTCAAATACATTCAGATTGCAGTTGTAGAAAATATCTGAATGTCACCTATTCACATGGTTTTACCGGTTGCTCTGAGGAATAAAGCCATAAAATCAAATTTTTACGATAAATCGAAAAGCAAACTGGATTCAAGAGACACTACTTAGGGAAATAATATCATTTGTGAATATTAGAGAAATTATAATGTTGTACGGGGTAATTGGTTTGATGGTTAACTGATTACTCAAAAAAAAAAGAATCCAGTCAACATATCTCGATAAAGATCGTCACTCGCCATGTCCACAGGTCCTTGCTTATTTTAAAAGAAATATGGTCAGATAATGCCGCCATTGTGTAAACTGCACCAAACAGTCCATTTTTATTAATGCAATATTGGTTCATTTTATCCTCATAGTTTTTTTATATGAATGCTCATATTTGATCAATTAAAAATGAGTAAACCTGAAAAGATGCAACGCAAGCGATGGTCGTTTACCTTCAATATTTGTTTGAGTTTATTCAAAATTCTCCACGAAGGACGAAAGCCAAAAAGTTGGAAATGATGACGAGTGGACTTTTAACATTCTGAGCTGTTAAACTATTGTTATCATATCGTTCTTATGCAGGTAAAAAGCACCCAATATCTCAATTCTAAAAAATGGTGAAAAATTGATCGATTTTCCATCCCCTTGCTGGTTAGGCTGAAATGTATCGCCCAGACTATGTAAGGAAAATACATTACTTGATATGAATGTCTTGAATTCCATCAAATCGCTTTTTTCAATTCGATACATGGCGGTTGAGAAATTGTGACCTGGACTATATCACTCGAGACGATAGATCTCTAAATTTGGTTTTTAACCCATAGATTGAAGTTTTGAATACAAGGATATTTAATACCTTATGGTGATGGTATTACCAAAAATTTTCATCGTCTCTACAAAATATATGAATAAAAATTAATATTGTAACGTTTTTATCTTTTAAAAACGTTTAAACTATGAGCTCGTAGATTGCAAATAAAATAAAAATAAATTTGTGTTTAGTTTTAATTAAAATTATTGTTCGCACGATTCTGTGTGCCACTGTTCACAACTTGATGTAATCAACAACAATTGCTTTGTCTATTATTCCTCTATTTACACTCTTTGCATAAACAATAAGAATTACTAGTCAATTGTTCGACAGATCTTTGTAACGAAGATCTTCAAACCATGATTATTCTCTTACTAACGCCAATTTGATGAATTTTTTTTATAATTTTTTATAGTTAAATGATGATTATTAAATAAAATCTTCTCAATTTCACCAAGTCTATATATTACTTTTCTAAATTAGTAACAAGCATGTTTTGTGGCAAATATATGTATGCGTTTTCAATTAATTAATGTTATTTTATAAACAATAAAAAATAAATAAAAATAAATAAAAAATGAAGTCGCCGTGGTGTAGTAGGTAGTGTGTTGGCTTACTATTCGTAAAGCCCGGGTTCGTATCCCAGGTCAGACATCAAAATGAAATATGAAAAAAAAAATATTTCTTCGGCGACTTCCTCTCAGCAGATTTCTGGCAAAAACTCTGTGAGTAAATAAAATTGCCATGAAAAGTTTCTCAAAAATCTGTCGTTCGGAGTCGACGTTAAACTGTAGGTCCCGCCACTCACGTATAAAATTAACGCACACAACATGAGTGGTGTGAGAAGCTAGGCCGTAATCCTGACTGAAGGGTTGTAATGGCCAATTATGTATGTATGTAAAAAATAAATATTTTTTTATTTATTTTGACTTGAAACATTGAATGTGTCATGAAAGCTACATATTTGAAGTCTATCCAAATAATATTTTTAAAAAATTGTAAATGCAGTCAAATAACTTTTTATTTACTAACCTTTTCTCACAGTGCACTTGTTGCTCGCTCATCAACACAAGCACACTTTTTTGAAGTGAATTAAACCAAATGGTGTTCATAACAAAAATTTCCTCTCTCACGTAGAGAGCTATCAAGCCATTGTACGTATGTATGTATAAGAAAGTGTGTTCAGACAAGTGTTTTCTCCGTATGTATTTCACCACTCGCAATATTATACTTTGTTTAACGGTTTTTCCAAACACTTTCCAAAATTGAGTTCAATTAACAACTTGTGAACTTGGCATATTTAATTAGTCAACGAAGAATGTAAATAAAAACGAAACAAAACACAAAGCAACACACAAACGAACACAACACAATGCAAAGAAATTGGTATACAGACTCATCATCAGTGTTGCCGTTTTTTGTTCAATGTGTAGATTTCTCCGGATTTGGTTATTATTTTTCTTATAAAAACAGCTTTTGTTCTGTTTGTTAAAATTAATTAATTAGTAAGACTATAATTTTATTTTGTGGTTTTTTGCTTCTTTTTTCTCAATTACAATTTAAATTTGAAAATATAAAATAAAAAAACTGCGAATTTAATTTTAGTCATATTTTTCCTTATTTGGTGATTTTTTCACAAATATTGGTTACAATATTTTTTATCGTAGCAACACTGCTCATCATCTCTCATGTTCAAATGTCACGTAAAAACGTGGGAGAATTCTGTTTTAAGCCCTAGTTATGCTACCGGAACGGAATGTAACGCAATGTAACCGTAATGTGCACGGAACGTAAAAATGTAAGAGCAATTATAGAACGTAAAAACGTAATCATATGCTTTTAGGTAAACAAAACAATAAAAGAAATAAACAAAAACAAATAAAGAAATACAAATTGCAAAAACTAAAAGATAAAAATTCAGATATGGACATAGAAGACATGTTTTTGGGTTTGAGTTTTTATTTTATTATTTATTGTTTTTTAAACTTATTTAATATTAATACTAATAATATAATTTTAAAAACTTTGTTTTCACTTCTTTTATCACTTTCAATATGGCGTCTTTTGTTTTTATTTAATTCAGCTGTTAACCAGTGTTATAGTGTTTTCACACCGAGTGGTTTTAACGCAAAAGTTGGTTTTAACGTTGAAACCAAAAATAAAACCTGATTTTACCATACAAAATTATTGTGTTAAAACCAAAATAAAACCTTTTTTGAATTGGTTTTAAGTTGGTTTTATGAAATACAACCTTGTTTTGATGTACTAAATGTACTAAATCAGAGCTACGAGCTCTGAAAACCTGGAAACAGCTGATAAAAACAAAAACAAATGTAAATAAATAAATAAATAAATAAATGTAAATAATCATTTATTTTGTATTAAAAAAGGAAAAATTTGGAATATTTTTAATTTCTTCAATGAAAATTTTAAAAATTTGTAAATATTTAATTATTAATCGAAATGTGTGTTGTTTCTGGTCACAATGAATATAGTTTCTTGTGCGAAAGGTAAGTCAGAAGCTAAATATATCAAGATGAAATAAGGCATATTGCTCATAAAATTTTTTTCTCGCAGTCATAAATTTCATGAATTTAAAACCAATTTTAATAAAACTTGCAGTGTGAACGCAAAATCAGCTGTTTATGGTTTTAATGCTAAAATCAGGTTTTAAATTTTGGTGTGAAAACACTATTATCACTACAGAGTTTTTAGGTTCATTTCAACGATTTTATATTTATTTAAAGGTACTTATTAAAAGTTTTATGTACTGTTTCTGTAAGCCAAACAATTTCACTTTCGCTCAAACAAAAACTAAAATTGAGTGCTCTTGATTGTATTTTCCATATAAATAGGCAATCACGTGAAATCGTTTATCCGAAACAGGTCAGGTATTTCGATGTAAATTTCTAGTAAAAGTAAAATTCAAACTAAAATGTTTTTCGAACGCTTTAATTAGTTTAAAGTCGATAACTATATTTTTCTAATATAAAACAAAAATAAACACTATCTACATAATATTTATTTTTATTTTAAATTATAAAAGTTAATAATGAAATAAATAATAATTTGGGTTTTTAAAATATGTGAAGTTTTATTTAAAGATAATTCCACATACAGACAAATATAACATACGTACAAAATGTAAATTCAGTTTATAATTTCAATTTTCAGTTTTGGTGGTTTTTAATATTGACATGTTGTTAACACTGCTAAACAGATGTCACGTAAAAATTTAAGAAAATTCTATTTTTTACAGATTCTTACGTTCCGGTTACGTTACATTACATTTCTATAACCATTCGTATTGCTTTGTACATAACAAAAACGATCAGCTGATTCTTACTGTTATAGTTAAGTTCCGTTCCGGTAGCATAACTAGGGCTTTAGGCTGTAGTTACCCACACGGAACGTAACGTACCGTAGCGAACGTTCTCTTTTTAGCATATGGAGAACAATGTAAACGATTACCGAAACGTTCTCTCTCGTTAGCAAAACGGAACCATCTGTATAAAACAGAGTTCTCTCACGTTTTTACGTGACATTTGAACATGAGAGATGATGAGCAGTGTTGCCACGATAAAAAATATTGTAACTAATATTTGTGAAAAATCACCAAATAATTGAACAATTGCATTGTGTTGTGTTCCTTTGTGTGTTGCTTTGTGTTCTGTTTCGTTTTTATTTACATTCTTCGTTGACATATGTCACGTTTTGAACGTTTCTATAACTACACAAACGTTTTTAGGGCTTTCTTACGCTTTGGTAACCAAGGTATTATGTTGATCGTTCCGTTTTGCTAACGAGAGAGAACGTTTCGGTAATCGTTTACATTGTTCTCCATATGCTAAAAAGAGAACATTCGCTACGGTACGTTACGTTACGTGTGGGTAACTACAGCATAAGGGTACATTCTTCGTAAATTCATCTGATGTAAATATTATACCATAAATACCGTGAAGATAGAACATGCTCAAATAACTAGAGAAGAAATAAACGCATTTAATGGAATTTTGCTTATAATAGTTGTAACTCAAGTCCCAGAAATAAGATTAAACGGTTAACAAAAAAGACATGTATACGAACGCCCTAATAAAAAAACCATTCAATGGTACTGAAAGGTAGTAATATAGTTAATATGTGGAACTTCCCTCGTGAAATAAAATGAAAAATAAGTTGCTTTTAATAAAACTTGACTCTCAAATATTCTTTTTATGCAGTCGACGTGTTAAAGATCTAAATATTTGATGTTTCGTACCGTCTAATAGCATAATCAAATGTGTACCACCGGAAGTACAGTCTAGTGCGGGCCACCGGTGGTACACGTCGAACGATAAGGGAGTCTAGTGAGGAGTGAACGTGTTAAGTGCGTTTTTATTTTAAATATTTTAAAGTATTTACGCTTTAATTTATTTTATTTTTTTGAATTAAAGAAGAATTATAAACAAATTTTTATATATGTATGTATGTAGCTGACCCAATGGGTTAGAACTCTAACTGCAAAGTTAACTAACACCCTCTGCCGATCCCCCTCACCTTTTAACTTAAAGGACAGAAAATGGACTTTAGTTCAGTAGAGTGGAAATAATTAAGAAAATTTATAATATTCGATATTTATGTTGTCATAAAACGTTAAAATTTGATTTCATTAATTTAACTCCGTTTGTCTAAATTGCATACACAGTGTAGATATGTATACCTTATTTTAAAGTTCGATTCAATAAACTGCAAATACATACTGCCAGCAGAGTTTTTCGGAATTCAAAAATCACATGCTGCTTTCTTAACTTGAGGTAAAAACAAGTCCCACCACATTGCTACTAAAAAGATTATTGTACGAATGTGTAATGTATATATAGGGATGCAAACGATACCTACATGTTATCGAAACATCGATATCTTACACATAAATTTCGATGTTTAACATCGATGTTGTTATGGACAATAAATCGGCGATACATCGGCGTTTATTAACGATACATCGCTTTATGCTGATGTGCTTTAAGGGTTGTGCTTATTTGAGTTCTTTACATTAAACTCGTTGTTATTGACGCTGTTAAAATCAAAGAACATTGGCATCGTTTAAGTGAACGATCTTCTGTATACACGGTTAACTTAGTTGTTACTAAATCTATGGAAATTATAAACGATTTGAACGCGTTGTTAACTAAAGTACGGGATATCGTTAAGTTCATAAGGAAAAGTGTTAATGCAAGTGACGAACTAAGTAAGAAACAAATGGAGATGGGCTTAAAAGAAGGCCAAATTAAAAAGTTGGTATTAGATGTTCGCACAAGATGGAATATTTGCTTTTATATACTTCAAAGATTTATGGAATTGGTATCTATTGTAGGAGCAATATTATTGCCAATCTCAGCAGCTCCCGCAATGGTTATAGGAATTGAAATAAACTGCATAAAATAAATTATAGAACTTCTATATCAATTTGAAAAGTTAACACAATAATTTCCTGGTGATAGTTATGTATTTAACTGTGAGCAAAGTTATTCCACTAATCAGACGTGTTCCTGAGGTTATTGAAAAAATAAAGCCTAAAAATTATATTGTTCTTAAATTTAAGGAGGAAATAAAAAACAACTGGAAAGACGGTTTGACTACATCGAACATTCTGCAATTCTTTCCTTATTGGCTACTCTCAACCCCAGATTTAAATTAATGCATTTCAAAAGCTCAGAGGCCAAATAAAAAGTAGTCAGTTACTTTAATTATTACGTTCGAGAATATAACGATTCTCACTCTTCTACAACTTCCAATAATGACACATCTGATGATGACGATTGATGATTTACAATCTGATATTTTGAAATACCACAAACTGTTAACCCATAAAAATATGAAACAAAAATCATCCTCTACTACAGACACCATTAGCGAAACGGTGTAAAAATGTACCTATCATCCCCTGTAACACCAATAAAAAGCAACGCAATCGTTATTTGGGAGGACATGCAATCTTTGTTTCCAAAACTTTCGCGAATTGTATTTCAACATGTCCCAATTGTTGCTACTTCTCTGCCAAGCGAGTGCTTATTTTCGGAAGCTGGTGCAACAATAACGCAAGAAAGAAATAGACTTTTGGGATCTAGGCTTTCAAAGCTGCGTTTCCTTAACTTTAACTCAAAATTACTCAATCTTAATTAATTAATTAATTTTTGATAATATTTATAAATTAATTAATTATTTGTTCAACTAATTAATTATTTATTTAAGCTTTGTTTTATATGATTTCTTAACTGTGGAAATATATCTCAAGCGAATTTTTTTTCAAATATCGTTTTTTTAATAAATAAATTCATTGGCATCATTTGCATCATCTATAAAAATTTCAGGGTCATACTCTGTACCGTTATGAATTTATAACAGAAAAAATTAAATTTTCTAAATTAATTCGCACAAGAAATGAATAATAAAAACCTTCCCCTGTAAAATTTCGTTTTTGTCGTTTGAGATATTTTTACGGTTATGGCTCGATATGTACGTATACAATTTGTTTTTTGGCCTATGAGGCTGTTTTGTTTTTACTTTTTTGAGAAATGAAATGAATTATTAAATAATTTTTGTCAAAAACCTGAGTTTTTCTTTTAAATAATATTTTTTGTTAGTATTTATTTATATGAAAATAAAACATCGAAAAACATCAACGTATTGATGTTTTTTAACATCGATGTTTTTTTTTGTAACATCGACGTTGCCAACATCGATGATTTTCTTAACGATGTTGTATCCTTAGTATTGCAGACATAAAAGATATACACAAACGAGGCATATATCCATTGATAAAAGCATCAAACTGAAGCAGGTCTGCGGTAGCCTATAATTGCTAGCTAGGAGTCGGGTGAGGGAACCACTGTTGCATTACAAAATAGTTTTTTATACTTTGTTCTGAATAGTACTATACTAATAAATTGGGAAATAAAAGGGTATTAATTATTTTTACTTTAAAAATAGGTTTCTCTGACGTTTTGAGTAATCACGCTTCATAATCCTTCCTAAACCTGTATCCTAAGATTTTTAATTATTAGGATTACGGCCTAGCTTCTGACACCATTTATGTTGTGTGCTTTAATTTGTATACATGAGTGGCGGGACCTACAGCTTAAAGTCGACTCCGAAAGACAGATTTTTGAGAAAAATTTCATGGCAATTTTATTTGCTCTCAGAGTTTTTGCCAGAAATCTGCTGAGAGGAAGTCACCGAAAAAATATTTTTTTTCATATTTCGTTTTGATATCTGATTTGGGGTTTGAAATCGGGCCTTTACGTCTAAAAAGCCAACACACTACCTGCTAGACTACAGCAACTATTATGGTATCTTGCATATAAATACATATATAATGATACCTTAGTAATTTTATTACAATTATTCTTAAATTTTGGAAGTTGTTGTTGTTTTGGAGTTGTTGGATAAAGATTAGGAGCACAAAAAAAAATAATAAAAATGGTGGATTATTCTGCAGAGCTGCACTTTAGCACAGGTGTTTTAAGTAGAAGAATCTTCGGAAACTGACAAGACCATTGTACCACGTTTTAATTGAATATACCATTCCGTTACCCTAACGGTTAAATTCCCCTGCGGTTATTGTATCGTTACACAAATTTGTATCTCACAAATTTGCTTTCTTTTGTTCTTGGAAAATACGGACTATTTATTTGAAGTCGCCGTGGTGTAGTAGGTAGTGTGTTGGCTTGCTATTCGTAAAGCCCGGGTTCGTATCCCAGGTCAGACATCAAAAATGAAATATGAAAAAAAAAATATTTCTTCGGCGACTTCCTCTCAGCAGATTTCTGGCAAAAACTCTGAGAGCAAAATAAACCTGACATGAAAAAGTTTCTCAAAATTCTGTCGTTCGGAGTCGACGTTAAACTGTTGGTCCCGCCACTCACGTATAAAATAACGCACACAACATGAGTGGTGTGAGAAGCTAGGCCGTAATCCTGACTGAAGGGTTGTAACGGCCAATTATGTATGGATGTATGTATTTATTTGCATATGCCCTTAACTAGCAAAGGCAAGCGATAGCTAACGTCCCTTAAGGTTAGGTTCTTCTATATTTTTTAATGATTTTTGTTGTTTTATTGCGACTAGCTATCGCTTGAAGATGAGAAGAAAGATAACGTTTTCAAATTTGGTAAATTTATGTGAATATTCTAATTGGATGGAACGAAAGCAACATGAAATTTCCAGTTAATCAGAGTTGCATAATAATTATTCGATCAGTCAGTGGCAACTTCACTAATTGGCCAGACGAATATTAATAAATGAAATGTATATTAAATTCGATTAATTAGAATAAAATAATATTTAGAAATTAATCATCAACATTTTAAATACAATTAATTGCACTTCTTAAAGCATTGTTTAAAATATCACATTCTTAAATTAAATTAATTCTTTTAACAATACAGATATCCATGTCTGCAAAGTAGACTCTGTCAACTATGAATATACATGTAGGAGAACAATGTTTAACGAGATGTTTATTATCATAATTGTCTAAGCCTTAGATTCTAAGATTGGATAATTTACACCAAAGCGGACATTTTCGCAACATGTTTATAATAAGTGGATGTTATTTCGTGATCGAATTGACATGAAACTGTTTGAACACAAGAGGGTGGATGCTAATAATTTTAATAATTTAAATTTAACAAGAATCGTTCACCACAAATGCATCAGAATGAGGGCACTTACCGAAGATTCGAAACAATTTTAAACGTTTCTAAAGCAATTGTCTTCCATGCAGTACAATATTTCAGAAAGCAGTCTTGTACAGAAGAGGTGACCCATAAACAAAGAAGCCGAAATACAACGGATTGAGAAGATCTAATGATTTCACGCCAGTTGAAAAAAGCCAGCTTATGTATGTAGGAATGCAAATGATACATTGATGTTTAGAAAATATAAATATTTTGCTCATAAAAATCGTGGATAACATCGTCGCTTGGATACAAAATACATCAGCGTTTGATGAACGATACATCGCCGATCAAATCGAAAAATTTTTAAATCGTTCATCAATGATGAATCATCATAGAACGCATGGTTAGGTGCTTTAAGGCATGTGTTTATTTGCGTTGTTTACTTTACATTAGTTTTTATGGACGACATTTTCTGCATACATATTTTTACGGTTTTAATTTTAAAAACGTTTAAATTATGAGCTCGTAGATTCACAAATAAAAATAAATTTGTGTTTAGCTTCAATTAAATTCTTTATTGTTCGCACAATTCTGTGTGCTACTGTTCACAACTTGATGTAAACAACAACAATTGATTTCTTTGTTATTCCTCTTTGCACTCTTTTGCATAACCAATAACAACTATTAGTCAATTGCTCGACAGATCTTTGCAACAGAGATCTTCAAGCCACGATTACTCTATTCCAACTCACCGCGCCTTCACACAAGACTGACTGAAATTTTACTGACTCGTTGTCTGCTTTGTCTTGCCTTTTATATGGCAACGTAAACAGTGTGATGACTGATCTTGATGCCGAATTTTCTTGGCTTCGCCTTCTCGAAATTTCTATAAATGTAACCATCGCTGTTTCATTCTTGTTTGTGTAATGTTTGTTGTTGCATATTTGTTTACTTGTTTATCCCTTTTTTTTACTGGTATATTTTTGTTTACGTGTTTATCATGTAAACAAGTTCATTGTTTTTGTTTTTGTAACTTTTGTTTATAATTTTAATGTTAAACGATGTAAAAGCAAAACACTATTTCCATTTTCGTAACATATATACATACAGAATTGGTCATTATAACCCTTTAGTGAGGACTACGACCTTGCTTCTCACACGACATATGCTGTGTGTGTTAATTTTATACATGACCGGTGGGACCTACAGTTTAAAGTGGACTCCGAACGACAGAATTTTTTACTCTCAGAGGTTTGGCCAGTAATCTACTGAGATGAAAATAATAGCTAATAGACTCGATTAGATGATATTTATCTTGTTGTTCTGTGTAAAAATTTAACACCCAGCTAAGCGCCGATCATAGCATTTACTTCTCTAAAATCAAAGCAATCTCATCAGTAAATCCAGATTTATTGATCGCAACAAATTGTTCCAATTATTTCTTTAAACTAAGAAATCTTACAGCATTTGCGTCATTCAAAAGATTTACCTGTATTTGTATGCAAATGAATTAATTTCTGTGAAAGGGATAAACAAGCACAATTTCCATTTCAATGCATTTCATTTCACAGGGTCTAGTTGTTGAATTATTTTTTTTTTTTACTAAAATTATTTGTATTTCTGTGTTTGCATCTTATAAGATTAACTCTCAAAGCTAATTTACATACAAATAGTATTGAACCAGCACAATAGTAATCATCAACAAAGCAAAAATGCTAATTTACAGAATTATTCAATAGAATGCATGGAGAATACAATACATTTTGTTTTCTTGGTATTAAATTTCAAAATTTAATTAAATTTCAATTCTAAAAATGTTTAAAACTTAGACGCTGTAGTTGAATTTTGTTTTTTCTTAATCACCAGTTACGCAAATACAAAAAATATTTTCTCAAACAAATGGCCATGCAAACTTAACTAAGCAGTCAAGTGGTATCGTATTTTCATTGTAGGAATTCATTTAAAATGTTCTCATAAGTTTTGCTTCTAAAATTCGCTTTTTTCTCGCATTGAGTCCTTAAACTTACTTAATGGATTTGACTGAAATATGTGAACACATTTTCACTATCCTGGTGTTTGATTTTTCTCACTCTTTTTCAAAGTTAGCCAGGTTGCGGGTCTACTTCTTTCGAAGTTTCCGTCACTTAATCTTACTGCCGATACTTTATTCGGCAGGTGGTTATCAAGTCTTCCTGCAACATGTGCGAACCAATAAATTGCCTTCAATAGACACTTTCACACCTGTTGCCAAAAATTAACAACAATTGAAGCGGTGGACTTTTCACCAACAAAATTATTTGCCAATGTGCAACGAACAAACCCCCACTGAAGTGCATGAAGTTTTGGAGGAGTCATAATCAATGTATGTGGTATGGTGTTATCAAATGACTGTACTATTGTTAAAAGCTGGAGTTTTTAAAATTTTCTGTTAAGAATTTTGCTTTAGAACAGCAGTCGTTAGATCACAATATTTTCGCTTGATTTCGTCCCAACCTGTTCAAAAATCTGCCAAATCTGTTACATTTCAGCGACGCACTATGTGGCATTTTGCCTGAAAACCTGGCCAAAATTAATAGAAGTGTTTTATGAGTTAATGGCTCGAATTTTTTGATAGTGTTAGTGATAATTAGGCCCAAGGATGAATCAAACTGATTTTGGTTTAAATCGGTCTGTGATTTCGTCTAGTCCCCATACAAATTCCCCTCGAAATTGCACTTATTTACACATAATCATAGTAATTATGCAACAATCATGATAAAATTTAGCATAGCCCCATATAAAGTCCCCTTTAGAAATTCACGTTTGCGCTTATAAATAGCTTAAAAACATCGGTATCGTAATGAAATTCGGTACGAACGTGTATTTTGTAAATCTAAATCATCTTACCAAATTTTGTTATGGTCGGTACATAATTGCCCCTTGGTCTAAAATAGGGCCCCTTAGTAAAATATGTTTAGCAATTATAATTGGCTTAAAAATTTTATTACCTCGATGAAATTCGACATGAACATGTTTAATATTAATGTGAATCATTTATGATCACATTTTATTATGATCGGATCATAAGTGCCCCTAGGTATCACATACGGTCCATTAAGAAAATCAAACATACATCTCATATTGTTATAATAGTCGATATACATATGTAATTAAGTTTTTGAACTTCTATGGTAATTAATATTTATTCATAAAATTTATTTTACATTTATTTAATACTTAACTTAAAAAAATACTTAAAAAGTGAAACTAACTACAATCGTTAAAATCGTTATCATTTTCATCATCAATGTCAGGAAGGAGTAAATTAATATTATCTGATGAAAATGCTTTTCTATTCCTTCGCGTTTTTTGTATACTGCAGCTCATATAAGGGTCACTGCATAAAAGTAACCTATTCAGGACATCTCGATTGGTATCGCTTCTACTGAATTTCCTCGCATAATTCGTACGCCATATGACTTTATTGCCTATGGCTTTATTACACTACGTCTAATTTTTTTAATTTTTAAAAAAAGTAAAATTTTCAAAAAATCGCCAAAAATAATTGCGCAAAATTTGCGCAAACTTTTCTTTTTGTTCCTGAATGTAGAGAGTTCATATTTTCTTGTGGTATATAACATTAAACTACTAAAAACTACTTTCACCTTTAAAACCCTTATCTTTTTTTTGGGTAGGGTAAAAAAAGTGAAATTTTTATTATTTTAAAATTTCAAACGAATAATTTTAACATTAATATATGAGATATATATGTATATATAAAAAAAACTGAAAGTAGCAGTTGCTCATACTTTTCAAATAAAAAAATCAATATAAAACCTCTATTCGTTTAGCCACAAAAAATATCATATAAACCTATTAAAATTTCAAAAAACACCAAAAACGCATTTAATTTTCTTCACTTTCCTGACTTTGACATCGTTTCAAATCTACAAATCTCAACTTAAAGTCGTGAAAATTCACTATATAATGCAGAATTTTGTTGTCTATCCAACTGCATACTCAGTTTATTAAATTTCTTTAAATTGTTTTTTGCCTTTTTGGCCAGCTTTTCAGGGTAAATGCCACATAGTGCGACGGCTCGTAAATAAATTCACCTCATTTGGTTTTTTACTTAAAGTGTGTGGAACCTATTTGTAGAAGTTTTTTTTTTTTGTACTCAGTATTATACAAGTGTATACAAACTAATTCTGATACAGTCTTCAGTTCCTGCTTCAGAAGTGATTTGTTCTCGAAAGGTGGATAAAATTCAGAAATGCTTTTGAAGTGTTTACAATTTGAGGCTTTAGATAGTTTAGAGGAATTTGATAGACTATTGCATAGAGCATTTTTACAAATAATTTGTGGTTTTTTTATTGATAGCTATTTGTATAGAACCATATACGATTAACCTATGATATCTTTCGTAGAAGCGCATATCCCTTATAATTCTCTCCTTCTTCAATATGTATCTACTTCCTAGCGAATGCAGGCTAAAAGATCTCACGAGATTGATATACTCACATTGCTCACGAAAAACATTCTATAATTAAAGGAAAATTCGAATACGTTGTTTGCAACTCTGGAGAATCATATTATTCGTGGCATTGGTAACTGATAAGTGGTAATAAGAATTCAATAAGTTGTTTATAGAAATGATAATTGTTTCCTAAACAAGTTTTTTATAAAGATTTTTAGAGCTTCTAGTAAATGTACAGGAAGTGGCAATAGACTCTATTAAAAAACTTTACTTTCTCCAAAGGATTATTACAGAATCATGGCAATCCGCAGAAATTCATCGTACTATTGATACTACTACACACTTTATTTTGACGGATTAAATAGATTTATTTCTTATTTCTTGCAACCAAAAACAAAAGAATTCTGAGAAATTTCGGATCATTCAAAAGTTGTATCTCTCATAATGTCTAAAACATAGGGATATCGTTGGCAATTTCATTGCCGATTAGCTACCCGGAGCCGATACGGAGCTCGCAATTTCCGACATCTTTCAGAGCATAGATATTCCGCTTCCATACATAATTGGTCATTACAACCTTTCAGTCAGGATTACGACCTAGCTTCTCAAACCACTTATGTTGTGTGCGTTAATTTTATACATGAGTGGCGGAACCTACAGTTTAAAGTCGACTATGAACGATTTCTGAGAAACTCTTCATGGCAATTTTATTTACTCCCAGAGTTTTTGCCAGAAATCTACTGAGAGTGAAATATTTTTTTCCTATTTTGGTTCTGATGTCTGACCTGAGATTTGAACCCTGGCCTTAAGTCTAATAAGCCGACACACTATCTACAAGACTACGAATTTTTATATTCCGCTTGCCTTAGTTAAATTGTATATAATCCACTGGTTTTATCACGTTGACAGTAAGAGGGTACGTGCATGACCTACTCACTTCTATACTTAAATCGCATGGCTTTCATCGCATAATGGCGATTCTCAGGGGCTACAGTCCTACTGGTAGCCATATCGAAGCTCTTGGTATTCCGTTAAATGACTTTCGATGCAGTTGTGGATCTGATGATGAGGACGATTCTTTCTTTCATCTCATATGACAGTGCACTGCTACTGTCATGAAGAGACGGAGGTTATTAATCTCTCACTCTCTGACATCCTTGACTGAGCAGACTAATATAAAGAATTGATGGAATAACAAGATTTATTTTGACCACGTGTTGATTGGATTTCTCTACGGAATGTTTGTTCCCCGGGTTGAACATTGATTTTGGTATCATAATGAGTCTTTTTACTGGCCTAAGTGGAACTTATTCCTTGGATAAAGGTTTAGATTGTTCCTTACGATTGGATTTCGCTAATTATAGTATAATTGATATGTTTTAGAACCCGTACAAGCATTATTTAGTTTAAAACTTAATTTAACTTTAAAAACTTCAAAATGAAATGGTTTGAACAGCAAAAAGGTATTCAATCCGAGAAATATTCTTGCAGTTGCAGTACGACCAGGAGGTGCATCTTTAAATATGAACTTTCCGCATTATAAGGCCCACAACAGTAAAAAGATACAAGAATACGAAAGGAATGGTTTTTAAAATACTCAACATAATTGAGTTTCATTGTGCTCAATTTCGTTTTCTAAAGGACATAAAATAGTTCCGATAGAAAATTTCCATTGAAAATATTGCATAAAATTTCATTACATGATACATTGTACATAAATTCGAATTGTAGGCGTTGTTAGACTGGATTCTATTCAACAGTTTTGAGGAACATTTTTCAGCGTTTCTACCAGAACACTTCTGAGTGGAAGTCTCCGAAAGAACAACAAGAATATTGACAATAGCATTTCCTCGGAAATCACGTCCGTTCTTTATCAATAAGTCAGTAGGAGATCGTACTTTTATCTCGCTTAGAATAAACCCCACAACATAATTTAGCAATCCTAACGATGTTTATATATTATTTTTCAATAATTTTTCTACATTTAGTATTCACACATACATATTTGATATTGCCAATGGCATAACCACCGTTTAACGCAAAGAAGTATGATAAATCCATGGTTTGCAGACTTTTAAGACGTCTATGACCTTCAGAAAATGACAGATTTCTGTCAAGGTTATTTGAAGGGATGATTGGAAAGTTTTACTATGTAAGATGTGTAATTGCCATTTTGCTTTCTTCATGAGTATCATGCTGTATATGTTGCCTCTCTCTCTGTAAGTTTTCTACATTAAATGATGAGGCTGTCCTCCAGAATGAATGCCATATTGTCGTATTGGCTTCACCAGCTTCAGCAGCATTTAGAGATAATGATGTAATTGCTTTATCAAAGTTTTACAAATTGTGTTGTAATATGAAGCTTGATACTGAGCGTATTTAGGAATTTCTAATTTTGTCTTTCCCTTAAGTCGTAGAAATATTGTTACGTTTTTACCTTTTTAAAAACGTTTAGAATATGAGTTCGTTGATTGTAAACAAAATAAAAATAAATTTGTATTTGGTTTCTATTAAACTCTTTATTGTCCGCGCTATCTTATGTGCCACTGTTTCCAACTTATACAACAATAACTACTTGTTCGTTATTCATCTCTTCTCACAACCTTTTTATTTATTTATTTATTATTGATTGTTGTCTGCTTAGTATTGCCCTTTTATATGTCAACAGAATCAGTCTGATGAAAGTTCTTGAAGTAGAATGTTCTTGTTCTCGCCTTCTCGAGGGTTCTATAGCGACTGCATTGTTGTTTTGTATTTTGTTCACACTGCTTGTTGTTGCGCTCGCTTACATTCCGATTCGTTATCTATCCCTTTCTCTTTCTTACTCGTGGGCTTTGTTGGTTTACTTGTAACAAATTCGGTGTATGTGTTTGTGTGGCTATTGCTTATTGGTTTAATGCAAAATTATACGACACCGTTTCCATTTTCGTAACAATATGTACATCACATCCACGATAGTTTGCAGTATGCTTCTGTTACGCTGGTTTTAGTAATTTATAATATGAAATTAGACACTTTAGGTAAAATAGAAGCTTACTCAAGCATTTCTCAAATTACTTTTCAATGACTTCTGAAACATAGATCTTTTGATTAATTAGTATACTGACGATATACAATAGACAATTAAGGCACTATATGAGTCCTCAATGTTTAAATTAAGATTGGAAACATTTTGTACTGTAACCTGTTCTCGATGCCGGCAGACGAGTACATCTTTAACTACCACTACATCTAGGCCCTTTCTTCTTAGTTTTTTTTTCTGTTTCAATAATAATTACAGATTATTTTCTTCCCTCCATATTTTATTGTTTGGCATGATTGTTCAGAAAAATAACACGACTACTCCCCGAGAACACACACAAACTCCTCTTCCCCAGGGAAGCATACTAGGCCCTATTCCATATTTAATTTATACATCAGATATGCCCACAAATCCTAACACATACACATCAACATATGCATACGACACCGTATTTATAAGCGTCAATAAGGACCCGAAGGTAGCATCAATACAACTGCAGTCGCACAAATACGATTTGGAAAAATGGTTCGAAAAGTGGAGTATAAAGGTGAATCCACCCAACTGTTCTAATGTAACCTTCACACTCAGAAGACAAGACTGCCCACAAATAAAAATATATAAAATTGACGTCCCCATTGAAAATCGCTTCAAATACCTGGGAGTCCACTTAAACCGGCGTCTAACATGGTCCCGCCACAACGAGGCCAAATTAGCGGCCATTAAGCTGAAATCTGCTTAAATGCACTGGATTATTGGTCCTAATTGAACACTAGACCTTGAATACAAGGCTCTTTTATACAAATGCATTATAAAGCCAATATGGTCCCATGACATTCAGCTTTGGGGCAGTGCTTGCGCGTCTAACGTTTTGAAATTACAAAGAAGACAGTAAAAGCTTTTACGACAAATTGTCTGCGCTCCATGGTATATTCGTAACGACAATATCCATAGAGATCTCAACATTCCTACAATTCAGGAAGAAATTAAATACGTTGGTAAACTAACGATTCACCCCAACGCATTGGCAAGGGACCTGCTTCAATTCGACGGCCATCAGAGGTTAAAACGAAGTGACACATTGAGCCTCGCTCGATGGCTGCACTGACCCTAATTTTTAATGTAGTATTATTATAAGATTTGAATACAATATATAGTTAACACCCTGGTGCTAACTATTAACCTTCAAAACTAGCTTTAAGATTTGAAAACTATTGTAAATTTCATTAGGAAAGATTCAATAATAATAAAAAATAAGAATATTTTATTGCTGCGAAATTACTTTTATTTATACATTTGAGTTCTATATCTGTGATAAATTGTCACTGACTCCAAGTGAATCAATGAATTTCCAAGTTGACGTTAGCATATTAGTCTTGGACACTTAGAAAACGAACTCAAACTCAAAATACTGCCTTCACCTAAGATTAATTTTGGCTTTAAAATAACACCATTATTAAATTGCCTAAAATGTTTGTTCGAGAAACCTGCTGTTTTTTCTGTTTTACATACAATTCTACAAAATGTCATCGTAGTTGCGGTAAAAATTGAAAATGAAAACTAAGAAGTATTCGTACGACTACAAGGATTCATTTAATGAATGCAAATGAAATAAACTCAGTTCACCATACATTTAAACTCATACGGATAATGTTAACATTGTTGTTGTGGTTGGTTTGCCTCGTTCGCTGCAACTCACAATGAGTTTATAGTTGCATGAACACTGCTTGATTCATAATTGATTTACAAGTTGCGAATTTTCACTTCATGTTGTTGGCTTGTGATCGTATGTATATTTCTTTAGTTTTTCAGTGTTTAAGTTTCTTGTTGAGACAACAATTTCATATTCACGAATTTTTGAAAGAGTATGGAGGAAAAGCAATTTAAGTACAGTCATACAAATAACTGTCTGAGTGTTGAGGAGCTAGAGCTAACAAATATGATATGGCCAACGTACTTGTTGTAATATGTATGTACCGTTATCAAGAAATACGTTATACACTGCGTTTCACTTGAATAGCACACCATACAAATTGAAATTCTCCCCCCTATATCTTTGTAAAAAATAAAGATAGCGGATTGATTTTGGATTGCAATTGTAGTGTTATTTATAGCTTTTATTATAAAATAAAAAAATATTTCGATATATCAAGTTGTTTTCAAAATACAACATAAAAAAGAAAAATACTCAAAAAATAACAATCAAATTCCGTTTCACTAGAATAGCACATATTTTAATAAATATAAGAAAATTACTTTTTATAAAGATTTTTAATTTTTTTCTAATTTTTTATTTATTTTTATATAAAAACTAAGATTTAACTATCGATTTCTAGTAGTGTGTTGGGCCTCCCTTGTTCAGAATAACCTCGTATATCCTATTAGGCATTGACTCGTACAAATTTTTCAAATTGTCGAGAGAAATTGAAGTCCATGCCCGTTGAATGGCCTCAATCAGTTCTGCTTTGGTTGAAAATTGTTTTTTAGACCCGTAAACTTTTCTGGCCAGCCATTCCCAAACAGATAAGAGGGCTTTTTTTAAGAGAAGCTTCAAATTCGCACGATTCTGTTGACAAAATTATGTATTAGGGCGTAGTTTTGCTGAAAAGTCGACGGCAATGGACCAAAAAGAATTTTTAAACTGTGGAAAGGCCTTTTCTAAAACACCCTGATATGTTTTAGCGTTCATATTTGTTGTATTTTGAAAGCAACTTGATATATCGAAATATTTTTTTATTTTATAATAAAAGCTATAAATAACACTACAATTGCAATCCAAAATCAATCCGCTATCTTTATTTTTTACAAAGATATAGGGGGGATAATTTCAATTTGTATGGTGTGCTATTCAAGTGAAACGCAGTGTATATACGAAATTGCGTTATTTAAAAATTTTATTACTTTCGTGGCATGCGTACTTTTTATTGGCTCCTTTGGCAGTAACTACAGCTTCTATACGACTTCTATTAATTCTGAATAAATTTTGCTTAACCGAATGTTGAATCAATGGCATGTAAAAAATTCAAAATGTACCCCCAATAATGTATAAATAATACTAATTAATGTAATATTAAAGAATTGAATTTTTTTTTATTTTACAAACTTTTTAAGCCACATAAAATTATTGTCGAGTCGGTCTCTTATTAGAAACAAAACCAATCACTGATTTGTTTTTAAAATAATACTTCCGTAGTTAATTATAATGAAAATAGAGTTATGAGTCTAAATCATCCACGTGATACGGCTGGTTGAAGTCGTTTGAAAACCCATCATAGACTGTGGTCAGTTATGTAAGGCTTAAAACTTTCAGACCGAGCATTGGGTTTAATTTAGTTTGTCAGAGACATTTTACAATATTTTCCTTATTTTAAGATGAAGAGAATGTGAAATTTTTAAATCTCTGAAATACGTCCATAAATATATATACATGCATATATAGCACAACAGTAACTTTGAATTTACTCTGAAAAGTATGAAGTATCTCTCCAAAATCCTAGCAGAAATCAAACTAAAGCAATTTATTTTGTGGTCCAATACACCAATAGTGTTCTACAATGGTTGATTTATTTCTAGGATGCGTTTTAAAAATATGGGTATGAGTCTTTAAAATATTACATTTTGAAGAACATTTTTGTCTCTATTGAAGAATATCGCTTTTAAATGAGATTTGTATTCGACTTTCCAATAATATTTGCATTTTATTTCAATTTCGATTAAAGAATATTTCGTATTTTCCAATATCTATTCCCATGCCATGCAAACTATTCTGCATTAAATGCTTTGACACAAATTTTAAAACAAAATTAACTTTATATGCTTCACAGATACTGACTTTACATAGACAGGCTGACAACATTCTTTGAAATTAATGTGGCTTTTAGCTGAGGTTATTAGACAATATTTTATGGTATCAACTTTTCTTCGTTTTCTCTACTGGTAAGGGTTAAAGGAGGTTTGAAAGATGACGACAAAATTGTTGGAATAATTTGCATGTTGTATTCATTGGATAGTACCATCCTATATTGTAAGTACATCAGTTTATGATATTTAATATTATTTATATTATTAGACACACATCAGTATCGGTGATTTAAAGAATTTTTTTTCGAACGACCATAATAATATGAAGCAAAGCAAACAATCCACTTGCCAGACACAAATAATTCTACTCGGTTTGGGCTATTATTGGACAGACTTTACTTTAGCAAGTCTGTACCCATCAAATCAATTTATTTGAACGTAAGAAGGCAAACAATAAATTTAATAAACTCATATGCGAGTCTATTCCAAAAATATACGACGGATGGCGTTTAATTAGACAATTTCAAAATGTGAATAAATCATAAATTTTTTTCATCTAAAGTAGCGTTGCACTATGATTTGTCGTCGTTTATTTGTTAAATTGAGTATAATGGCCAGAAGCCATTTTCATGGGACATGAGTGAAGTGAAAAATTGCTTTTAAAAGAATTTGTTTCCTATCTCAGCATATTGGTATGCTTTTATGACTTGTTAAATGCTTACCACGAGCTACAAAGTTAACGTTCCTGTAGGAGACGTTTTACGATCTTCATGATCTATTAAGAAGAAGACACTTCCGATTTTAGTTGAATTTCGTTTATTTAAAAAACATTCATTTACAACATCATTTTTAAGTCGCCGTAGTCTAGTAGGTAGTGTGTTGGCTTATTAGATTCAAAAGCCTGGGTTCGAGCCCCAGGCCAAGCATCAAAGACAAAATACAAAAAGTATTTTTTCGGCGACTTCCTCTCAGTAGATTTCTGGCAAAATCTCTGAGAGTAAATAAAAATTGGCATGAAAAGTTTCTCAATAAATAAAAATCTGTCGTTCGAAGTCGACTTTAAACTGTAGGTCCCACCACTGATGTATAAAATTAACACACACAACATAAGTGGTGTGAGAAACTAGGACGTTGTACAATGGCTCAATTCGACCTCCGGGTACTGTACTTGTCTTAATTCACAAGTACACGTCCTCTAACCTAACCTAACCTAACCTAACATCATTAAAAATGTTATTTTAAATTTATAATCTTATATTATTTCATGTTCATGGAGATACATACATATATATTTCGTACTTTATTTAAATTTCACATTTAATTCAATTAAAAAATTAATTTCAATTTATTTTAAGAAAATAAGTCCGCTTCTTGTGCCTCTTCCTGAATTTTAACAATTTGAGCTTTCACCACGATCTGGTCGTGATTGAAGTTTATTTATAACTTTTTTCATATAGTGGACTTACGAGCGAGAGTGTAATGAAGCCAGGTTTTCAGAAAAAAATAGAATTATTATCAATATATTCTCTTTACATATATATACAGTCTGTCGAATTCTTTCAATTTTATTGTTCTTTCCAAAAAAAAAAAAAAAAGATTTATCACTGTCGTCATTACGGAGTTGTTTTTTAGATGGTATTATGGGACTAATTAGAGTTAACAAATTCGTAGCCTCATTAAAGAATTTTTGCTATGAAACTACACTTGTGTTTGCCCTTCCTTTCTCTTATTGTCCCAGTTCACAAGAAGTTTATTCATTGCCAAAAGCAAAAATTTTTATTTCAAAATCCCTTGAAACTCTTATTAAAATTTATATTTTTGAATGCGTCATAAGAATTATTTCGTATGCATACCAAAAAAAAAACACCATTTTTGATTGAGAAACTCACTTTGGCTTTTTTTTGATTGGCAATGGAAACTCACTGTTTATACTGCTGTTTGATCTTTGAAGACGGCGTGAAAACTCTTCCTTATTGTGTTTGTACAATGCCAAACACTGCTTCAAAGTTGTGAACCAATTGTGTTTGAGGTCGTACAATCGTGATAACCATCTTATAGACGTCTTTCTCAGCTAAGTGACTAAAAAATCAATGAAATGTAACTGAAGAGTGTTTCATGGAATTTGAACCCCCTAGCCGCTTACAAATAAACAAACTCTCTACCAACACTCTACAAACATCTCGAACAAAACGAAATATGAAAAAACAGTTTTAGTGCAAAAACTCTCGCAATCGACTTTAAACTGTAGATCACGACACTCATTGATAAAAGTAACACATACAATATGGGTGGTTGGAGTAATTTAGTCGTAACCCAGACTGAAGGGTTGAAATGCCCAATTAAGTAAGTGAGAATTTGATGGTTATAACACAAACGACATGTTGGTTCACCAGGTCGGCGGTACGTGCAACACAACTCATACGTCATTGGATACATATATGTACATATAGTGAGCGTCAAAAGCAACTATACACTAAGGATAAAATTCTAAAAATCGCCAAACTCAACTTTTACTACTTAAGGAGAGCGCTCGAAAAAATTTGAGAATATTTCGAAATTTTTTGTAATTTTTTTTTTGGTTCAATTTTAAAAATTGGCAATGAAACAATTTTAAGATAAAAATAACTGCAATTTATTAATGTATATTTTTTTAATGTACTGTTTCTTTGGACGCTCACTGTACATACCTCGTTAGACTTTTTCTTGTGGGGTTTTCTTAAACTGCAGGTGTATGGGCATAAGATACAAAATACAGCGGAATTCAAGGCAAATACGATCTATGCCTTCAATCAAATTCAGTCTGATTTAACATAAAGGTCAGCGTCGTGCAAAATTGGGTATTCCGAACGCGCTACACGCAAAGAAGCCGTGGCCGACATTCGAACGATATTTATTTACTTATTAATTACAATACAATTACAAATTATATTTTATTTATATACGAGCTGAGTAACTTTGGCCATGTGATCGATGTAGAGTCACATCGAACCCACGACCCTCACGATAACAGTCTAGCACACTACCCACTAGACTACCAGGGCACCCTGGAACGATATTATATTCCACACATAATGGCATCAACAGAATCAATTGAATTTTCAGAACATAGAGGCTAAAGAATCCGTTGTTAAAAACTTATTAAAGACGCGAATGTATAAAGACTTGGTTATTCTTTTTGCGTGAGTACGTGTTTTAGGGTCAAAGAAAACCTCTTACATTCATCATATTTTTATTTGGTTTCAAAGGAATTATTGTTATTGTCCTGAGTTCTTTTGTAATCGTCCTTAACTACGGATTTCTCGATTGTATTTTATACAAAATCAAAGTTAAGGTCGATTGGAATAAAAAAGTTCCAATAAAAATACTTCTTGCTTTGTATTTAAAAACTTTACTTTCATTTCAAAAACAAAAAAAAATTTTTTTCGTTTAAATTTTAATCGTGTATAAATGAGAATTTAAATGCTGAATATCTTTCTATTACATTCCAATTGTTATAATAAATGTTTATAAAATTTTATTAAAATTATTAACAATTTCCTATTCATTTTAAAAATTAAATTAAATTAAATTAAATTAAAATTAAGACAATTCCATGAAATCGTGTTACAGATATTAATTGAAAAATTAAACTTTTCTTGAATTTCCACAGCAACAAACTTTTCTTGTCTATTCTTTTAACTTTCTGTTGTTGTTTTATTTTCTTTCATTTCTTGTGTTTTGTTTGTGTGATTATTTTCATTTCATAAAATTTTTGACAGATTTTTATTTACTTTTTTGGTTTTGTATAATTTTTATTTTTATAAGAGCACTAAAACCCAAATTTTAAGTAAATATTTTATATAAGTATACATATGTATATAAATCGAATTAGTTTTTCTCTATAGATCAATAGGATATTATTCTGATGAAAATGAAAATATTGACGCGATGAATTCTTCATTTGACTATTTGTTGTCGTCTACAAGTTCCTCAACCCACCAGGTGCAAAGGAATTCAATGTGGAGGTATTGCGTTCAATGATTTAGAGCGAGATGAAGATGAACTCGTTTGTGCATTGCTCCTGCAAAAATAAAAAAATTCCACTACAGGGACTAAAATTTCAAAAGTAGAGTTGCTACAAATTTTACACAAGAAAGTGGAAGAAGTAGTTTTAGGCGATAATAATAATTATTTTATCTTTATTGCATGTATGTTGTTTTTGTTCTATTTTTTCTTCTCTAAGAACTTTTTTGTTATTTTGTTAAAAAAACAAAAAAAAAACTTAACCCTTTTTTAGTATTATCACATGTCATATTTGGATAAATTTTAAATTTTAGAATGGACAAAACGTGTCATAAGTTAAGAGAACTTTTTATTTCATGTCATATTGTGGTGTATTATTGAATTATTTAGGTCTGCGTTAAACGACTGTGCTGGCTAAACCACGTTAGTTTCTAAAACTATCGTCGTTGAATTTACAAAATCATAATGTTCCTTATTAACTAGTATCTGCCAGCAAAAAGCATAAACTAGCCATTATTTTAGCATTTCCGACTATTTTTGCCATTATGAGAGGTTATTTACCACAGTCGTTTTCTTTTCATGATAGTATTATACGACATATGATTTTATGACTCTATAACATATAACATGTAATAATTAAAACACTATTTTTTTTAAATTTCCGCGTAGTCACAAATTTGAAAGAAATTGTATTGTTTTTCTAGTATTATTGACTTTGCTCCTGGCTTCATGTTTAGCATTCTTTTAATCCTGTATTTCACCAATAGCAGCAGTAATGTTGTCTTCCAGGATAGGAATTGAGACATATATACGAGAGACTCAGAGAAATACCCTGGTGAGGTCAAATCGGGTAATAGTTTACTTAATTGCCTTTCTATCAATATGTTCCTGGTATTGCGTGGCGCGTGGCATTTAGAAAAAAAAAATTTTAATAATCGCTCTGTACCATGCTCCATTGACAGTAATGTTGCAAATTTCATCGCACTTGCATAAGTAAAGGGTGGCCCATTTGAAAGTCCAAATTTCAAAATGCAATAAAACAAAATCAGTTGGAGATTTTGCCGGTTTTTTTTTGTTGTGAAGTTTAGTCGTTTCGGTTAGGAAAGGAATATTATTTCCTTCATTTTAATGCACTTTTACGAGTGTATGGGGTCGTATCTCGGCACTGACATCACGAATTTTTTCTTCAAATTTTTAATTGTCTCTGGTTTGTCGACGTAACACTTTTCTTTATTGACTCCAACGGTGTTAAATGGAAGCTTCTTGGTGGCTAATTGTCATCACCATTTCTGTTAATTAAACGGCCATCAAACGTTTGATAAAGGCGATTGTGGCGTGAGACGTTTGTCATTATCCTGTTGAAACCAAACATCGTTCACATGAATACCAGGAAGAGCTAATACGAAAAAATCGCTTATCATTGTGCGATAGGTGTCTCAGTGGAGATAATATACTGAATTTGTTGACAGAGTAGAATGAAATAAGTATTGTCAGATACGAAATAACCGATGCTTCAAATTTAAACCGGATAGATGGCCCACCCTATTAAGAGGAAGATATAAAGATGTTTTTCTATCAGAGAGCATAAGAAGTTCTCTGCGACAAATATACATCTCGTACGTACCAGAGATCAGCAATGAATCGTTTTTTCGCTACTCATAAGTACTCATGAAATTTTAAGTATGAGTATTATGTATGTATGTATGTATGTATGTTAACAGTATTGAAATTTAATTACTCTAATTCATTCGTACTCACTACAACATTGAATTATAAGCACAGGTTGCAATGAATATGAGTACAACGTTGACATCAAAGTCATAACATTCGAAATATGATTGATTCATACGCCTACTCATTCATTCTCATAAATTTAGAAAAATACTCATAATACTCATAAATGATTCTGGTGACTCGAAACATTCATCAAAATTTACAGTCTTAGTTGTTGTTGCATTTATAAAAACAGAAGAAAGAAAAAGACAAAGACAGCAAGCAAAGCAAAAACACAACCTCCTAGTGAGTATTGTAGTGTTCGTACGCGAATCATAATTATTTTGTGATTCTTGTAAATGTTGAGTAAAGGAGAGTCGAAATCAATAACATGATGCGTATTATTAAGTATGAGTACGATGAGTACTTCAAACTTTGAATATGAGTAGCATGAGTATAATATTAAAATAAGTATGAATGCGTATAAGTATCAGAAATTATGAGCATGATTCGAATCTACTCATCTTTTGATCTCTGATACGTACATATGAAATAAAAACACAATATTGAAATTCATCCACCTTTTGTAAAGAGTGGCAATTTTTCTAATCTTTTTCTGATTCAAGTAGGTCTACAAGATCTTTTTAAAAAAATAGATTTTTCAGCTTGACTTAATACTTGGTTTTCTTTGAGATTCTCTTTTTTTATATGCCATTACGTTGTAATTTTTTCTGGGCATATGCACTTACACCCAGAGTTCGGAAATCAATTAAAGTTGCTCGTATGTATTACACAATCCGACATGAACTGTTGTGATTCCATCCGTTTGAATGATTTTATAGCTCAAATCTTAAAAAAAAAAACAAATACTTACACCCACGTAGAGTGTGTTGTTGCCTTTTTAAGGAGCACACATAAAAACAGTAAGAACAACTCACATACGAGTATATTGTATTCGATTACAACAAAACATTTCATACGGGTGTGTAATCTTGTGATGCTCTTGTTTTTTTTGACATTTTGCTTGAAATCTAACACATTACAACAAGAATAGTGATGTTATGGCGACGACAACAATAACAATATTTTTATTATAACTTCCAAATAAATAAAAAAAAGTTTTACATGAGGGTGGGTACGTGACAAATGATATTAAGCAAGAGAATCTTTGTTTGCGGACAGGTCTCGTGTAATAGAATACGATGACATAGTCGGGATAAAATGCTGTCAAATGAATAACAAATTTCTAAATTGCCGTGTAAAGGCAATTAGGCATTTCGATAGTTGTAAGTAGAAGAATGTCTCCCATTTAAATTATTCAATATTTTTAAATACTAAATAAAGAATTTCCAGCAAATAAATTATGAAAAAAATCTTTCTCTTGAAAGTTTTGTGTGGTAAGGAGTTTTCTAAGCTTTAAATTTAAATTCAAATTCAGGCATTAGTTTTCATGTGGTGCTCTGTCGCACAGCAGACAAAAATTCGGGGATTCTTCATTTGTTGAGACTTGATTTGATAATAACGGTCGCAAATTTATTTTAAATTATTAAAAATATTATAATTAAGGGTGCCCTGGTAGTGTAGTGGGTAGTGTGCTAGAGTATTAGCGTGAGGGTCGTGTGTTCGATTCCCACCAGAGGCTCTGGTCTGTGACACTACACCGAGCATATTGTCAAGTTACTCTGCTCGTATATAATTAGAATATAATTTGTAATTGTATTGTCATTAATAAATAAATAAATAAATATAATATTTAATCGTACGAGGTTTACAGTGTAGATTGAAAAATAAAAGCAAGAAAAAAGAAAAAAAAAATTATTTCAAAAAAACTTAAAGTGCAACGATTCTCAGCCCACAGAGGGCGATGATTCTAAGCAAGAGTATGAGTAGTGCATTCAATTAATTAATCCTCTGTCGATCACTGATGTGGTTTTAGTCGACTGAAATCTATTACACCCATAACTCTACTGTAAGTAAACGAAGTCGATGAATCGGTTTCAATGCATTAGGTAGGTAGGTAGGTATAAGTGGCCGTCCCACCCAAATAAATTGGATGGACGCACTTAGGCCCCATGGTGCCCATTATGATACCATAGTTCGCGTCCACCATCCCCTAGGCATGGAACCATCCAGAGCTTACAATGAAGCGACTCAAACTGCCGACATCAATGTTCGACAACTCAGTCAGTTCATCGATGTAGAAGGCACCAAGATGTCTCCGCCTTCTCTGACATAGTGCCGGGCATGTTCCCAGTAGATGAAAACCCGTCTCTTCCTCCTCTCCGTCCCTGCATCTTCTACAGAAATCGTTCGCGAGGTGTCCCAGACCAATGCGCCTCGAGTGGACACCCATAATGCAATGACCCGTCACGACTCCAACAACCGCACTGAGGACGCCTCTTTGGAGTTTCAGCAGCTTTGCAGTGCGCCAATGCATTAAAAAGTTCTAATTTTTATAACAGAAATATTTGAAAGTTCGTTAATACATACACACATAATTGGTCATTACAAACCTTCAGTCAGGATTACGACCTAGCTTCTCACACCACTTATGTTGTGTGTGTAAATTTTATACATGAGTATCGGGACTTATGTTTAAAGTCGACTCTCTGAACGACAGATATTTGGGTATCTTTTTCATGAAAATTTTATTTACTCTCAGAGTTTTTGACAGAAATCTGCTGAGAGGAAGTCGCCGAAGAAAAATTTTTTTAAAAATTTCGTTTTGATGTTTGACCTGGGGTTTGAACCGGTTAAAATTTTACAGCTTCTTTTAGAAGTCTTGTAGGTATTTTCACATTCCATTTAATGAGGAAACCTGTGCAACTGAATTAATATTTATTCCGTTTAAAGTCGGACTATTTTCTTCGCACTCCAAATATTTAAGATCATTTCCGATCGATGTATTCATATTTAATGAATTGCAATTCTATGAAGACTTATGGTAACAACCTTGTTCTAAATTCCATGTGCTCTTCGTTAACCAGCTGTTTGAGAATTGAAATGTTCCAAAAAATATAACGTAGGAGTTAACTGGTATGTGGAGCAGTAGAACATGCGGCAACATTGTTCCTATCATTCAGAAATATTCCAGTAATGTAGACAATTGCCTCTCTGCTAAATTGTTCGATAATAAATTTTCCAAATCCAGATATACAATGTACTGGTTGGTTGCGAACACTTTTGTCTTGAAAAATAGCCTTTAAGCTGCAAAATATAAATTAAACCTCTATGGGTTTTTTAGTTATTTTAGGGATACCGTGCTAATTAAAACACAAATGTGTAATTTATTTAATTTATTTAACAGTTTATTCTTCACATTAACAAATTTATTTAATTTAATTTATTTTTTAAATTATTAATTTAAGTTGTATTTAGAATTAGGATAACAACTTATTTATTTAATTTAATTTAACTACGCTTTCCAACTATGAGGATCGCTATGAAGTCTCTAGACGTGACTGACTTAAAACTAAAATCTAAAAGCTTTTTAAAGGATAAGAATACAGAATTAAAACGATAAAAAGAAGAACAGAGGTCAAATAAAGTTACAGAGATAAAACAGAAATATGTAATAATTTTGAGAGAGAATAAAGAGAGTAAAACTAAATGATTAAAGAAGAATAAAGAAATAAGGGTGGGAATAATTATAACAAGAAATTGTTATAGTTACGTCTTAACTTCCCCCCTTCTCGAAGGGCAGGCGTCCCGACTGTTTGCTCTTACTTAGTTTACTATGTCATATTATTTTTAACATATTCTTAATAATAATAAAAACTTATAGATACATTTAAATAAAAAAAATAAAAAAATTCTTTAAATATTCTCTTAATACTACAATTTTTATCCAAAACTTTAATAACTATATTTACAAATATTGCTCAAAACAAATCTTTCTGTTATAATTGAAAAACGTAATCAACTTTGAACTGAGAACTTATCAAAGTAACACGAATAAATCCTACTTTAAGTTATCTTTATGAATTGGTCTATTATCAATTAGAACTGAGTGGCCTAAATCTTTTTCGACATTCTTTTCGACATACAATTTACTAAATTTATTTCCTAGCCGTCTGTTGACTTTAACAAATACTTTATCACCTGGTCTAAAAATTTTATTCTGTCTATTCTTATTGTGATAGGAAAGCTCACAATTCTGAGCCCTTAGCAGCCTGTTCTTTATATTGATCCTAATCTGCTCTGTTATAGAATTAAAAATATCTATCGGCTTAACTTTAGTTACCGAATGAATTGTATTGTTATACCTCGTAATGGCAGTGAGAACAAGTTCCCTCGTGTCATTACAATGCCCTTCGGATTTTAAACATCGCGATATTTCACCTATCGTGCTGTGAAGCCTCTCCACTTGCCCGTTGCTGGTGCTGTGCGCCGGTGGAGTAGGAAAGATTTGGACACCAAACTGATTTAGAAGAAGAGACTTAATGGTATGCGAATTAAATGATTTCTCATTGTCGCAAACAATGGTATGAGCCTTAGGAAAAATGTTCAAAATAGTTAATAAAGCAACCTTAACATCAACAATCGAACGTGTTTCAACAAAAATGGCGAGTGAAAACTTAGAAAATTTGTCAAGACAAGTTATGAAATTAGTTTTGTCAGTTGTAAAAACATCGATGTGTAGTATCTCCCCAGGATACTCAGGTATTGGTGTTTGACCGATCAGTGCCCTTCGTGGGTGCCTATTATATTTTGACTCTTTGCATATCCTACAGTCTGAGGCAATCGTCTTGAGTTTATCCCTGATGTTTGGAAAATAATATTGCTGTAAAATCTGGTTAGCGTTTTCACGCACATTACGGTGAGCCCTATTATGTTCGGCTGTAATGATTTCACTCTGATCATCTGGGTTATGGATATCTATTACAAATTTATCTGAATAAACAAACTTTACTGCTGGGAAAGAATGAATTACGTTATTCTGAATCAAGCCTAAAACATGAAGGTCACAATGAAGACAGTTAATTACGTTGCAATTAATGGCCCGTTTCAAAAATGTAAAAATATCCTTTACATTAACATAGTTCATTAAATGCCTTGTTTGGTTTTTAAAAATGGTTTTAGAGGATATATTAGACTCCGTTGATTTGTTTAGAATTAACTGGTTTTTGTAACAGTTTACTGGATTTGATACTTTTCTTATAATTTCGCATGAAGATTGCTCACTGTGAATTGTTGAACTTTTAACCTCTCAACTTTCCGAAGTAGTTTGCATGTCTATTTGCGTTTTATCTAATTCTGCTTCCGAACCAATCGTTGCCTGTATTGAGTCATTGTCACTGGATATGGGTAACATACTGCCGGGATAATGCATCGGCAACAACATTTTCTTTTCCAGGCTTATAGAAAAACTTAGGGGAGTATTCCTCAATAAAAGCTCGCCAACGTCTTATTTTTGGGTTAGGATTTCTTTCCGAATAGAAAACGACAATGGTTGATGATCGGTGTAAATATTTATATTTTTCGCAACATATAAATAATTGCGTAATTTTTGCAGAGCCCGCACTATTGCCAACATTTCGCGCTCGTTGGTGGCATAATTATCCTCAGTATGGGACAATGTTCTCGAAATCATTGTGATTGGCTTACCGTACTGGGAGAGAACGGCTCCTATTGCTGATGAAGAAGCGTCAGTAGTGAGCTCAAAGGGTTTAGTGTAATCAGGGTGCAACAGCAGCACATCTTCTGAAGCCAGAATATTTTTTATTTTCTGCAATGCTCTGAGCGCTTCTTCACTTAAATTTACTGCTATATTCTTGGATTGCCTACTACTAACTTTGCCATTTTCACCACGCAAGTATTGCGTAAGCGGTTTAGTGATTTCAGCATAATTTCTTATAAACCGGCGATAGTTGCCAGCCAATCCCAAGAATGATCGGAGGCCTCTAATTGTCTGAGGAATTTGAAAATCTAAAATACTCTTCACCTTTTGTTTTTATTCCATTTTTGCACACAGTAAAACCTAAGTATTCCACAGAACTTTGAAAAAATTTCGATTTTTCACAAGACACACGCATATTTGCCGAAAAAAGTTTCCTTAAAATGTTATCTATATCTTGTAGGTGTTTTTCGGCGTTGGGAGAGAAAATGATGATGTCATCGATATAAACGTGACAACTTTTACCAATTTCATCTCGTAAAACATCATCAATTACTTTTTGGAAGAAACCAGGTGCGTTTTTCAGTCCGAACGGAAGCCTACAAAATTCAAATTTGCCATTATTAATGCTAACAGCTGTTTTCTTCCTGTCAGCCTCGGCCAAGTTAATTTGGTGGAATCCGGACTTAAGATCCAATGTTGTAAAAAACATCCGCTTCCTAAATTCGACAAAATAACAGTAGTATCGGGGATCGGATAACGCTCGCTTGTGGTTTTAGAATTTAGCTTCCTAAAGTCTATTACAAGCCTTTTTGTCCGCCTTCCAGCTTCATCAAGACCTTTTTTATCTACGATCCATATAGGATTATTATATGATGATCTAGATGGTCTTATGATTCCATTTTCCAACAAATTTTCTATTTCACTGTTAACGAATTCAGTAAGTGCCAACGGATATGGATAAGATTTGGAATAAATAGGTTCGTCATTTTCAGTAGGGATTGTGGCGGCTACATCGGTGTGAAATGGTAAGGCTTCATTTGGGTCAGCAAAAACAGATTTGTGTTTGTCCAAAATAATCATCAGCTTCTCAAAAATAGGCCGTGGGATATTACAATCAGCGGGATCAATGACAATTTTATTAACATCGCGACAAAAGTGAAATAGAAGTTTTTCCTTACCATTTTTATGATACAATAGTCCTCGATCGCAATCAATTTGGGCATTAATTTGTTTAAGGAAATCTAAACCGATTATACCGTCAAATGTAGAAAGTTCGGGCAATATAAAAAACCACGATGTGCAATTCAGTAAATTAACCAGGCATTTTGCAGCTATTTTAGAATTTCCATGAAGCGACTTAATAATAAAAGGTTTTTCCACTGGTTTAATACCCTTCAAACCCTCTAAATTTTTCATATAATTTTTCGAAGTACCAGTGTCTATTAACAATTTTAACGTCCTTCCCCCTATTGTCCTTTCGATGTATGAGAGGAGGGACCTATGTCTTAAAAAATTGATTCCATCCTCAATATGATGTTCAAAATGATCACCACGTGATATGTTATCAACCGAACTTTGGTAATCGTCTTCTACGCAATACAAATCGCGATTAAAAGAACATTTGGACCTCGGTTCTTCGAAATTTTGCTGTTGCCTAAAGTGGTTCATTCTTTGAAATTTATTCTGATTTTTGGAGCAATTGGCTGTTGAAAATTGTGCGTGTTATATTGACTATTGTTTTTTTGTTGAAAGTTTGTACGAGTACTTGAGTCAACCTCCATAGGTTGATACTGTGTCGAACGATTATGTGAAACTTGAGGAAATCGGTTAGTATTTCTGTTAGAATGGAATTGTCCACGTTGTAGGGTTCCGTATCCAGAAGCATTAATTGGATTATTCTGTACGACACCTTGATGCCGATATTGCATTTCTCGTGAAAAACGGGGACCTACAGCTTGGTAGTGTGGTGAGTCATTAAACGTAGTTCCTCTACTGTTGTTCCAAAATGTTGTAGCGAAATTGTAACGAGAACTGTTGGCTTCCAACTCCTGGGCCAAAGCGAGAGCAGAAGGCAAGTCAATTGGCCTACTGGAAAATAAAATGTCACACATAGGTCTGCACAAACCAGAAATGAAAACGCGAAGAGCATTTTCCCTATACTTTCGACTAAGAGATTCTATTAATTCTTGATTTCCCTCATTAGACATTAAAACCTTATTCAGTATTGCAGTCAACTTCTGCTCGACCTCATCATAAAAATGTGTAATAGTACTGGAGCCTTGCCTAAGAGTCAACAGTTCCTGTTCTAACGTAAAAATACTCTTTTTATCGCCGTACGAAAAATCTAGTCTAGCCAGTATAGCCTTAAAGTTAAGGACAGTGTTATACGAACTTAAAACGGTGCCAGCAGCACCCACTATCTTGTTTCTTATAATTGCAACAGCCTGGTAATACTTCGAACTACCCTCATAGCCTTCATATAATCTATGGGCCGTCACGGCAGCCTGACGCCAAGAAACATATCTCGCTGAATTTCCATCAAACTCAGGTATTGATTTAACAATATCAAGGGATTCATTACAAACTATACCCGGAATTATTTCAATTGGTTTATATTCTTCCACACGATGTGGTGTTTCCAAAAACGATAATCTTTTAGTTAATTCGTCAATACTACTCTGAAAAACTTGTCGAGTTTGCTCAGTGGCATGGGAAATAGCCGTTGCCAACAATGCCTGAACTGCTTCACTGTCCATTTTCAATTTTTCAATAGAAGAATCTATACTTAAACGTTCAAAGCTCAAAATTAATTCATTTACACTCATAAAATGTTATTTACAAAAAAAAAAAATTGTTTTAATTATTGGTCATTTTTTTTTCTTAAATCGACAATTTTTTTAATATTAATAAAAATGTTTCGCATATAAAGAACAAGAAGAAAAAATTAGAGTTAAAAAAATTTAATTATAAATTTTTTAGTATAACAGAAAGATTTTTTTCAGAATTTACATATTTTCAGATGAACTAAAAAAAAGTATTGCGTACTCTCGTTGGTTAAACCTTTTTTTCAATATTGGTTATTCAACAAAATAATTATAAAATACTTAATACTTAACTTATTTGTTGTTACTCAGCTATTAACTTTTAGTACTAAAATTCCTTATCATCTCCCAATCAGCGATATGTTGTGTGTTAACAGTGATGAAACGCAGCGACTTATTTTAACATTTAGTACTTATTACTCAATGCTCTCTCTCTCTCTCAATTAATTTGCTTCTTGTTATTATTATTATGATCGCACTAATTAAAAAAAATTTGTTATTGTTGTATTGTGTTATGCCTATAGAATTGTCTCTTTTAACAACTTCTGCTTTCTTTCTTATACTTCGTCTACAATTATTTTCGGCATACGGATTTTTGCTGCTTTATTGGAGAATTTTGCTCTTTTAACAATTTTTGATTTCTTTATTGCACTGAGTCTATAACTTTGTTTGTTTTGTTTGTTGATTTTATGACCTCTATTTGCTCATTTTAATGTCCTCTATTTGATAGTACTTATGACCTCTATTTGGTCATTCTTATGACCTCTAGTTGGTCATTCTTATGACCACTATTTGATCATTCTTATGACCTCTATTTGATCATATTATTTCACTTATTCGGGTAATCAATTTCGGTGAGCTTCAAATGAAATTTTTTTTATCTTTCCTTTCTTTAATTTTAAAAATTTTTTATATTTTTTTTTTTTTTGTATTTTAAATTCTTGCCGTTATCAAAAAAAACAATGTATCTTAATGTTGTTTTAATCACTTCTTTGGTTTTTAACCAAATTTATTTTTTCACAAATTTAAAATAATTTTTTATATGGACTTTAGAAAGCACGGTCCCTGCTCGGGCGCCAATTAAACCTCTATGGGTTTTTTAGTTATTTTAGGGATACCGTGCTAATTGACACACAAATGTGTAATTTATTTAATTTATTTAACAGTTTATTCTTCACATTAACAAATTTATTTAATTTAATTTATTTATTAAATTATTAATTTAAGTTGTATTTAGAATTAGGATAAAAACTTATTTATTTAATTTAATTTAACTACGCTTTCCAACTATGAGGATTGCTATGAAGTCTCTAGACGTGACTGACTTAAAACTAAAATCTAAAAGCTTTTTAAAGGATAAGAATACAGAATTAAAACGATAAAAAGAAGAACAGAGGTCAAATAAAGTTACACAGATAAAACAGAAATATGTAATTATTATTAATAATTTTGAGAGAGAATAAAGAGATGAGAATAAATAAATGATTAAAGAAGAATAAAGAAATAAGGGTGGGAATAATTATAACAAGAAATTGTTATAGTTACGTCTTAACTTATATAGGGCTAAGTATTACTGAGTCTATGGTATTACTGAGTATTCGGTAAGGCCTTCGTAAGCCTTAGGTGAAGTCACCGTGAAATACATACTGATCGGGAAATACAATGTTTTCAAAATGAAATGGCGTGGCACCAGATAATTTACTTATTTTGAGTAATGATCCCATGGGTTATGTTCTACAATCCCTAATTAATACTATAGTAGATAATAAACAAAAAAGTTGACGTTAAAGTTAAGTTAAAGCATTATTTACTTTCTTACTTAATTCATCATTACAACCTACCATCTCAAAACACCCATGTTATGTGTGTTAACTTCATCTGAACGACAGATTTTTAAGAAACTTTTCATGCCAATTTTATTTACTACCAGAGTTTTTGCTACAACACTTCTGAGAGGAAGTGGCCGAAAGAAATTTTCTTTATTTCGTTGTGATCGAGAAGTCTGAGCTAGTATTTGAACCAGGGGTTCTCGTCTAATAAGGCGATACATTATCTACTAGAATACGACGATAACATTATAAATTTTTCCTAATTAGTATAATAGGAGTTCCTTTGACCCGATTTATATATATAGGAGACCACTTTGCTAGTTATTTGGAGTGATAACTGATCACGATAATAGGTATGCCTGCGGAGAAAACTGATTCAGACTTTCTTAGAAGGAATGATTTTTGAGGAAGTATAAATCGATTGCATTATCTTATATGGAGAATTACTAACTGCCTTGGGTTATCAGAAAACAGAGTGGGATTTCTGTATAGAGACTCTCTTAATTATTTGGCTAATTCTCCAACCACCCATGTTGTGTGTGTTAATTTTATCGATGAGTGGCTGGACCTACTGTTTAAAGTCGACTCCGACCGACATTTCTTTTTGAGAAACTTTTCATGAACATTTTATTTACTCTCAGAGCTTTTGCCGGAAATCTGCTGAGAGGAAGTTGTCTGACCTGGAGTTTGAACAATGGCCTCACGTCTAATATGCCAACATACTACCTACTACGACGACTGTAGTTAATGCGCATTTAGCTTAAGAATTATGAAAAAAAAAAGAAATGAACATACCACTGCCCTTGGTGTAGTGACCAAAATGCAAAGTAGGTTCAGTAATTATTGTTGCTGATACCATAGATATCAGCAGTTTAGTACCTTAATAACATAAGCTCTGTTTCTTTGTTCTTTAAATATATCATGATGGGATTCGTATTTGGATCCAAGTTATTTGAGTTAAGATTGATAACATTTAAGTTATCAAATTTAAAAACTATTCTACTAAATAAAAATAAAAAATAATAAAATAATAAAAAAATAATAAAAAAAAGAACATGAATAATATATGATTGAATAAGAATAAATCGTAGTGCAATAAAGTTGATTGAATAAATTATTAACATGTTTAATGACATATTTTTTGCTTATACTGTACAGTACACATGTTTACATAGCTAACCACATGTATGTGTATCATCTTTCTAGTATATATGAATGTAAACATGATATGAATACAAGACTTCATTGAACATCAACATTCACAAGTAAATGAATATTGTATTGTATCGTACTATTGTTTTCGTGTAATCGTGGAGGTGTGTGTGCATTAATATTTATGAAAATAACCCATATTTGACAAAGTGAACAGACAACCAGCTATACACATAAACAACCAGATGAGTATGAATGCTGCATAAAAATGATAAAAGGGATGAATGGATGAATTCGAATTTACAAATAAGAAATTGTACAAATTGTTATCACATACATACGTATGTACATATAATCAGCGTTTACCATTTCATAGCACAGTTGTGCAGAGAGAACTCACTCGCATTCATGTGTTTTTTCCTTTAGTTGTCGATGTGACTGTGACAAGAACACATGTGCGGCGGATGCTTTATCATTAAATTTCAGAATAACTCTCAAAAAATATTTTATGTTAAAAATGGTCTATGTCATTAGCTGGGCGTATTTTTTTTTTAATTTTTTTTTTATTTTGTCGCATAGTATAATTTTTTTAAATGCTTTGGAATGCTCGCTTTTTTCTTTTAAACCAAATTGGGCTTTTTGTTCTTTTTATTTATATTTATCTAAAAAACAAGGGGTAATTTTTAAGCCAAAGATAGATAGCTTTACATATGTATGTTGATGAAACGAAAATAAAAATAGCGTATATTACTAACACTTTTCAATGGCTGTAAATAAATAAATTCTCTCAACTTATTTTCTCTCTCTTACTCACTAATACATGACCAAAAAAATTTTGGTAAACCCTGATATAAATTACCGTATCATTGACATACACGACGTATGATGTATGAGTATTTGTACTTAATATTTTCCTATACTCTGCGTACCATTTGTAAGCATTACTCATACGTCTGGTATTTCTATTGTAAATGAAGCAAAACTGTGTAACTCATCAGTAATTTTTTACTTTCATTTTTTGGTTTTACTAGCATAAAAGTACATTAAGAAGCCACAAGACCTAAGTCAGAGTTTTATTTGGCATTCGGGAAAGGTTATATAAATAGTCTGATAGGGTTTTACTCATTTTTTTGGTAATTTTTTCAGAGAACATATGGTGTGTATTGCTGCTGTATGGTTTAAATAAGTACGCAATTAATAAATATTTGCTATGATGTATTAGTGGGTGCAATAAGAAGTATTTGCAAATAAAGATAATTTGAAAAGGTTGTGTGATATTTTTAAATTAAAATTGCTTCTTAAAACTGTTTATTTTACAATTTATTTTCAAATTTAAAGATAGGCCACGAAAGTGTATTTAGCGATTTAAGAGCGTTCTTAGCAAGAGGGGTACTTTTAGCCGTTATGCCTGATTAGATCGTTTAAATTTAAATTTGGTTCATGTACAGGCAGCAATTATAGCCGATAGAAAGATAGTTTTAGAATTGTTTAAACTACCGCCATTGTACTGTTTGGAACCGTTCGCGAATGAATCCTATTCCAGTCACCAAGCCTGGTTAGTCCACTATCTGTACAACAATGGAGTTTATATAATTTCATCGTATAGAGATGACATGGTGTAGCGGTTAAAGCACTCAGCTATGAAACTAAGCAATCCAGTTCCACTTAAAATTAAGTGGATTCAATTCCTTTCAAATAATCGAATTATCAATCTTTCTGACCACTGTCGCCCAAACAGACTTGGGACAACAAAAACTGATTATGGGCAAGCCATTAAAAAGTGACTGTGGTGTGTGCATTATAATATGTTGAATTTTTTTGAAAATAAACCTGCAAGAACCATATCTATCAATTTAGAGCATTATGTTCAAACGATATCCGAGCTTTAGCCTTTAATTGAATATTATAAAATGTTCCATTTGAGGGTACCATGACTTCCACATAACGATCGATATTAGCTTGACTGTATTAGAAGTTTTCAAAAAGAGTACTTTTACCTTTTTTGACAACGTCAATTGACCACCAATATTATGCGATTTGATACCGTTAGACTAGCTCTGTTGGGCTACGTCAAAGGCAGTGCCTACAAGGAAAATTCCTTAACGTTAGAGCATTTCGGAACCAATTTTCCTCAAGTTTTCACCAGGGTACCAATCGAAATGTACAAAGCATACATAATCAAAAAAAAACGAAATAAAAACAATGAGAAACAAAGAAATGAACTGTAAAAGTTAGGAACGAAAAGATGCCTCAAGGTGACATAATGTCCTAATTGTTCACGTAAATGTAAATTGTAAATGTCTTTCTAATCATCTTCTGAATATTTATTGTCCATAACGCTTTAGAGTCGAGTATAACTCCCAAATATATCGCACTTTTCGAAAATCTTAACGCCATTCCATTAAGACCATGGAGGTCTTATAAAATCAAATTTTTGTCAATTCTGTGGCTCATATGGTTAAGGAAAAGTGCTGTCTATAAAAGTCTTTCTATACATAACCCGTGGCAATATAACTTTACTGCATTAATATTCCGATAAATTGAATAAAAAAGGATCCCACCAGATATTGTCGAATGCTATTCATAAAACAATGATAAGACGCAGAACAGTAGAAACTAAGAACCTGTGTCCTCGTGCTTTCTTCCAAAAAAGTCTAACAATAATCGAAGTTGGCTTTAATGGCCTGAGAATTTCCTTTCTTAGTTTTATATGAATTGTTGGCATTATTTGCAATTTTTCTTCTATTGCTCCTCTATCCTACCTATACTTTATGGTTTTCGGAAAACATTCATTGATTTATGACTGTTGTTGTGAGACATTTTTCATGGCAGATTTCATTTGATTTATTTCGTTTTGTTTTTATTTAGAAGGTTAGTAGTAATCATCTTAAAATGGATGTAAAACTAGGTCACGTACTTGTACGTAAACCGTAAAGCAGAGAAAAGCAAAAAATCCTTTCTGCAATAATAGGAATATAAGAGATGAAGCAGTAGTAAAAAAAATTATGATTGCAAATCGATTTCAAATTGATATGAAATTATTATTTACGAAATATAAATTTCTTTTAATTTCTTAAAGAAAACATTTTAAAATATTACGCTTGAAAAAAACTAATTCTCAAATTCAATGTTACATACATTTGACGTACATTTTTCTGCATTAAATTCGATTTTAGAATCATGTTACATACATATGTACATACATAATTGGTCATTACAAGCCTTTAATCAGGATTACGACCTAGTTTCGCACACCACTTATGTTGTGTGCGTTATTTTTTATTTATGAGTGGTGGGTCCTACAGTTTAAAGACGACTCCGAACAACAGATTTTTGAGAAACTTTTCATGGCAATTTTATTTACTCCCACAGTTTTTGCCAGAAATCTGCTGAGAGGAAGTCGCCGAAGAAATATTTTTTTCATACTTCGTTTAGTTGGAGATGCCTGATCTGGGGTTTGAATAATAAGCCAACACACTACCTACTAGACCACGGCGACGTGAGATAATGTTACCTCTAATAAAATTGTGTACTTCACACTTCACAGTTCGCCGTGCCGTAATTTATTTTCCAAGATATACAAACGGAAGATGCTAACACCAATTTCTTTGTAATTATTAGAATGGTTTGTGAAATTTAATAAAATTATAACATTTGATGGAAGTATAGAAGTATGGTATAGTATGTACTCTGGTATAAAAACATACAAATTTATTTAAATTCAATTCAATTTTTACATGTACAATTAAATATTCCTCAATACTCTAATACTTAAGGCATATCAATCAGCAAAGAATGCAAAAACAAGCAAATAATTTTTATTTCATCAATTTAGGATTTAATTACTATTATGTGGATATTGAAAAATCTACTTAAAATATCGCTATTAATGGAATTACATCTCTATAGACTTTAAAAAAATTTAACATCACGGAGTAGACGGAATGATCTTTAACCGATTAGAAAGATTGAGTATGTACGAGTATTTCATTGTGCCATCCGGTGCTTTTATTGATAGCAATAATTATGTTTGGATAGCTGAAAATATTGTCACGGAAATGGAAATGGTCTTACATCGTTTAACATTGAAATGATAAACAAAAGCTACAAAAAAAAACTATGGACTTGTTTGCATGATCAGCAAATAAATAAAAATATATCAACAACATAGCAACAATTAAGTCAGTATTGTGTGAAGACTCGTTGCGTGTGAAGAGAATAATCATGGTTTGAAGATCTCCGTTGCAGAGATCTAACGAACAATTGTTAGTGTTTGCGCAGAAGAGTGTAAAGAAGAATAACAAACAAAGCAAATTGTTTTTGTTTACATCAAGTTGTGAACAGTGGCACACAGAATTGTGCGAACAATAAAGGAATTAATTAAAACTGAAACACAAATTTTTCGTATTTAAAAACTAAAAACGTAACAATATCAATGCTTGTGATTCATATTTTTTTATCAATACTAAAAAAATTACAACAAAACTAGCATACGTTTAAAAATATTTTAATTCACTTCGGACATTTAAGGCACAAAGGGCTAACACACACAAAGCACTTCTCGGATCTTTTTATTTCATTCCTTCTGTTTTAGTTCCATTAAAACATTTTATTTCATTAAGACCTTTCATTGTTCTAGGAGGACAGCAGATTAATTTGCCGTTACTTAGAAACAATACCTTTTGTGAACATTTGTTGGTGGTGTGAAGGAACATTTTACTGATTGAGTTCTACTCATGGAATTACGTGTACTCTCACCCGAACGCAATATTTTTTTCATTCGAGATGGTTTCTTTTTGCTTTATGGCCAGTGTTACCAAGCGTTAAAATTGACCATTTTTAGAGTATTATACAACGAGTGTGGTCATGTTTCTCGTGTTTGGACTGGAGTTAAGTGAAGGACAAGATAGTTAGAAAACAAGCTATACAAGTTTTCTTCTTTTTTTATGTTACATGAATAGAATAGACTCAATAGGATTCGTATTTAATTACAGATTTAGGTCTTTTGCTAATTTAATTTGATTAATTCGATGGAATCAATAAAACAATCGCAATTATATCCGCTCTACACATAAAGAAGATAAAATCTGATCCGATCTGTCATGGAGAAACCGGCTTGCATCAGAATCTTATTAAGGGTCAACTTGCCGTTAACTAAAGGCAGGATTCTAACGGGCAGATAACTTGAATTTCATTATTATGAGTACCCAATAAAATAAAAGTGAGCGTTAAGCTAAAGGGAATATCCAACCTTTAACATTTAAAGTCACTTTATTTTAATTTAATATGGCATCTTCAAATACATACAGACATGAAAAATAAATATAATAGTTTTTCACTTCCATACTTATTTCTTACTTATTTTAAAACAAAACCCACAAAAATAAAAAAGCTAAAACCTCAACACACAAATTTTATAAACAAAATATATAAACATAATAAATAAGAAGGCACGTCGTTGTCACTGCGTTTTTAAAGCACTTGTTTACTTAAACAGTGTTATCGACATTGCTCCGACCCTGCTATATTTTTGGGAAAGTTGACTTTATTTTATCATTAGCTTGTACTAACGAAAAGAAGTTAAAGGGGACTTTAAAGTTTACTTTACCTAAAGTTGCCTTTAAATAAACCCAACTTTAACGGCAAGTTGTAATAATGGCCCTAAGTGTTATGTATCCCTACTATGTCAGAAGCTTCTTTATGATTTTGTAACTCACTTTCCTCCAAACAACAGGCAGAACTTTTAGCCCCTCTAAAAGTAAAAATTTTTTATATTTAAAAGAAATATTTAAAAAATCGAATGCTTTGTTTATAGAAAGATTAGATATTGTTAGAAAAGCTTAGCGATTTCATAGTGAAATTAAGCTTTCTTTTCTAATAGAATCGTAGCTTGAAAGATTTCTCTACCGTAAATATATTGTTACATTTTTACCTTTTTAAAAACGTTTAAATATGAGTTCGTTAATTGCAAACAAAGTAAAAACAAATGTGTTTAATTTCAGTTAAACTCTCTTTATTCTTTACACTACTTTTGTGTGCCACCGTATACAACTTAACGATACAACAATAATAATCTGTTTATTTACTTTACTAGTTCACACAAGTATTCACTGGATCTTTACAACCACGAATTATTTTGTTCACACGCATCTTCACACAAGGCTGACTGAATTAACACTGACTGCTACCTGCTTTGTCCAGCCCTTTTATAGCCCGACACAACCAGTCTAACGAACATTCTTGAAGTGGAAGCTTCGTGATCTCGCCTTCTCGAGAGCTCTGTTGCTAATACATTGTTGTTTGTGTACTTTGCTTATGTTGCCGTTCGTACCAGGCGCAACCAGGTTCGTCGTTCATATGTGTGTGTGCAGCTTTAGATAATCCAAACGTTCATTGTTTTCCTTGTGTTAGTGTGTATTTGTATCGTGTGGCTTTTGTTGGTGTAGCTGGTAGCTTTTGTTTATCGTTTTTATTGTCAAACGATATTAGGTCGTTTTGATTTATGTAACAATATTATACTTGGAAGAAGACAATAACTTGCTTAATATCTAAAGAAAGATATTGGATTGGATTGTCCATGTACACTTATTATTAATAACACGGTGCGACAGTGAAAATATAACCTAGTAACTACATAGATTGAGTAGAACTCAAAAATTGTTTTTTTATATTTCTCGAAGCTTCCAAATTTGTTTTATTTGACAAACCTGGTTCTATGATCTTTTCACACAAAATTATCTATTATCCAAATATGTTGGAAAATTGTTTTTTAGACCCGTAAACTTTTCTGGCCAGCCATCCCCAAACAGATAAGAGGGCTTTTTTTAAGAGAAGCTTCAAATTCGCACGATTCTGTTGACAAAATTATGTATTAGGGCGTAGTCTTGCTGAAAAGTCGACGGCAATGGACCAAAAAGAATTTTTAAACTGTGGAAAGGCCTTTTCTAAAACACCCTGATATGTTTTAGCGTTCATATTTGTTGTATTTTGAAAGCAACTTGATATATCGAAATATTTTTTTATTTTATAATAAAAGCTATAAATAACACTACAATTGCAATCAAAAATCAATCCGCTATCTTTATTTTTTACAAAGATATAGGGGGGATAATTTCAATTTGTATGGTGTGCTATTCAAGTGAAACGCAGTGTATATACGAAATTGCGTTATTTAAAAATTTTATTACGTTCGTGGCATGCGTACTTTTTATTGGCTCCTTTGGCAGTAACTACAGCTTCTATACGACTTCTATTAATTCTGAATAAATTTTGCTAAACCGAATGTTGAATCAATGGCATGTAAAAAATTCAAAATGTACCCCCAATAATGTATAAATAATACTAATTAATGTAATATTAAAGAATTGAATTTTTTTTTATTTTACAAACTTTTTAAGCCACATAAAATTATTGTCGAGTCGGTCTCTTATTAGAAACAAAACCAATCACTGATTTGTTTTTAAAATAATACTTCCGTAGTTAATTATAATGAAAATAGAGTTATGAGTCTAAATCATCCACGTGATACGGCTGGTTGAAGTCGTTTGAAAACCCATCATAGACTGTGGTCAGTTATGTAAGGCTTAAAACTTTCAGGCCGAGCATTGGGTTTAATTTAGTTTGTCAGAGACATTTTACAATATTTTCCTTATTTTAAGATGAAGAGAATGTGAAATTTTTAAATCTCTGAAATACGTCCATAAATATATATACATGCATATATAGCACAACAGTAACTTTGAATTTACTCTGAAAAGTATGAAGTATCTCTCCAAAATCCTAGCAGAAATCAAACTAAAGCAATTTATTTTGTGGTCCAATACACCAATAGTGTTCTACAATGGTTGATTTATTTCTAGGATGCGTTTTAAAAATATGGGTATGAGTCTTTAAAATATTACATTTTGAAGAACATTTTTGTCTCTATTGAAGAATATCGCTTTTAAATGAGATTTGTATTCGACTTTCCAATAATATTTGCATTTTATTTCAATTTCGATTAAAGAATATTTCGTATTTTCCAATATCTATTCCCATGCCATGCAAACTATTCTGCATTAAATGCTTTGACACAAATTTTAAAACAAAATTAACTTTATATGCTTCACAGATACTGACTTTACATAGACAGGCTGACAACCTTCTTTGAAATTAATGTGGCTTTTAGCTGAGGTTATTAGACAATATTTTATGGTATCAACTTTTCTTCGTTTTCTCTACTGGTAAGGGTTAAAGGAGGTTTGAAAGATGACGACAAAATTGTTGGAATAATTTGCATGTTGTATTCATTGGATAGTACCATTCTATATTGTAAGTACATCAGTTTATGATATTTAATATTATTTATATTATTAGACACACATCAGTATCGGTGATTTAAAGAATTTTTTTTCGAACGACCATAATAATATGAAGCAAAGCAAACAATCCACTTGCCAGACACAAATAATTCTACTCGGTTTGGGCTATTATTGGACAGACTTTACTTTAGCAAGTCTGTACCCATCAAATCAATTTATTTGAACGTAAGAAGGCAAACAATAAATTTAATAAACTCATATGCGAGTCTATTCCAAAAATATACGACGGATGGCGTTTAATTAGACAATTTCAAAATGTGAATAAATCATAAATTTTTTTCATCTAAAGTAGCGTTGCACTATGATTTGTCGTCGTTTATTTGTTAAATTGAGTATAATGGCCAGAAGCCATTTTCATGGGACATGAGTGAAGTGAAAAATTGCTTTTAAAAGAATTTGTTTCCTATCTCAGCATATTGGTATGCTTTTATGACTTGTTAAATGCTTACCACGAGCTACAAAGTTAACGTTCCTGTAGGAGACGTTTTACGATCTTCATGATCTATTAAGAAGAAGACACTTCCGATTTTAGTTGAATTTCGTTTATTTAAAAAACATTCATTTACAACATCATTTTTAAGTCGCCGTAGTCTAGTAGGTAGTGTGTTGGCTTATTAGATTCAAAAGCCTGGGTTCGAGCCCCAGGCCAAGCATCAAAGACAAAATACAAAAAGTATTTTTTCGGCGACTTCCTCTCAGTAGATTTCTGGCAAAATCTCTGAGAGTAAATAAAAATTGGCATGAAAAGTTTCTCAATAAATAAAAATCTGTCGTTCGAAGTCGACTTTAAACTGTAGGTCCCACCACTGATGTATAAAATTAACACACACAACATAAGTGGTGTGAGAAACTAGGACGTTGTACAATGGCTCAATTCGACCTCCGGGTACTGTACTTGTCTTAATTCACAAGTACACGTCCTCTAACCTAACCTAACCTAACCTAACATCATTAAAAATGTTATTTTAAATTTATAATCTTATATTATTTCATGTTCATGGAGATACATACATATATATTTCGTACTTTATTTAAATTTCACATTTAATTTAATTAAAAAATTAATTTCAATTTATTTTAAGAAAATAAGTCCGCTTCTTGTGCCTCTTCCTGAATTTTAACAATTTGAGCTTTCACCACGATCTGGTCGTGATTGAAGTTTATTTATAACTTTTTTCATATAGTGGACTTACGAGCGAGAGTGTAATGAAGCCAGGTTTTCAGAAAAAAATGGAATTATTATCAATATATTCTCTTTACATATATATACAGTCTGTCGAATTCTTTCAATTTTATTGTTCTTTCCAAAAAAAAAAAAAAAGATTTATCACTGTCGTCATTACGGAGTTGTTTTTTAGATGGTATTATGGGACTAATTAGAGTTAACAAATTCGTAGCCTCATTAAAGAATTTTTGCTATGAAACTACACTTGTGTTTGCCCTTCCTTTCTCCTATTGTCCCAGTTCACAAGAAGTTTATTCATTGCCAAAAGCAAAAATTTTTATTTCAAAATCCCTTGAAACTCTTATTAAAATTTATATTTTTGAATGCGTCATAAGAATTATTTCGTATGCATACCAAAAAAAAAACACCATTTTTGATTGAGAAACTCACTTTGGCTTTTTTTTGATTGGCAATGGAAACTCACTGTTTATACTGCTGTTTGACCTTTGAAGACGGCGTGAAAACTCTTCCTTATTGTGTTTGTACAATGCCAAACACTGCTTCAAAGTTGTGAACCAATTGTGTTTGAAGTCGTACAATCGTGATATCCATCTTATAGACGTCTTTCTCAGCTAAGTGACTAAAAAATCAATGAAATGTAACTGAAGAGTGTTTCATGGAATTTGAACCCCCTAGCCGCTTACAAATAAACAAACTCTCTACCAACACTCTACAAACATCTCGAACAAAACGAAATATGAAAAAACAGTTTTAGTGCAAAAACTCTCGCAATCGACTTTAAACTGTAGATCACGACACTCATTAATAAAAGTAACACATACAATATGGGTGGTTGGAGTAATTTAGTCGTAACCCAGACTGAAGGGTTGAAATGCCCAATTAAGTAAGTGAGAATTTGATGGTTATAACACAAACGACATGTTGGTTCACCAGGTCGGCGGTACGTGCAACACAACTCATACGTCATTGGATACATATATGTACATATAGTGAGCGTCAAAAGCAACTATACACTAAGGATAAAATTCTAAAAATCGCCAAACTCAACTTTTACTACTTAAGGAGAGCGCTCGAAAAAATTTGAGAATATTTCGAAATTTTTTGTAATTTTTTTTTTGGTTCAATTTTAAAAATTGGCAATGAAACAATTTTAAGATAAAAATAACTGCAATTTATTAATGTATATTTTTTTAATGTACTGTTTCTTTGGACGCTCACTGTACATACCTCGTTAGACTTTTTCTTGTGGGGTTTTCTTAAACTGCAGGTGTATGGGCATAAGATACAAAATACAGCGGAATTCAAGGCAAATACGATCTATGCCTTCAATCAAATTCAGTCTGATTTAACATAAAGGTCAGCGTCGTGCAAAATTGGGTATTCCGAACGCGCTACACGCAAAGAAGCCGTGGCCGACATTCGAACGATATTTATTTACTTATTAATTACAATACAATTACAAAAAATATATTTTATTTATATACGAGCTGAGTAACTTTGGCCATGTGATCGATGTAGAGTCACATCGAACCCACGACCCTCACGATAACAGTCTAGCACACTACCCACTAGACTACCAGGGCACCCTGGAACGATATTATATTCCACACATAATGGCATCAACAGAATCAATTGAATTTTCAGAACATAGAGGCTAAAGAATCCGTTGTTAAAAACTTATTAAAGACGCGAATGTATAAAGACTTGGTTATTCTTTTTGCGTGAGTACGTGTTTTAGGGTCAAAGAAAACCTCTTACATTCATCATATTTTTATTTGGTTTCAAAGGAATTATTGTTATTGTCCTGAGTTCTTTTGTGATTGTCCTTAACTACGGATTTCTCGATTGTATTTTATACAAAATCAAAGTTAAGGTCGATTGGAATAAAAAAGTTCCAATAAAAATACTGTCTTGCTTTGTATTTAAAAACTTTACTTTCATTTCAAAAACAAAAAAAAATTTTTTTCGTTTAAATTTTAATCGTGTATAAATGAGAATTTAAATGCTGAATATCTTTCTATTACATTCCAATTGTTATAATAAATGTTTATAAAATTTTATTAAAATTATTAACAATTTCCTATTCATTTTAAAAATTAAATTAAATTAAATTAAATTAAAATTAAGACAATTCCATGAAATCGTGTTACAGATATTAATTGAAAAATTAAACTTTTCTTGAATTTCCACAGCAACAAACTTTTCTTGTCTATTCTTTTAACTTTCTGTTGTTGTTTTATTTTCTTTCATTTCTTGTGTTTTGTTTGTGTGATTATTTTCATTTCATAAAATTTTTGACAGATTTTTATTTACTTTTTTGGTTTTGTATAATTTTTGTTTTTATAAGAGCACTAAAACCCAAATTTTAAGTAAATATTTTATATAAGTATACATATGTATATAAATCGAATTAGTTTTTCTCTATAGATCAATAGGATATTATTCTGATGAAAATGAAAATATTGACGCGATGAATTCTTCATTTGACTATTTGTTGTCGTCTACAAGTTCCTCAACCCACCAGGTGCAAAGGAATTCAATGTGGAGGTATTGCGTTCAATGATTTAGAGCGAGATGAAGATGAACTCGTTTGTGCATTGCTCCTGCAAAAATAAAAAAATTCCACTACAGGGACTAAAATTTCAAAAGTAGAGTTGCTACAAATTTTACACAAGAAAGTGGAAGAACTAGTTTTAGGCGATAATAATAATTATTTTATCTTTATTGCATGTATGTTGTTTTTGTTCTATTTTTTCTTCTCTAAGAACTTTTTTGTTATTTTGTTAAAAAAACAAAAAAAAAACTTAACCCTTTTTTAGTATTATCACATGTCATATTTGGATAAATTTTAAATTTTAGAATGGACAAAACGTGTCATAAGTTAAGAGAACTTTTTATTTCATGTCATATTGTGGTGTATTATTGAATTATTTAGGTCTGCGTTAAACGACTGTGCTGGCTAAACCACGTTAGTTTCTAAAACTATCGTCGTTGAATTTACAAAATCATAATGTTCCTTATTAACTAGTATCTGCCAGCAAAAAGCATAAACTAGCCATTATTTTAGCATTTCCGACTATTTTTGCCATTATGAGAGGTTATTTACCACAGTCGTTTTCTTTTCATGATACTATTATACGACATATGATTTTATGACTCTATAACATATAACATGTAATAATTAAAACACTATTTTTTTTAAATTTCCGCGTAGTCACAAATTTGAAAGAAATTGTATTGTTTTTCTAGTATTATTGACTTTGCTCCTGGCTTCATGTTTAGCATTCTTTTAATCCTGTATTTCACCAATAGCAGCAGTAATGTTGTCTTCCAGGATAGGAATTGAGACATATATACGAGAGACTCAGAAAACTACCCTGGTGAGGTCAAATCGGGTAATAGTTTACTTAATTGCCTTTCTATCAATATGTTCCTGGTATTGCGTGGCGTGTGGCATTTAGAAAAAAAAAATTTAATAATCGCTCTGTACCATGCTCCATTGACAGTAATGTTGCAAATTTCATCGCACTTGCATAAGTAAAGGGTGGCCCATTTGAAAGTCCAAATTTCAAAATGCAATAAAACAAAATCAGTTGGAGATTTTGCCGGTTTTTTTTTTGTTGTGAAGTTTAGTCGTTTCGGTTAGGAAAGGAATATTATTTCCTTCATTTTAATGCACTTTTACGAGTGTATGGGGTCGTATCTCGGCACTGACATCACGAATTTTTTCTTCAAATTTTTAATTGTCTCTGGTTTGTCGACGTAACACTTTTCTTTATTGACTCCAACGGTGTTAAATGGAAGCTTCTTGGTGGCTAATTGTCATCACCATTTCTGTTAATTAAACGGCCATCAAACGTTTGATAAAGGCGATTGTGGCGTGAGACGTTTGTCATTATCCTGTTGAAACCAAACATCGTTCACATGAATACCAGGAAGAGCTAATACGAAAAAATCGCTTATCATTGTGCGATAGGTGTCTCAGTGGAGATAATATACTGAATTTGTTGACAGAGTAGAATGAAATAAGTATTGTCAGATACGAAATAACCGATGCTTCAAATTTAAACCGGATAGATGGCCCACCCTATTAAGAGGAAGATATAAAGATGTTTTTCTATCAGAGAGCATAAGAAGTTCTCTGCGACAAATATACATCTCGTACGTACCAGAGATCAGCAATGAATCGTTTTTTCGCTACTCATAAGTACTCATGAAATTTTAAGTATGAGTATTATGTATGTATGTATGTATGTATGTTAACAGTATTGAAATTTAATTACTCTAATTCATTCGTACTCACTACAACATTGAATTATAAGCACAGGTTGCAATGAATATGAGTACAACGTTGACATCAAAGTCATAACATTCGAAATATGATTGATTCATACGCCTACTCATTCATTCTCATAAATTTAGAAAAATACTCATAATACTCATAAATGATTCTGGTGACTCGAAACATTCATCAAAATTTACAGTCTTAGTTGTTGTTGCATTTATAAAAACAGAAGAAAGAAAAAGACAAAGACAGCAAGCAAAGCAAAAACACAACCTCCTAGTGAGTATTGTAGTGTTCGTACGCGAATCATACTTATTTTGTGATTCTTGTAAATGTTGAGTAAAGGAGAGTCGAAATCAATAACATGATGCGTATTATTAAGTATGAGTACGATGAGTACTTCAAACTTTGAATATGAGTAGCATGAGTATAATATTAAAATAAGTATGAATGCGTATAAGTATCAGAAATTATGAGCATGATTCGAATCTACTCATCTTTTGATCTCTGATACGTACATATGAAATAAAAACACAATATTGAAATTCATCCACCTTTTGTAAAGAGTGGCAATTTTTCTAATCTTTTTCTGATTCAAGTAGGTCTACAAGATCTTTTTAAAAAAATAGATTTTTCAGCTTGACTTAATACTTGGTTTTCTTTGAGATTCTCTTTTTTTATATGCCATTACGTTGTAATTTTTTCTGGGCATATGCACTTACACCCAGAGTTCGGAAATCAATTAAAGTTGCTCGTATGTATTACACAATCCGACATGAACTGTTGTGATTCCATCCGTTTGAATGATTTTATAGCTCAAATCTTAAAAAAAAAAACAAATACTTACACCCACGTAGAGTGTGTTGTTGCCTTTTTAAGGAGCACACATAAAAACAGTAAGAACAACTCACATACGAGTATATTGTATTCGATTACAACAAAACATTTCATACGGGTGTGTAATCTTGTGATGCTCTTGTTTTTTTTGACATTTTGCTTGAAATCTAACACATTACAACAAGAATAGTGATGTTATGGCGACGACAACAATAACAATATTTTTATTATAACTTCCAAATAAATAAAAAAAAGTTTTACATGAGGGTGGGTACGTGACAAATGATATTAAGCAAGAGAATCTTTGTTTGCGGACAGGTCTCGTGTAATAGAATACGATGACATAGTCGGGATAAAATGCTGTCAAATGAATAACAAATTTCTAAATTGCCGTGTAAAGGCAATTAGGCATTTCGATAGTTGTAAGTAGAAGAATGTCTCCCATTTAAATTATTCAATATTTTTAAATACTAAATAAAGAATTTCCAGCAAATAAATTATGAAAAAAATCTTTCTCTTGAAAGTTTTGTGTGGTAAGGAGTTTTCTAAGCTTTAAATTTAAATTCAAATTCAGGCATTAGTTTTCATGTGGTGCTCTGTCGCACAGCAGACAAAAATTCGGGGATTCTTCATTTGTTGAGACTTGATTTGATAATAACGGTCGCAAATTTATTTTAAATTATTAAAAATATAATAATTAAGGGTGCCCTGGTAGTGTAGTGGGTAGTGTGCTAGAGTATTAGCGTGAGGGTCGTGTGTTCGATTCCCACCAGAGGCTCTGGTCTGTGACACTACACCGAGCATATTGTCAAGTTACTCTGCTCGTATATAATTAGAATATAATTTGTAATTGTATTGTCATTAATAAATAAATAAATAAATATAATATTTAATCGTACGAGGTTTACAGTGTAGATTGAAAAATAAAAGCAAGAAAAAAGAAAAAAAAAATTATTTCAAAAAAACTTAAAGTGCAACGATTCTCAGCCCACAGAGGGCGATGATTCTAAGCAAGAGTATGAGTAGTGCATTCAATTAATTAATCCTCTGTCGATCACTGATGTGGTTTTAGTCGACTGAAATCTATTACACCCATAACTCTACTGTAAGTAAACGAAGTCGATGAATCGGTTTCAATGCATTAGGTAGGTAGGTAGGTATAAGTGGCCGTCCCACCCAAATAAATTGGATGGACGCACTTAGGCCCCATGGTGCCCATTATGATACCATAGTTCGCGTCCACCATCCCCTAGGCATGGAACCATCCAGAGCTTACAATGAAGCGACTCAAACTGCCGACATCAATGTTCGACAACTCAGTCAGTTCATCGATGTAGAAGGCACCAAGATGTCTCCGCCTTCTCTGACATAGTGCCGGGCATGTTCCCAGTAGATGAAAACCCGTCTCTTCCTCCTCTCCGTCCCTGCATCTTCTACAGAAATCGTTCGCGGGGTGTCCCAGACCAATGCGCCTCGAGTGGACACCCATAATGCAATGACCCGTCACGACTCCAACAACCGCACTGACGACGCCTCTTTGGAGTTTCAGCAGCTTTGCAGTGCGCCAATGCATTAAAAAGTTCTAATTTTTATAACAGAAATTTTTGAAAGTTCGTTAATACATACACACATAATTGGTCATTACAAACCTTCAGTCAGGATTACGACCTAGCTTCTCACACCACTTATGTTGTGTGTGTAAATTTTATACATGAGTATCGGGACTTATGTTTAAAGTCGACTCTCTGAACGACAGATATTTGGGTATCTTTTTCATGAAAATTTTATTTACTCTCAGAGTTTTTGACAGAAATCTGCTGAGAGGAAGTCGCCGAAGAAAAATTTTTTTAAAAATTTCGTTTTGATGTTTGACCTGGGGTTTGAACCGGTTAAAATTTTACAGCTTCTTTTAGAAGTCTTGTAGGTATTTTCACATTCCATTTAATGAGGAAACCTGTGCAACTGAATTAATATTTATTCCGTTTAAAGTCGGACTATTTTCTTCGCACTCCAAATATTTAAGATCATTTCCGATCGATGTATTCATATTTAATGAATTGCAATTCTATGAAGACTTATGGTAACAACCTTGTTCTAAATTCCATGTGCTCTTCGTTAACCAGCTGTTTGAGAATTGAAATGTTCCAAAAAATATAACGTAGGAGTTAACTGGTATGTGGAGCAGTAGAACATGCGGCAACATTGTTCCTATCATTCAGAAATATTCCAGTAATGTAGACAATTGCCTCTCTGCTAAATTGTTCGATAATAAATTTTCCAGATCCAGATATACAATGTACTGGTTGGTTGCGAACACTTTTGTCTTGAAAAATAGCCTTTAAGCTGCAAAATATAAATTAAACCTCTATGGGTTTTTTAGTTATTTTAGGGATACCGTGCTAATTGAAACACAAATGTGTAATTTATTTAATTTATTTAACAGTTTATTCTTCACATTAACAAATTTATTTAATTTAATTTATTTTTTAAATTATTAATTTAAGTTGTATTTAGAATTAGGATAAAAACTTATTTATTTAATTTAATTTAACTACGCTTTCCAACTATGAGGATCGCTATGAAGTCTCTAGACGTGACTGACTTAAAACTAAAATCTAAAAGCTTTTTAAAGGATAAGAATACAGAATTAAAACGATAAAAAGAAGAACAGAGGTCAAATAAAGTTACAGAGATAAAACAAAAATATGTAATAATTTTGAGAGAGAATAAAGAGAGTAAAACTAAATGATTAAAGAAGAATAAAGAAATAAGGGTGGGAATAATTATAACAAGAAATTGTTATAGTTACGTCTTAACTTCCCCCCTTCTCGAAGGACAGGCGTCCCGACTGTTTGCTCTTACTTAGTTTACTATGTCATATTATTTTTAACATATTCTTAATAATAATAAAAACTTATAGATACATTTAAATACAAAAAATAAAAAAATTCTTTAAATATTCTCTTAATACTACAATTTTTATCCAAAACTTTAATAACTATATTTACAAATATTGCTCAAAACAAATCTTTCTGTTATAATTGAAAAACGTAATCAACTTTGAACTGAGAACTTATCAAAGTAACACGAATAAATCCTACTTTAAGTTATCTTTATGAATTGGTCTATTATCAATTAGAACTGAGTGGCCTAAATCTTTTTCGACATTCTTTTCGACATACAATTTACTAAATTTATTTCCTAGCCGTCTGTTGACTTTAACAAATACTTTATCACCTGGTCTAAAAATTTTATTCTGTCTATTCTTATTGTGATAGGAAAGCTCACAATTCTGAGCCCTTAGCAGCCTGTTCTTTATATTGATCCTAATCTGCTCTGTTATAGAATTAAAAATATCTATCGGCTTAACTTTAGTTACCGAATGAATTGTATTGTTATACCTCGTAATGGCAGTGAGAACAAGTTCCCTCGTGTCATTACAATGCCCTTCGGATTTTAAACATCGCGATATTTCACCTATCGTGCTGTGAAGCCTCTCCACTTGCCCGTTGCTGGTGCTGTGCGCCGGTGGAGTAGGAAAGATTTGGACACCAAACTGATTTAGAAGAAGAGACTTAATGGTTTGCGAATTAAATGATTTCTCATTGTCGCAAACAATGGTATGAGCCTTAGGAAAAATGTTCAAAATAGTTAATAAAGCAACCTTAACATCAACAATCGAACGTGTTTCAACAAAAATGGCGAGTGAAAACTTAGAAAATTTGTCAAGACAAGTTATGAAATTAGTTTTGTCAGTTGTAAAAACATCGATGTGTAGTATCTCCCCAGGATACTCAGGTATTGGTGTTTGACCGATCAGTGCCCTTCGTGGGTGCCTATTATATTTTGACTCTTTGCATATCCTACAGTCTGAGGCAATCGTCTTGAGTTTATCCCTGATGTTTGGAAAATAATATTGCTGTAAAATCTGGTTAGCGTTTTCACGCACATTACGGTGAGCCCTATTATGTTCGGCTGTAATGATTTCACTCTGATCATCTGGGTTATGGATATCTATTACAAATTTATCTGAATAAACAAACTTTACTGCTGGGAAAGAATGAATTACGTTATTCTGAATCAAGCCTAAAACATGAAGGTCACAATGAAGACAGTTAATTACGTTGCAATTAATGGCCCGTTTCAAAAATGTAAAAATATCCTTTACATTAACATAGTTCATTAAATGCCTTGTTTGGTTTTTAAAAATGGTTTTAGAGGATATATTAGACTCCGTTGATTTGTTTAGAATTAACTGGTTTTTGTAACAGTTTACTGGATTTGATACTTTTCTTATAATTTCGCATGAAGATTGCTCACTGTGAATTGTTGAACTTTTAACCTCTCAACTTTCCGAAGTAGTTTGCATGTCTATTTGCGTTTTATCTAATTCTGCTTCCGAACCAATCGTTGCCTGTATTGAGTCATTGTCACTGGATATGGGTAACATACTGCCGGGATAATGCATCGGCAACAACATTTTCTTTTCCAGGCTTATAGAAAAACTTAGGGGAGTATTCCTCAATAAAAGCTCGCCAACGTCTTATTTTTGGGTTAGGATTTCTTTCCGAATAGAAAACGACAATGGTTGATGATCGGTGTAAATATTTATATTTTTCGCAACATATAAATAATTGCGTAATTTTTGCAGAGCCCGCACTATTGCCAACATTTCGCGCTCGTTGGTGGCATAATTATCCTCAGTATGGGACAATGTTCTCGAAATCATTGTGATTGGCTTACCGTACTGGGAGAGAACGGCTCCTATTGCTGATGAAGAAGCGTCAGTAGTGAGCTCAAAGGGTTTAGTGTAATCAGGGTGCAACAGCAGCACATCTTCTGAAGCCAGAATATTTTTTATTTTCTGCAATGCTCTGAGCGCTTCTTCACTTAAATTTACTGCTATATTCTTGGATTGCCTACTACTAACTTTGCCATTTTCACCACGCAAGTATTGCGTAAGCGGTTTAGTGATTTCAGCATAATTTCTTATAAACCGGCGATAGTTGCCAGCCAATCCCAAGAATGATCGGAGGCCTCTAATTGTCTGAGGAATTTGAAAATCTAAAATACTCTTCACCTTTTGTTTTTATTCCATTTTTGCACACAGTAAAACCTAAGTATTCCACAGAACTTTGAAAAAATTTCGATTTTTCACAAGACACACGCATATTTGCCGAAAAAAGTTTCCTTAAAATGTTATCTATATCTTGTAGGTGTTTTTCGGCGTTGGGAGAGAAAATGATGATGTCATCGATATAAACGTGACAACTTTTACCAATTTCATCTCGTAAAACATCATCAATTACTTTTTGGAAGAAACCAGGTGCGTTTTTCAGTCCGAACGGAAGCCTACAAAATTCAAATTTGCCATTATTAATGCTAACAGCTGTTTTCTTCCTGTCAGCCTCGGCCAAGTTAATTTGGTGGAATCCGGACTTAAGATCCAATGTTGTAAAAAACATCCGCTTCCTAAATTCGACAAAATAACAGTAGTATCGGGGATCGGATAACGCTCGCTTGTGGTTTTAGAATTTAGCTTCCTAAAGTCTATTACAAGCCTTTTTGTCCGCCTTCCAGCTTCATCAAGACCTTTTTTATCTACGATCCATATAGGATTATTATATGATGATCTAGATGGTCTTATGATTCCATTTTCCAACAAATTTTCTATTTCACTGTTAACGAATTCAGTAAGTGCCAACGGATATGGATAAGATTTGGAATAAATAGGTTCGTCATTTTCAGTAGGGATTGCGGCGGCTACATCGGTGTGAAATGGTAAGGCTTCATTTGGGTCAGCAAAAACAGATTTGTGTTTGTCCAAAATAATCATCAGCTTCTCAAAAATAGGCCGTGGGATATTACAATCAGCGGGATCAATGACAATTTTATTAACATCGCGACAAAAGTGAAATAGAAGTTTTTCCTTACCATTTTTATGATACAATAGTCCTCGATCGCAATCAATTTGGGCATTAATTTGTTTAAGGAAATCTAAACCGATTATACCGTCAAATGTAGAAAGTTCGGGCAATATAAAAAACCACGATGTGCAATTCAGTAAATTAACCAGGCATTTTGCAGCTATTTTAGAATTTCCATGAAGCGACTTAATAATAAAAGGTTTTTCCACTGGTTTAATACCCTTCAAACCCTCTAAATTTTTCATATAATTTTTCGAAGTACCAGTGTCTATTAACAATTTTAACGTCCTTCCCCCTATTGTCCTTTCGATGTATGAGAGGAGGGACCTATGTCTTAAAAAATTGATTCCATCCTCAATATGATGTTCAAAATGATCACCACGTGATATGTTATCAACCGAACTTTGGTAATCGTCTTCTACGCAATACAAATCGCGATTAAAAGAACATTTGGACCTCGGTTCTTCGAAATCTTGCTGTTGCCTAAAGTGGTTCATTCTTTGAAATTTATTCTGATTTTTGGAGCAATTGGCTGTTGAAAATTGTGCGTGTTATATTGACTATTGTTTTTTTGTTGAAAGTTTGTACGAGTACTTGAGTCAACCTCCATAGGTTGATACTGTGTCGAACGATTATGTGAAACTTGAGGAAATCGGTTAGTATTTCTGTTAGAATGGAATTGTCCACGTTGTAGGGTTCCGTATCCAGAAGCATTAATTGGATTATTCTGTACGACACCTTGATGCCGATATTGCATTTCTCGTGAAAAACGGGGACCTACAGCTTGGTAGTGTGGTGAGTCATTAAACGTAGTTCCTCTACTGTTGTTCCAAAATGTTGTAGCGAAATTGTAACGAGAACTGTTGGCTTCCAACTCCTGGGCCAAAGCGAGAGCAGAAGGCAAGTCAATTGGCCTACTGGAAAATAAAATGTCACACATAGGTCTGCACAAACCAGAAATGAAAACGCGAAGAGCATTTTCCCAATACTTTCGACTAAGAGATTCTATTAATTCTTGATTTCCCTCATTAGACATTAAAACCTTATTCAGTATTGCAGTCAACTTCTGCTCGACCTCATCATAAAAATGTGTAATAGTACTGGAGCCTTGCCTAAGAGTCAACAGTTCCTGTTCTAACGTAAAAATACTCTTTTTTATCGCCGTACGAAAAATCTAGTCTAGCCAGTATAGCCTTAAAGTTAAGGACAGTGTTATACGAACTTAAAACGGTGCCAGCAGCACCCACTATCTTGTTTCTTATAATTGCAACAGCCTGGTAATACTTCGAACTACCCTCATAGCCTTCATATAATCTATGGGCCGTCACGGCAGCCTGACGCCAAGAAACATATCTCGCTGAATTTCCATCAAACTCAGGTATTGATTTAACAATATCAAGGGATTCATTACAAACTATGCCCGGAATTATTTCAATTGGTTTATATTCTTCCACACGATGTGGTGTTTCCAAAAACGATAATCTTTTAGTTAATTCGTCAATACTACTCTGAAAAACTTGTCGAGTTTGCTCAGTGGCATGGGAAATAGCCGTTGCCAACAATGCCTGAACTGCTTCACTGTCCATTTTCAATTTTTCAATAGAAGAATCTATACTTAAACGTTCAAAGCTCAAAATTAATTCATTTACACTCATAAAATGTTATTTACAAAAAAAAAAAAATTGTTTTAATTATTGGTCATTTTTTTTTCTTAAATCGACAATTTTTTTAATATTAATAAAAATGTTTCGCATATAAAGAACAAGAAGAAAAAATTAGAGTTAAAAAAATTTAATTATAAATTTTTTAGTATAACAGAAAGATTTTTTTCAGAATTTACATATTTTCAGATGAACTAAAAAAAAGTATTGCGTACTCTCGTTGGTTAAACCTTTTTTTCAATATTGGTTATTCAACAAAATAATTATAAAATACTTAATACTTAACTTATTTGTTGTTACTCAGCTATTAACTTTTAGTACTAAAATTCCTTATCATCTCCCAATCAGCGATATGTTGTGTGTTAACAGTGATGAAACGCAGCGACTTATTTTAACATTTAGTACTTATTACTCAATGCTCTCTCTCTCTCAATTAATTTGCTTCTTGTTATTATTATTATGATCGCACTAATTAAAAAAATTTTGTTATTGTTGTATTGTGTTATGCCTATAGAATTGTCTCTTTTAACAACTTCTGCTTTCTTTCTTATACTTCGTCTACAATTATTTTCGGCATACGGATTTTTGCTGCTTTATTGGAGAATTTTGCTCTTTTAACAATTTTTGATTTCTTTATTGCACTGAGTCTATAACTTTGTTTGTTTTGTTTGTTGATTTTATGACCTCTATTTGCTCATTTTAATGTCCTCTATTTGATAGTACTTATGACCTCTATTTGGTCATTCTTATGACCTCTAGTTGGTCATTCTTATGACCACTATTTGATCATTCTTATGACCTCTATTTGATCATATGATTTCACTTATTCGGGTAATCAATTTCGGTGAGCTTCAAATGAAATTTTTTTTATCTTTCCTTTTTTTAATTTTAAAAATTTTTTATATATTTTTTTTTTTTGTATTTTAAATTCTTGCCGTTATCAAAAAAAACAATGTATCTTAATGTTGTTTTAATCACTTCTTTGGTTTTTAACCAAATTTATTTTTTCACAAATTTAAAATAATTTTTTATATGGACTTTAGAAAGCACGGTCCCTGCTCGGGCGCCAATTAAACCTCTATGGGTTTTTTAGTTATTTTAGGGATACCGTGCTAATTAACACACAAATGTGTAATTTATTTAATTTATTTAACAGTTTATTCTTCACATTAACAAATTTATTTAATTTAATTTATTTATTAAATTATTAATTTAAGTTGTATTTAGAATTAGGATAAAAACTTATTTATTTAATTTAATTTAACTACGCTTTCCAACTATGAGGATTGCTATGAAGTCTCTAGACGTGACTGACTTAAAACTAAAATCTAAAAGCTTTTTAAAGGATAAGAATACAGAATTAAAACGATAAAAAGAAGAACAGAGGTCAAATAAAGTTACACAGATAAAACAGAAATATGTAATTATTATTAATAATTTTGAGAGAGAATAAAGAGATGAGAATAAATAAATGATTAAAGAAGAATAAAGAAATAAGGGTGGGAATAATTATAACAAGAAATTGTTATAGTTACGTCTTAACTTATATAGGGCTATTCAGTCTATGGTATTACTGAGTATTCGGTAAGGCCTTCGTAAGCCTTAGGTGAAGTCACCGTGAAATACATACTGATCGGGAAATACAATGTTTTCAAAATGAAATGGCGTGGCACCAGATAATTTACTTATTTTGAGTAATGATCCCATGGATTATGTTCTACAATCCCTAATTAATACTATAGTAGATAATAAACAAAAAAGTTGACGTTAAAGTTAAGTTAAAGCATTATTTACTTTCTTACTTAATTCATCATTACAACCTACCATCTCAAAACACCCATGTTATGTGTGTTAACTTCATCTGAACGACAGATTTTTAAGAAACTTTTCATGCCAATTTTATTTACTACCAGAGTTTTTGCTACAACACTTCTGAGAGGAAGTGGCCGAAAGAAATTTTCTTTATTTCGTTGTGATCGAGAAGTCTGAGCTAGTATTTGAACCAGGGGTTCTCGTCTAATAAGGCGATACATTATCTACTAGAATACGACGATAACATTATAAATTTTTCCTAATTAGTATAATAGGAGTTCCTTTGACCCGATTTATATATATAGGAGACCACTTTGCTAGTTATTTGGAGTGATAACTGATCACGATAATAGGTATGCCTGCGGAGAAAACTGATTCAGACTTTCGTAGAAGGAATGATTTTTGAGGAAGTATAAATCGATTGCATTATCTTATATGGAGAATTACTAACTGCCTTGGGTTATCAGAAAACAGAGTGGGATTTCTGTATAGAGACTCTCTTAATTATTTGGCTAATTCTCCAACCACCCATGTTGTGTGTGTTAATTTTATCGATGAGTGGCTGGACCTACTGTTTAAAGTCGACTCCGACCGACATTTCTTTTTGAGAAACTTTTCATGAACATTTTATTTACTCTCAGAGCTTTTGCCGGAAATCTGCTGAGAGGAAGTTGTCTGACCTGGAGTTTGAACAATGGCCTCACGTCTAATATGCCAACATACTACCTACTACGACGACTGTAGTTAATGCGCATTTAGCTTAAGAATTATGAAAAAAAAAGAAATGAACATACCACTGCCCTTGGTGTAGTGACCAAAATGCAAAGTAGGTTCAGTAATTATTGTTGCTGATACCATAGATATCAGCAGTTTAGTACCTTAATAACATAAGCTCTGTTTCTTTGTTCTTTAAATATATCATGATGGGATTCGTATTTGGATCCAAGTTATTTGAGTTAAGATTGATAACATTTAAGTTATCAAATTTAAAAACTATTCTACTAAATAAAAATAAAAAATAATAAAATAATAAAAAAATAATAAAAAAAGAACATGAATAATATATGAATGAATAAGAATAAATCGTAGTGCAATAAAGTTGATTGAATAAATTATTAACATGTTTAATGACATATTTTTTGCTTATACTGTACAGTACACATGTTTACATAGCTAACCACATGTATGTGTATCATCTTTCTAGTATATATGAATGTAAACATGATATGAATACAAGACTTCATTGAACATCAACATTCACAAGTAAATGAATATTGTATTGTATCGTACTATTGTTTTCGTGTAATCGTGGAGGTGTGTGTGCATTAATATTTATGAAAATAACCCATATTTGACAAAGTGAACAGACAACCAGCTATACACATAAACAACCAGATGAGTATGAATGCTGCATAAAAATGATAAAAGGGATGAATGGATGAATTCGAATTTACAAATAAGAAATTGTACAAATTGTTATCACATACATACGTATGTACATATAATCAGCGTTTACCATTTCATAGCACAGTTGTGCAGAGAGAACTCACTCGCATTCATGTGTTTTTTCCTTTAGTTGTCGATGTGACTGTGACAAGAACACATGTGCGGCGGATGCTTTATCATTAAATTTCAGAATAACTCTCAAAAAATATTTTATGTTAAAAATGGTCTATGTCATTAGCTGGGCGTATTTTTTTTTTTAATTTTTTTTTATTTTGTCGCATAGTATAATTTTTTTAAATGCTTTGGAATGCTCGCTTTTTTCTTTTAAACCAAATTGGGCTTTTTGTTCTTTTTATTTATATTTATCTAAAAAACAAGGGGTAATTTTTAAGCCAAAGATAGATAGCTTTACATATGTATGTTGATGAAACGAAAATAAAAATAGCGTATATTACTAACACTTTTCAATGGCTGTAAATAAATAAATTCTCTCAACTTATTTTCTCTCTCTTACTCACTAATACATGACCAAAAAAATTTTGGTAAACCCTGATATAAATTACCGTATCATTGACATACACGACGTATGATGTATGAGTATTTGTACTTAATATTTTCCTATACTCTGCGTACCATTTGTAAGCATTACTCATACGTCTGGTATTTCTATTGTAAATGAAGCAAAACTGTGTAACTCATCAGTAATTTTTTATTTTCATTTTTTGGTTTTACTAGCATAAAAGTACATTAAGAAGCCACAAGACCTAAGTCAGAGTTTTATTTGGCATTCGGGAAAGGTTATATAAATAGTGTGATAGGGTTTTACTCATTTTTTTGGTAATTTTTTCAGAGAACATATGGTGTGTATTGCTGCTGTATGGTTTAAATAAGTACGCAATTAATAAATATTTGCTATGATGTATTAGTGGGTGCAATAAGAAGTATTTGCAAATAAAGATAATTTGAAAAGGTTGTGTGATATTTTTAAATTAAAATTGCTTCTTAAAACTGTTTATTTTACAATTTATTTTCAAATTTAAAGATAGGCCACGAAAGTGTATTTAGCGATTTCAGAGCGTTCTTAGCAAGAGGGGTACTTTTAGCCGTTATGCCTGATTAGATCGTTTAAATTTAAATTTGGTTCATGTACAGGCAGCAATTATAGCCGATAGAAAGATAGTTTTAGAATTGTTTAAACTACCGCCATTGTACAGTTTGGAACCGTTCGCGAATGAATCCTATTCCAGTCACCAAGCCTGGTTAGTCCACTATCTGTACAACAATGGAGTTTATATAATTTCATCGTATAGAGATGACATGGTGTAGCGGTTAAAGCACTCAGCTATGAAACTAAGCAATCCAGTTCCACTTAAAATTAAGTGGATTCAATTCCTTTCAAATAATCGAATTATCAATCTTTCTGACCACTGTCGCCCAAACAGACTTGGGAGAACAAAAACTGATTATGGGCAAGCCATTAAAAAGTGACTGTGGTGTGTGCATTATAATATGTTGAATTTTTTTGAAAATAAACCTGCAAGAACCATATCTATCAATTTAGAGAATTATGTTCAAACGATATCCGAGCTTTAGCCTTTAATTGAATATTATAAAATGTTCCATTTGAGGGTACCATGACTTCCACATAACGATCGATATTAGCTTGACTGTATTAGAAGTTTTCAAAAAGAGTACTTTTACCTTTTTTGACAACGTCAATTGACCACCAATATTATGCGATTTGATACCGTTAGACTAGCTCTGTTGGGCTACGTCAAAGGCAGTGCCTACAAGGAAAATTCCTTAACGTTAGAGCATTTCGGAACCAATTTTCCTCAAGTTTTCACCAGGGTACCAATCGAAATGTACAAAGCATACATAATCAGAAAAAAAAAACGAAATAAAAACAATGAGAAACAAAGAAATGAACTGTAAAAGTTAGGAACGAAAAGATGCCTCAAGGTGACATAATGTCCTAATTGTTCACGTAAATGTAAATTGTAAATGTCTTTCTAATCATCTTCTGAATATTTATTGTCCATAACGCTTTAGAGTCGAGTATAACTCCCAAATATATCGCACTTTTCGAAAATCTTAACGCCATTCCATTAAGACCATGGAGGTCTTATAAAATCAAATTTTTGTCAATTCTGTGGCTCATATGGTTAAGGAAAAGTGCTGTCTATAAAAGTCTTTTTATACATAACCCGTGGCAATATAACTTTACTGCATTAATATTCCGATAAATTGAATAAAAAAGGATCCCACCAGATATTGTCGAATGCTATTCATAAAACAATGATAAGACGCAGAACAGTAGAAACTAAGAACCTGTGTCCTCGTGCTTTCTTCCAAAAAAGTCTAACAATAATCGAAGTTGGCTTTAATGGCCTGAGAATTTCCTTTCTTAGTTTTATATGAATTGTTGGCATTATTTGCAATTTTTCTTCTATTGCTCCTCTATCCTACCTATACTTTATGGTTTTCGGAAAACATTCATTGATTTATGACTGTTGTTGTGAGACATTTTTCATGGCAGATTTCATTTGATTTATTTCGTTTTGTTTTTATTTAGAAGGTTAGTAGTAATCATCTTAAAATGGATGTAAAACTAGGTCACGTACTTGTACGTAAACCGTAAAGCAGAGAAAAGCAAAAAATCCTTTCTGCAATAATAGGAATATAAGAGATGAAGCAGTAGTAAAAAAAATTATGATTGCAAATCGATTTCAAATTGATATGAAATTATTATGCAATTCTCCAATTAACAATCTAAATCTGTTTTCAAATTTACGAAATATAAATTTCTTTTAATTTCTTAAAGAAAACATTTTAAAATATTACGCTTGAAAAAAACTAATTCTCAAATTCAATGTTACATACATTTGACGTACATTTTTCTGCATTAAATTCGATTTTGGAATCATGTTACATACATATGTACATACATAATTGGTCATTACAAGCCTTTAATCAGGATTACGACCTAGTTTCGCACACCACTTATGTTGTGTGCGTTATTTTTTATTTATGAGTGGTGGGTCCTACAGTTTAAAGACGACTCCGAACAACAGATTTTTGAGAAACTTTTCATGGCAATTTTATTTACTCCCACAGTTTTTGCCAGAAATCTGCTGAGAGGAAGTCGCCGAAGAAATATTTTTTTCATACTTCGTTTAGTTGGAGATGCCTGATCTGGGGTTTGAATAATAAGCCAACACACTACCTACTAGACCACGGCGACGTGAGATAATGTTACCTCTAATAAAATTGTGTACTTCACACTTCACAGTTCGCCGTGCCGTAATTTATTTTCCAAGATATACAAACGGAAGATGCTAACACCAATTTCTTTGTAATTATTAGAATGGTTTGTGAAATTTAATAAAATTATAACATTTGATGGAAGTATAGAAGTATGGTATAGTATGTACTCTGGTATAAAAACATACAAATTTATTTAAATTCAATTCAATTTTTACATGTACAATTAAATATTCCTCAATACTCTAATACTTAAGGCATATCAATCAGCAAAGAATGCAAAAACAAGCAAATAATTTTTATTTCATCAATTTAGGATTTAATTACTATTATGTGGATATTGAAAATTCTACTTAAAATATCGCTATTAATGGAATTACATCTCTATAGACTTTAAAAAAATTTAACATCACGGAGTAGACGGAATGATCTTTAACCGATTAGAAAGATTGAGTATGTACGAGTATTTCATTGTGCCATCCGGTGTTTTTATTGATAGCAATAATTATGTTTGGATAGCTGAAAATATTGTCACGGAAATGGAAATGGTCTTACATCGTTTAACATTGAAATGATAAACAAAAGCTACAAAAAAAAACTATGGACTTGTTTGCATGATCAGCAAATAAATAAAAATATATCAACAACATAGCAACAATTAAGTCAGTATTGTGTGAAGACTCGTTGCGTGTGAAGAGAATAATCATGGTTTGAAGATCTCCGTTGCAGAGATCTAACGAACAATTGTTAGTGTTTGCGCAGAAGAGTGTAAAGAAGAATAACAAACAAAGCAAATTGTTTTTGTTTACATCAAGTTGTGAACAGTGGCACACAGAATTGTGCGAACAATAAAGGAATTAATTAAAACTGAAACACAAATTTTTCGTATTTAAAAACTAAAAACGTAACAATATCAATGCTTGTGATTCATATTTTTTTATCAATACTAAAAAAATTACAACAAAACTAGCATACGTTTAAAAATATTTTAATTCACTTCGGACATTTAAGGCACAAAGGGCTAACACACACAAAGCACTTCTCGGATCTTTTTATTTCATTCCTTCTGTTTTAGTTCCATTAAAACATTTTATTTCATTAAGACCTTTCATTGTTCTAGGAGGACAGCAGAATAATTTGCCGTTACTTAGAAACAATACCTTTTGTGAACATTTGTTGGTGGTGTGAAGGAACATTTTACTGATTGAGTTCTACTCATGGAATTACGTGTACTCTCACCCGAACGCAATATTTTTTTCATTCGAGATGGTTTCTTTTTGCTTTATGGCCAGTGTTACCAAGCGTTAAAATTGACCATTTTTAGAGTATTATACAACGAGTGTGGTCATGTTTCTCGTGTTTGGACTGGAGTTAAGTGAAGGACAAGATAGTTAGAAAACAAGCTATACAAGTTTTCTTCTTTTTTTATGTTACATGAATAGAATAGACTCAATAGAATTCGTATTTAATTACAGATTTAGGTCTTTTGCTAATTTAATTTAATTAATTCGATGGAATCAATAAAACAAGCGCATTATATCCGCTCTACACATAAAGAAGATAAAATCTGATCCGATCTGTCATGGAGAAACCGGCTTGCATCAGAATCTTATTAAGGGTCAACTTGCCGTTAACTAAAGGCAGGATTCTAACGGGCAGATAACTTGAATTTCATTATTATGAGTACCCAATAAAATAAAAGTGAGCGTTAAGCTAAAGGGAATATCCAACCTTTAACATTTAAAGTCACTTTATTTTAATTTAATATGGCATCTTCAAATACATACAGACATGAAAAATAAATATAATAGTTTTTCACTTCCATACTTATTTCTTACTTATTTTAAAACAAAACCCACAAAAATAAAAAAGCTAAAACCTCAACACACAAATTTTATAAACAAAATATATAAACATAATAAATAAGAAGGCACGTCGTTGTCACTGCGTTTTTAAAGCACTTGTTTACTTAAACAGTGTTATCGACATTGCTCCGACCCTGCTATATTTTTGGGAAAGTTGACTTTATTTTATCATTAGCTTGTACTAACGAAAAGAAGTTAAAGGGGACTTTAAAGTTTACTTTACCTAAAGTTGCCTTTAAATAAACCCAACTTTAACGGCAAGTTGTAATAATGGCCCTAAGTGTTATGTATCCCTACTATGTCAGAAGCTTCTTTATGATTTTGTAACTCACTTTCCTCCAAACAACAGGCAGAACTTTTAGCCCCTCTAAAAGTAAAAATTTTTTATATTTAAAAGAAATATTTAAAAAATCGAATGCTTTGTTTATAGAAAGATTAGATATTGTTAGAAAAGCTTAGCGATTTCATAGTGAAATTAAGCTTTCTTTTCTAATAGAATCGTAGCTTGAAAGATTTCTCTACCGTAAATATATTGTTACATTTTTACCTTTTTAAAAACGTTTAAATATGAGTTCGTTAATTGCAAACAAAGTAAAAACAAATGTGTTTAATTTCAGTTAAACTCTTTATTCTTTACACTACTTTTGTGTGCCACCGTATACAACTTAACGATACAACAATAATAATCTGTTTATTTATTTTACTAGTTCACACAAGTATTCACTGGATCTTTACAACCACGAATTATTTTGTTCACACGCATCTTCACACAAGGCTGACTGAATTAACACTGACTGCTACCTGCTTTGTCCAGCCCTTTTATAGCCCGACACAACCAGTCTAACGAACATTCTTGAAGTGGAAGCTTCGTGATCTCGCCTTCTCGAGAGCTCTGTTGCTAATACATTGTTGTTTGTGTACTTTGCTTATGTTGCCGTTCGTACCAGGCGCAACCAGGTTCGTCGTTCATATGTGTGTGTGCAGCTTTAGATAATCCAAACGTTCATTGTTTTCCTTGTGTTAGTGTGTATTTGTATCGTGTGGCTTTTGTTGGTGTAGCTGGTAGCTTTTGTTTATCGTTTTTATTGTCAAACGATATTAGGTAGTTTTGATTTATGTAACAATATTATACTGGGAAGAAGACAATAACTTGCTTAATATCTAAAGAAAGATATTGGATTGGATTGTCCATGTACACTTATTATTAATAACACGGTGCGACAGTGAAAATATAACCTAGTTACTACATAGATTGAGTAGAACTCAAAAATTGTTTTTTTATATTTCTCGAAGCTTCCAAATTTGTTTTATTTGACAAACCTGGTTCTATGATCTTTTCACACAAAATTATCTATTATCCAAATATGTTGGAACCCATTTCAAAATGCCAAAGTTTTTTAGAAATGGAAGAGATTAGGCTTTAAAACGGTATATTTAAACATTTTGTTCAAACTTATATGCAATGAGTTTGATGGGGTAAACTTGGAAAATATAATTTTTTTCTTATTTTTTCAAGTTTTCTTTATTGCAAAATTTAATTAAAAACTATAAAATAAGTGGTGACATTCTGAAAGTTCAATCTCTTGTGATGAGATTGTAGCTTAGTTTGATAAAATTGGATAAAAATTAAAATAGTTATGATTTAAAGAGTATAACAGTCGTGTTATATAAGTTTGAACAAAATGTTTAAGTATACCGTTCTAAAGGCTAATCTATGTCCTTTGTTAAAAAACTTTGGATTTTTAAAAGAGGTTCAAGCATATTTGGGTAATCAATAATTTTGTCTGAAAAAATCAAAAAAACCGTTTTTGTCAAATAAAACAAATTTGGAGGGTTCGAGAAAAATAAAAATAATATTTTCCAGTTCTACTCAACTAACTGAACAACTTAGACTAAGTAGTTACTCGGGTGTATTTAATTATTTGTGTTTTGTCGCATAGTGTAATTGTCATAATGTATTTGTCAGTATTTGGAGAATTCAATTTGGATTCGTGTACTAAAATGTTAACACTGATGTTACAGTGAAGTTTTATGGGGTGTTAAGGGAGTTTAAACAAAGTCCATTTATCGCGGCCCAACAATGAATTTTACAGACTTCATTTGTATGCAAGTAACAAGCAGTTGTAAAATCTTTTACGGAAAATTGATGACATTATTGAATAACGACTTCATGATTGCTTGGCATCAATTTGTTTTTGGCAAATCGCTAACGTAGATTGTATGCACTAAAGTTACAAATTCTATACAAAATTAATTATAAAATGAAAAAAAAAAACACCAAATTGTTATTACTTGATACTTATCGAAGCTCCTACAGTCGTCGTCGTTTAACACAAGTTACGTATGGAATGGAATTTCAATCAAATCACAGCTGTGTTACGGAGACACGATAACGGTAATATAAATTTCTTGGTTCTAAATCCTCATTCTATAGTTGTTTGAAATTATTAATCACAGAATTCTTTTGATTAAATTTAAGCATTTTTTACTTTTTTTGTTAATATTGGTGAAAATATATGCACCGGACTGGATTAAACAGCATGTCCTTTTAAACTAAACGGATGAGTTTCGCAGGGTTCTTATTCTTGAGCCACTTCATTGTTGAATATCTGCAAATGGCTTGCTCAAGCAACTCTCTATTCGTAATTCGAAAGAATTGATTTCGTTAACATTACGAGAAATTTTAATTTAATTTTTAATATTACTTTTAACTGGAGGCATTAATTAGTTCATATGTATATCCAACTTATTTATTTATTTAAATTTTTTTTAGTTTTTTGTTAATCAGTGTAACATCTCATGAATACATATTTGAAAAAAACAAATTATTTTAAACAGACTTGATACGTGTAATTTAAATACTCGCACCATATTAAACAAGCAAACAACGAGCTTTGGACAGACAAGAGATTACGTGGAATAAAATTTTTCGATATCATATAGTACGGGTGTGTATTACAAGCCAAAGCATATGCAAAATAATTTTATTTCAGAGAGAATGAGAAAAAAAGAGGAAAAAATGAAAATAAAGTCACGGTGCTGGTGATGTTAACTAGAAGACGATTATAAAGTCATTATAAGGTAATATTCTTTAACAGTCATAAAAATGGTTTCCCTGTGATTATTAGATTATCTTTTTAAAATAAATGTGAGTTCAAATTCATCGATTATATGTTAATTTTTATTTAATTGAATTAATTTGGGCCAAATGTCTACTACAAGATCCCGTTTAGCAAGCACACTTTGTTGTCTATGGACGTGTATCTTTAGTTTCTTGGTTTGTTGTATTGTACGGATGCAGGCCCAAGACTCAACGAAAAAATTCACCAAGTTATTCTCTGCGAACGGCCGAGTTCTCAACATCAGCGGCGATGTTTCCGCGCAAATCTTGCGATCATTTACCAAAATGGTGAACTGGAATTTAACAATAGTTCTCTCGCTACGACGATTAGAGCGATAGTAAAATGTGAGAAGAGCGTTGTAGTATTTTGCTCAAACGGAACTTCCAGTTTGATGAAACTGTTTATTATTTGCACATGTTATTGAATGGATTGAATAAATGACAACTAATTTGACAATTAACTGTCAAAGTTTGGAATTCCGTATAGAAGAACCCTTCATATATTGTTTTAGTTTTCAATCGTAAATTCTTATTGACAACTTATCATTTACTGGCATAAAACTCATAGTTCTTGCCTTGAAACTAAAGTGCTACAAAGTATCGGGTCCGCTATCTAACATTTTTTTTCAACTACTTAGCTCATGTCTGATTTGACAGATAATTAGTTTTATCCTTACGCTGAACGAATATGGTTGTGTTGTGGTTGTGCTTGAACAACGCTGGGAAATATTGCGACATTAGTTTGAAAATCATGGTAATGTTGCAGAATGTGTGCGAAAATTGCGTACGGATTTTGGAAGAAGAGAAGCACCGTCAGCTTCTTATGTTCGTTGTCTTGTGAAAAAAGGTGAAAGAAACTGGCATCCTCATCGATAAACCAAAGCGTGAAAAGCCAAAAATAGTGCGTACACCCGAGAATATTGCTGCTGTGGAAGAAAGTGTGTTTGAACAATTGAACATTTCGGAGACATCATTGGCGGGTATGTAAACAAGCAAAATTGTCGCATTTGGGGCACAGAAAACCCGCACGCATACATTGAAAAGCCGACGCACCCAAAACGAGTCACTGTTGGTGCGGATTTTGGTCCAGAAGCAGAATTGGGCCAGTTTTCTTCGAAAATGAGCAAGGAGTGGCCATTACAGTCAATGGCGATCGTTATCGGGCCATGTTGAACGAATTTTTGTTCACAAAAATTGAAGAGGAGGATATTGGCAACATTTGGTTTCAACAGGACGGCGCTACGTGCCACACAGCCGAAGTTACACTCGATGTTTTGCGCCCTGTTTTTGTATTATTTGTGTGGTGCCGTCAAAGATAAGTGTTACGCCGACAAGCCAGAGACAATTGACGCTTTAAAGTACAATATTCGTGAAGCCATTGGTGAAATACAGCTGCACACAATCGATAATGTGCTTAAAAATTCGACCGATCGTGTAGGCTACTGCATGGCCAGCCAAGGCAGCCATTTGAATGAAATTATTTTCCTTTATTAACCGGAAGGATTGCACTTTCAAATAAAAAAAAGAAATTTGAGAAAATATTCAGTAGTTTTTTTAAAGCATTGAAAGCTAGGCCGTAATCCCGACAAAAGGATTGTAATGGCCAATTATGTTATGTAATATTCAGTTTAGTTGACAATTAAATGTAAATAAAATATTGAGAGCGAAAATAAATATCATAATTGCATGAGGGTAAAACTAAAAGGGCATCAGAGTTGAAAATTATTATTAAAAAACAAAAAATTTTTTTATTCATTGCTTACAGGAGAAATTTAACCTGAAGACTTTTCCACTTGCTGATATAAAATTCAAATAATAATCGGCAGTAAAGACTGTACCCAAAATTTTTTTTAGCGTTATTATCTATTCAATAAATTCTATTGTGTACATTTCATGAATGCAATTAATATTTTGTTTTATGAGGTAACCAACTACTTTATTTGTGGTATTTTTTTTTCACAAGTTAAAGAAAAAGTTAGCAAACTGTGGCTATAAAGACGTGAACGAGAAGGCAATTACTTTTTCGAAATTTACATTTACAATTACATTTTCGAAAATTTCACCAAAAAAGTAGACATAAAAGTAGACATAAAGTGACACATCGGGATTTGATGAAGGTGTACGTAAAGTGAAATATAGCTGATTAGTAACTGCACTTATTCTCAGCTTATGTATCAGAGAAACTAATTTCATTGACGTTTTATTATAGCATATATAAAAAATATGACTCAGCTCTTATACTCTTTAAATCAAAACTACTATAATTTTTATCCAATTTTATAAAACGAAGTGCCAATCTCTTCACAAGAGAATAAACTTTCAGAATGTCACCACTGATTTCACATTTTTTAATTACATTTTGCAATTAAGAATGGCCAAACTTGAAACTTTGGATTTTTAAAATAGGTTCAAACATATTTGAGTAATCAATAATTTTATGTGAAAATATTAAAAATACCGTTTTTGTCAAATAAAACAAGTATTTTTGAGTTCTACTCAACCCGGTAAAGGACTTAGACTATGTAGTTACTCGGGTGTATTTTCACTGCCACACCGTGTTATTAGTCACTCTGGAATAATATAAGAATTTTAATTAATGCAAATGTGTTATTATATATTACTATTTTTGTAAGAAAATTCGACGTCCCTATTTCTTACACAGCGCAAATTTTTATTTTAAATTTAATTTCACAAATATTTCAAAATAAAAACAAAAATTTAATAAAATTGCAATGAAATTTTAATTTTGCAAATACATAAACTGAGGATAATTATCAGCAATGTTTTCATTTTCCTTACATTTTCATCAAATCACTATGCGTCACATTGGTGTATTTATTATTTTGAACATCACGGCACATATGTAGGGTTGAATGCGAGTAATATTTCTCAATTACCAGTTATCAAATCAAACTGATTGTTAATGTATTCGCATACATACTCGTATGTGTTTTCAAAACGGATTTTAAATTTAAAAAACCTTGTGTATTATATTGGAGGAAAATAAAAGTTGTTCTTAATTTTAAAACCAACATCAGAAATTGATGATGTTTTCTGTTTGTTTCAAAACTTTATTAAATATTTGAAAAAAAAAATTGAAATTCTAATCAAAGCAATACTTCACTTGAATATCACTCCATCGCTTGAGATATTAACCAATAATGTAGTGGATTTACGAATAGTGTATTAACAATTACAATGGAACTGAAAGTATTTCGTCTCATTCTAAAGATTATATTTTTGTTTTGTTTTTTTTTTTGTAATTTTTTGTAATTCAGATTCAGATATGAGGTAATTTTAATTTCAAGAATGTGTTAATAAATCTTCGTGGAAAGTCTTTAAAGTTACCCAACATCAACAAAAATGGTCCAAAAAGTTTTGCACGTACAAAAAAAAAGAGAACAATAACATACACACACATACGCACCGATATAAAATGATAATAACTGTGAAGAATACTGAATATATGAAGTTGTAGCGTCACTAATTTAGAATTCATCACAAGTCCTCCAGACAAGGTTCATGTCTCGCAAACATCTCTGCCTGCTGTACGAAAGTCTGTCTGTCGTGTTGTCTACATATTGTTGTGTTGAAGGCTCATTTGTATGCGCCTATGACCATCATGGCGTGTATTTCCATTTAAAAATATAAAATATTCGTCATTCTTCAATGTAGAAGGGCTCGTACACCATACACAGGTTATAGACACATACACAATGCCTCGGAGTTTTGGAGGAAGAAGCGTAACCTATTTATGTAAAAGGAAATCATTTTGAATTAAAATTTAATTTCTGTGAATAAACAGTGTAAAATACGTGACGCAATATTACATAAACATCGATTTCATCTTTTCTTTCTTCTTTTCATTTCACTTTTGTTTCATTTTTGTTTTTACTTCCGTTTCCGTTCGTTGACAACTTCAAGATTTGAATGAAAAACATCTTTATTATTTGTTTTTGTTGTAAAACAATTGTTGTATAGTATTCGGCACAACATTTACTCCGTCCGATTACCTCTTAAATAGAAAAATCAATTGAAATAAAAATATTTCGAAAGTATGTTTTACGAATATTGAATAAAAAAATGTCAGTGAAGACTTCGCTTTTAAACCTCAGTGATAAAGAAAAGCTTATGATTTAAATAATGATGTTTTGCAAAACAATATTCAAAAATACTATTTTGAGATTAGGATTGCATGCATTAATGGGTACCTAACTAAGCTTCAAACATAGAAAACTTTCTAAGATTAACTTACGGATGATTACAGTTGCATTTTTGTACGTCAGATACTCGAACATAGGTTAGGTTAGAGGAATGTTGACGTACATAATGGCGACTTGGTGTTTAGGTGGCGAGTTTAAGCTTACTGATGGTTTCATCCGCTTGTTCGTCGCCACCTGAGTGGAGTCATTCGATCGCTATCGCTTTGGCATCTTGAATGATGGGCCTTTCTACGTCAATAGTTTAGCATCTGCAGCACAATCTTCCGAACCGCCAGTCCTTGGGTTCACAACCCTTGCCGCTGAGGCTGGTGGTCGATCCCCTTTGGGTCTGGCTGTCTTTGGCCTTGTCTGGCGGCCTCGTCGTCTTCATTGAAGATGATGCCTGTTCGCTGGTTGCATTGCCATCGGAACCGACTGCAATCTGGTACCGCCTAACGAGATAGAAATGTTTCTTCTCCTGCTTTATTTCCTGGGGAGTAAACTGGTTTGGGTCACGTTGACCCAACTTCTTGAAAAGCCGAAGTGTGACTTTATAACTCGATCTACCATTACGCTCCAGGTCTGCGTCTGTTTTTGTAGGCCTCCGAATTCTTAGAGGAACCTTGCGCACGGGCCTGTTTCGTCGGTGCACAAACATTCTCAGGTTGAGTTGGCGCTCTCTTCGACTGAGACAGGAGTTTCGAGGTCGAGTAGAGAGTCAATTCCGAAAGCTCTGACGTCTGCTCTGTCTTTGATGAGACCCCACAGTAGCTCGTTTACTATCAAAACCTGAGGTTGACATTTGGGTAGCCGAGGTTCCAGTAGCACGGCAGCTACTTAGGCCTATGGCCTCCACCTGAGTGATCGGGTTTCCGGAGATTTTAGCACACTTTTTTGCTGGATACTGAGGTCCGTTGTTTGTTGCATTTTATACCTACTGCCAGCCACACCGGGGTTATACGCAGACCAGGGAGCCGCCCAATGTGGGACAGACGCTTTTAGTTTTGGTGAGGAACACGGGAAAATGGAGAATATGGGGAAAAGAAGGAAGAGGGATTGAGGGATTGGTAGTATTTAGTTTGTACTCACCGACTACCCATCTGACACGGGATATGACTAGGTTTCTTGGCCTAGGCACACCCATCAGCTTGGCCAAGTCGGATTATTGTAATTAACTCGCGCGAAGGAACTCGAACATATGTACATAAATATCTCGACGTGTTAATAGTTAAAATTAAGATAGGAAACTCTTCAGAACGAGCTCGCATTCAAATTTCCTCTCTCGTAATACATTGGATTTCTGGCGTCTTATTAATAAACAAAATAAATCCGGCAAGTTGCTGGCAGCAATTCTGATCTCAATAGAAAATATTTTTGGTATACAACCCATGCCATCGGTAAAATTCGTACTGATTTATGCGCTAGATTTTTGCAAAATTTTACATTTCCGATACAATCCGCCCAAGGAAGCCGTGGCGGTCATTTCTACTAAAATTTCACACACACTGTGTGTGAAATCCCGCCTATTCATGAAAGGAAACATTTTTGATACTGGTTGCTAGTTTTTAATTTAATTTATTTGTTCATTCACTATAATTATTGTGGAGAGTCTAACATCTTAGTCTAGGTTTAGTGCAACAGAACAAATTTCATTTGGGAATTGAAAATAAAATGCCCAAAGCGACGGATTAGCACGCTATTTACTAACCCAGCAGTTTGCCCTATATGTGTCTTAAAGTTTTAGCCAAAATTTTGATCGTTCATCGATTTCAAGTCAATAGGACAAAGATTCACAAACAAATTCTGACACTGTTGATAACAGTATAATCACTTTAACTAAAATACGAAAATGGAAACGGTGTACCATCGTTTAATATTAAAACGATAAACAAAAGTTACACAAAAAAATACAACGAACTTGCTTGCATGTAAAAACAACATCAGTATGAAAGAAAAGGAGACAGACAAGTAAGAAAGAAACCAACAACAAACAAAGTAATCAAAGTACACAAACAACAATGAAGTAGCGATAGAGCTCTCGAGAAGGCTTAGACACGAAGAACCTTCATCTGTTTACGTGAGCATATAAAAAGGCAAGACGAGTAGTAAGAATTCAGTCAGTCTTGTATAAAGACGCGTTGCATGTGAAAATAACAGTCGTAGTTTGAAGATCTCCGTTGAAAAGATCTGCGTTTTAAGCAAAGAAGAATAGCGAATAAGGAAATTGTTGTTGTATCGTCAAGTTGTAGACGGTGGCACACAAAAGTAGTGCGAACAATAAAGGGTTTAATTGAAATACAACACCAATTTGTTTTTATTTTGTGTGCAATCAACGAACTCAGGTAAAAATGTAACAATATAATCATAGATCGGGTGCCAAATAGAATGAATCTGTGAGGGAGAGATTTCGTCAAACTGAAGATTGAAGAAGATAATTAAACGACTAATTTGAGTGAACTGACTCGATGCATTATCGTTAATCTTCAATACCAATTGCAAATCCTTCCTTCCTTTATGTAACGATTTGACGATTAAGATAAAATGAACGCGTAATCTACTTAACAGTGCATAGAAGACCAGGCTGCGAAAATATGCGGATCTGAATAGACTATTGGAGAACAATGATCCAACAGGGAACATTGTAAAGACACCATGAGTACGTTAAGGCAATGAAAAAGGTAACTTCACTATTCCTCCTACATCTAAAACGCATAAGTGCAGTAAATAATAATGAGTGCACGGCATGCTAATAAAATATTAAAGTGATGGAAGACTTTTTCTCTCATTGCTCAACCTTCATAAGTTCAAGAACGTAATATTTTAGAGATGAAACTATACTAGTTACAACTCATCGCAGAGAAATGGAATGGAAGACGTTAAGGAAGTTGTTTAGATTTTATATAGAAAATATTGTTGATACTTCTTAACGTTGAGCGCATAACAAGCCGATTTGATGGCTTAGGTGTACGATCTTGAACTTGTATGGCTGACCTCCACCTTTCAGCACCGTACTTCGAGCGATGTATAGGAAATTACCGTTACAGTACCGTATATCATAATTCCCAGCATATAATATAATTTCCCAGCCATTCTGTAAATTTCATTATAACCTTTAGAAAGACTAATTCTGTCAATAAGTTCTGGGTTACATTATATTCTTAGCCTCAAAGCCACAAGTGCGGTATTATGACAGTTAAAATGTTCAGTGCTCTCCTCTTCTTCCGCGTTATTACTGCTTCTACATAGGTATTCGTACGTTATTCTCAGTCTTTGGGTGTGTATGTGTCGGTGTCGTATTGTAATTTCCATGAGGTTTGTACGTGGTTGCTCATATAATCAAGGGACCAGGTTTATCTGTTTACTAGTGGGCTCATATTCTTATCTTCTATTTGTGAATGAGTAAAGTCTGTGTGAAGTATTTTGTGAGCCCTGAAGGGAAAATGACAATCCCAGGCCTAAATGCGTACGATTATTCGTAACCAAGAACACTTATGAGTGCCTTTAACTAGGGCTATGGTTTTCGGGTAATTGCGTGACGTCAGATGGCAGGTCTTTCAACCAATCACAAATTTAAGTAGAAAAATTTAATAAATTTAAATGAAACAAATACTTTTCAAAAAACTATAAATTAACAGCGTCTGCTGAGTGGAAGTCGCCGAAAAACTATTTTTTTCATATTTTCGTTTTGATGTCTGACATAGGATTTAAACCGTGGCCTTACGTCTAATAAGCCAACACACTACCTACTAGACTACTGCGACTTCAATTGGTATAGCACCACGAATATAATAATTCCTGCGTAGTAGCACCTAAAGCTTATGCAATCTTGATTTGTGCTTTATGGAATGTACTGAAATTATTTCTGTATATGCATTGTGCTTTTAGAATTCTCCGCTTATAAATCCGAAAAAGTGTATTTCATACTATTACGTTTATACCTTTTAAAAACGTTTAAAATATGAGTTCGTAGATTGCAAATAAAATAAAAAATAAATTTGTTTTGACTGACTGAATTTTTACTAACTGGTTGCCTGCTTTGCCATGCCTTTTATATCGCAGCGTAAACAGTCTAATGAATGATCTTGAAGGCAAATGACTTTGCCTTCTCGAAATCTCTATAAATATAAACATGTTGTTAAAATTTATTCTTCTTTGTTGTTGCATTTCTGTTTACATTAATTCTTGCAGTTTTTTTGTTGTTGCATTCTTGTTTACTTGTTTATCAGTTTTTTATACTGGTGTTTTGTTGGTATATTTTTGTTTATTTGTTTATCATGTAAACAAACACATTGTTTGTGTTTTTGTAGCTTTTGTTTATAATTTTAATGTTAAATGATGTAAAAGCAAAACACCATTTACATTTTCGTAACAATACTTCAAATTTACTTCAAAAAATTCGTTTATATTCATCAGCTTTGTTACAAATTTCTTTTCTTTTTTCTTATTTATAATTGATCATTTTCTCTTGCTTCTTCGTCCGTGCGATTAAACATTTCTTGATTACTTTTTATGGCGATATGTTAAATCATTAATCAGCAGCTTTGTTCTATTGGAAGCCAATATTCACCATTACCGCCATACGGCAAAATTCTATGCAAAGTTTGGTATTTTTTCGACCACTTGTGCGCGCCATCATGCAGCATTTAATTACGTCCACAACTATTTAACTGAACGTATTTTTAATAATGAAGCCCGAGTATAAGTACTAATCTTTAATGCAATTCTATAGCACCTATGTTTCAATCGTAAAATTATAGCAAAAATTTTTAATTTACCGTTATTGGAAAGTGTCGTTCTAACCAACTGTTCTTTTTTTCACCCCACACTCCCGCTTGAATAATACATTTTTAATCCTTTAATTCCTATAAAATTTATCTAATTATTAACAATTTATTACTGGCTTTCTCTGCTCCATGCGATTTCATTGCGAACTCCGACAAGTTGCAACCACATTGCGTTTGTTGTTATTCAATTCAATTCCTGGTATTACAATATCATCTTCTTTCTATTCTTCAGTTACTGTTTAACACAGAATATTCTGTGCTGTTTAACTCTCACCGCGTGTGCGGTGCTTTTATAGTAACATTCCGTGAAGAAAAAAGAGGCAAAACGCAAAAAAAAGAAAAAAACAACTTTTTTTTACAATAAAGTATAAGTCTTTAATAAATATACGAATATACATATATAATCATCCTCGACTAGTAAAATTAATATACTATAGCTCCCATTCACCCCTTATTTTTAATAATGAGCAGATCATGTGTTCACGCAGAAAGCGGTCTTACTAATGTTTCTCCGCTCCTTATACAAAAATCCATCGATACAGTTGCTGGAAAAGTTAAATTCTGCAAAAAATTGAGGTCCGGACAACTTCTGATACAATGCTTTAATCACAATGTACACAGTGGCGACTCGGGATTTTGACATTTAACCGTATACCAAGAAAGGGACAGCAAATATTACCAAAAAGTATTTCTGTCCCTTTCTGATTGTCTGTCTCTTTTGTTTATTTATGTTTTTTTAGGTTTTGGGGTGGGTTTTTTATATTGGCGAGAATTAATAAAAAATGTAATTTTTGTGTAAAACTATTAATAAATAATAAAAACAACTAATAGCAATAACAAATTATAACTTTTTCTTTCAAAAAATTAAAAAATATTGGCAACTTTCAGCAAGAAAATTTTTTTATGAGCAGTACGTCTTATTCTGATCTTGTAATATTTAGCTTCTTAATTATCTCTTGCACAAGAAACTATATTCCTTGTGACCGAAAATCACCAACATTTCGATTAATATTTAAATATTTAAGAATCTTTAAACTTTTCATTGAAGAAATTAAAAAATATTCTAAATTTTACCTTTTTTAACACAAAATAAATGTTTGTTTACATTTAATTTTTCTACTTTATCCGCAAGATTTCACTCTGTATATCTGTTGCTTCCAACATATTTGCTTCCCAAAACTTTTAACATTTTCTTTCTCCCTCCAAGAAAACGGTTAAGGCAGCTGATTTTAGCGTTTTTTAAACGTCACAATTGTCATCACTGGTTACATTGTGGCTTTAATGGACAGCAAGCCAACAAAATAATAAAAATGTTAAGTTTGTCTGTTAATATATTCGTGAAAGTTGAAGAACATAATACTCTCAATCAATCTAAAGGAATTTTTTATTCCAATGAACTCCGGTGCTTATCTGATGAAGAACTTCTTAGTGAAATACGTTTACAAAACCCCAACGTAGTAGAAATTAAAAGACTCAAAAGAAGAGACCCCGAGAGCAGAATACTGACATCTACTGATATTGGATTATATATCACAACGTTCAACGTTAGTGAATTGCCAGAAAACATTTTACTAGGCTACGCGTACACTAAAATAAAACCATATATTCCGAAACCACTTCGATGCTATAAATGTTTCCAGTTTGGCCATGTGTTAAAAAAAAATATGTCCACATTGCAGCAACACAGAACATACACCAGCTGACGAAACAGGCAAGCGAGAAAAATGCAATAAAGAAGCAAAATGCCTTAATTGCCAACAAGCACACAACAGCTTCTCGAAACAGTGTACTATTTACAAAAGAGAATATGATATACAAAAAATTAAAGTAACACAGAAAATAACATTAAATCAAGCGCGAAAAGAATATGAGAAACAAAATCAATTACCAACAACATATCGTTAGTCTAATTCGCAAATGTGTTAAGTCCCTTTTTTCAAATTTTACAGGAGACACAAAAAAACATTGCAGATTTTTCAGTTTTTAAAATTTGTAAACTTTTTAAACGCAATTATTTTTACAAAATAGCTCCCTTTAAATGACCTACATCAAAACTTATTAATAATTAATATTCGTGGAGTTAGCACGTGCTTTTAATATTTTCCGTAGTTTTGTGGACTTAGCGTTTTTGCAAACCACAAAATTACAACAACTTTAAACTACATAATGACATTTTTTGTTGTCATAAAATATGTATTTTGTATAGTGCTGCCGTTTTGCATTAAAATCTCAATTTTGGAAAAAAAAAAGTGGACTTAGCGTCTTGCGTGTTTTTTATAGAGGTATAGAACTTTAAGTTGCAATAAAATAACGATGGATTATTCGATTGACATGAATTTTATTTATCCGAAAGATAATCTTGTGGCATTACATTTTAAATATGATTTCTGGCATATGACCGCCATGGCTGGCGCGGATGTAGTCCAATCTGGACGTCCAATTTTCGATGACTTTTTCCAACATTTGTGGCCGTATATCGGCAATAATACGGCGAATGTTGTCTTCCAAATGGTCAAGCGTTTGTGGCTTTACCGCATAGACCAATGACTTTACATAGCCCCACAGAAAGTAGTCTAGCGGTGTTAAATCACAAGATCTTGGAGGCCAATTCACAGGTCCAAAACGTGAAATTAGGCGGTCACCAAAAGTTTCTTTCAATAAATTTATTGTGGCACGAGCTGTGTGACATGTTGCGCCGTCTTGTTGAAACCACATCTCCTGGACATCATGGTTATTCAATTCAGGAATGAAAAAGTTAGTAATCATGGCTCTATACCGATCACCATTGACTGTAACGTTCTGGCCACCATCGTTTTTGAAAAAGTACGGACCAAAGTTTTTCTGGATGTAACGGTGTTTCCACATACACTTGAGGATTACCTTCACTCCAAATGCGGCAGTTTTGTTTGTTGACGTAGCCATTCAACCAGAAGTGCGCTTCATCGCTAAACAAAATTCGCTTATGAAAATCGGGAACAACGGTAATCTCGTTTTGGGCCCATTCGACAAATCTGCGCCTTACTTGATGATCGTTTGGCTTCAAATCTTGCACGAGTTGGATTTTGTAAGCACGCAAACCAAGATCTTTCCGCAAAATCTTCCATAAAGTGGATGGACACAGATCCAATTCCTGTGCTCGATGGCGGATGGACTCATTCGGGTCTTCCTCAATGCTACGCTCTACAGCAGCAATAGCTTCTTCTGTACGAACCGTACAGCGTCTCTGGGGATAATAATATAGTAATAATAATAAGAGTAAACGTGGTGGGAAAACGTTCCATGGTTAATCGAATTAACTGCTCTGATGGACGATTTTGTCGACGATAAAATGGACGTAGTGCGCGATACGTTTTCCGCACAGAACCATTATTTTCGAAATAAAATTGTACTATTTGCAAGCGTTGTTCAGGCGTGAGTCTATTCATGCTGAATTGCCAAACCAAACTGAGAATAAATCACTTAACAGCTGTTAAATCGGTCGCCATCTTGAAAAGTAATGCCAACTTAAAGTTCTATACCTCTATAAAAAACACCCTTACGCAGTCAAACCATTCAATTGCGTATGTAAATGCAAAGAAAAAATAAATAATATTAATACAAATAGTAAAGAAATAAAACATACAGCTGATACCACCATAAAAACTACACCAAATTCTCCCAGTACGACAAATAGTTAAACTTGATGGATCAAAAATAGATGTGCTACCAAAAAACATATCCAAAAGAAAAAAGCGTGAACTAACAAGTGCAGAAAAAAAGAAGCAGGAGAATCTATCAAAAACATCAATAATAATAAATGAAAACCTAAAACTAAATAACGAAGACAATAAAGATGATTCTAGTGACTCTACCTTAAATGAATAATCAGCATAAAATAATCCAATGGAACTGCAACGGATTTTCATACCATCTAGATGAAATAAAACTTATACTAACTAATTTTAATTGCTTGGCTTTATGTATGTACAAGAAACTAGATTTAAATCGAATAATTATACTCAACTAAAAGACTGCACTTGTTTCTATAAGAACATGATTTCCTCCACATCTGCATGCGGTGGAGTTTGTATATGTATATCTGTATAATATGTTTGATGGAGAAGAATTGACAATTTTATCACAGTACCAAGTTGTCGCCATTAAAGTTAAGTATCCAATAAAATTTATAATTTGGTCAATATATCTTCCAAGCTCGGAAGACATTTGCGAAAATGATCTAAATAATATAACTTCACAATTTGATTTGCCTTATCTCTTATTGGTAGATATTAATTCTCATAATTCCCTCTGGGACTCCTCTAAAACAGATTCAAGAGGAAGAATAGTTGAAAATTTTATAAATAGTTACAACCCTAATATATTGAATAGACCTGAATGTGCTGCACACTTTAGTCTTGCTTACAAATCTTTCAGTAATATCGACTTAAGCCTAGTAAGGTACTTAACTACCTTTTCGAATGGAATGCTTGTGATGATCTGCATAACAGCGATCATTACCCTATTATTGTTGGCTTGAACAGTTTCTCACCATATTTCGAGCGTAGGAAGTTGGAATATGAAAAGAGCGAAATGGGATGAGTTTAAGTGTAAATTTACAATGGACCTTTCAGCCGCTGTTAACATAGACGTGGTCGAGGAACATATAACTGGTACCATATTAAATTCTGCTAGGATAGCTATTCCTCGTAATAATATGATCCATAGTAGAAGAGAAGTTCCGTGGTGGAATGAGAATATAAAATCCCTCATTAGGGAGAGAAGGAGGATGCTAAAAAATTAAGCGAGACTGTAGCGCTGAGAATTTGGCTAAGTTTTTAAGGGCTAAATCTCAAACTCGTAGGGCTATTAGAGAGAGTAGGAAAAAGTCCTGGACGGTTTTTTGTGAATCGATAAATCTTCGAACACCTTCGGCTGAAGTTTACAGGAAAATTAGATGCTTGAATGGTATTCCTTCTTTCGATAGAATTCCGGCTATGGAAAGTAACGGTACTTTATTAACTAGCAATGGTGATATTTGTAATTTGTTGGCTCAAAACTTTGCACGCAACTCATCATCATTAAAGTTTTCGAGCAGATTTTATAACTATTCAAGAAACACTAGCTTTTCCCTCAATCTGTCTAATAATCACGAAGTTTATAATAAAATCTTTACTTTTACTGAACTGAGATCAGCTCTTGCCTCACGTAGCGGCTCCTCCCTGTGCCCTGATAACATAAGGTACGAAATGTTGAGAAAACTCGATATAGATGGCACTCTAGATACCTTCTTGACTTTTACAATTTTATTTGGACGAATCAAGCTTTTCCCAGAAACTGGAGGAATGCTGTAGTTATTCCAATACTGAAACCTGGCTAGGACAGCCTGAAATCGGACAACTACAGACCAATCTCGCTTACTAATTGCTTATGCAAAGTCCTGGAGGGAATGGTAAACCGGAGGTTAGTTTATCACATGGAGATGAACAATATGCTGAATATAAACCAGTCTGGATTTAGGAAGAATATGGGGACAATAGATAATTTAGCGTTATTACAATCGGACATTATGGAAAGTTTTTCCTTGAGGAAGGATTTAATAGCAGTTTTTTCGACATAAAGATGATTGCGTTTGGAAACAACTGATATTTGGGAAGTTAAATGTTTGCAATATCCAGGGAAATATGGCAGCTTTTATTTCGAACTTTTTGCGAGACCGAAAATTTTATTGTCTAGTTGGAAACTCGCCATCAGACTCTTTTGATCTTGAAAACGGAGTCCCACAGGGATCTGTTATAAGGGTCACTCTTTTTCTCTTGGCAATTGATGACATCTTAGTCCAGTGTCATAAGGATGTAAAGGCACTCTTGTATGCTGACGACTTGGTCATATATTGTTCAGGCAAGAAACACTCGGCTATAGTTAATAAAATCCAATCGACCATTAACAGGTTGGAAAAAATGGAATGATAAACGCGGTTTCCAATTTCATGCGGAGAAGACAGTGGCAATTAAGTTTGCTAGACGTTTAAAACCCTGCGACAATATCCCAATAAAATTAAATGGCGAAGATATAAAATTCGTGGAAGAACACAAATTCTTAGGTGTTACATTTGACAGGAAATTGACATTCAAATCTTATATTAGAAAAATGAAGGCGAAGGCAAACTTAAAATCGAATATAATTAGAATGTTACAATTTGGATCTAATCCACAATCTCTCTTGAAAATCTTGCATTCAATCGTTCTTCCATCTATTGATTATGCACCAATGATTTATTTATCTGCAAACAAAACTAACTTGAACATTTAAGACCCCATCCAGAACACAGAAATAAGGCTTTCTATTGGCGCTTTTAGAACTAGTCCCGCATGTAGTCTTCAAGTATTATCATCATGTCCTCCTTTACGTCTTCGAAGATTAAGATTTTTACTTAATTACACACTTAAAATTCTTTCGATGCAAAATCATCCTCTCTATTCAATGATAACTGATATTACGATAATAGAACACTTTAGGCAAAAACACCCAAGATCCTATCCATTCTACGTAAAAGCCGTAATACAAATGTCCCAAGTAACCTCGAAATACATAAAAGAGACAAATATTATAGAGAATAGGAAATTGTGTAACATTGTACCGCGGTGCTTTTCCAACATTAGCATTGATTTCTCCCTTGCAATATGTAGTAAACGCAATATGACATCTACTGAGATACAACGGAATTATCTTGAACTGATTAACACTACATACTGAGACCATTATTATTTTTTTTACAGATGGCTCTGTAATGAATGAAAGAGCGGGATTTGCCGTTTATAGTAATTATGCTATCATCACGAACTGGATTCCAGACTACTCTTCCATATACACGTCCGAATTACTTTTAATAAAAACTTGTATTGAGAATATTCTCAACTTTGATAGGAAAATTCTAATAATATCTGACAGTAAGAGCGTTCTAGAGGGATTACAAAATCCTTTTAGTAGTAACATGATCGTGAATCAAATAAGGGAATTTCTCACAAAATTGCCGGAAAATACAATAAGTTTTTTGTGGATATCAAGCCACTTAAGTATATCGGCAAATGATAAGGCAGATCTATTTGCGAAAAATTCATTGAAAGAATTAGTATCGACAAATTTCAGTTATCAACCCTCATATTATAAACAATGGATTCGGAGATACATAACTGATATTTGGAATGACTCTTGGAACAATGGTAACCGATCTGAATTATATTGGATATACAAGAATATTGAACCAAAATTTAAGGGAACATCATTACCAAAATCTCATTTTATTAAATTAAATAGACTGAAAATTGGCCACTGCTTATTCTCCCATAAATATATAATAGAGAAAACTCAATCTCCACTTTGTGGATGTGGCAATGTTCTAAATGTTTTCATATCATATCTTTAATGAGTGTAATCTTTTACAATCAAAAAGTGTAAAACACAAAATAGCCAGTATATAAACACTTACAAAAGAAAACAAATTTAATAACATTAGAAATGTTTTGGTGGAAATTAATTTATATAACTCGATTTAAATCTAATTATAACATCTCATATATTGAACTATATATTGTATTATAATAATATTTTTTATATTTTTCCACACATTTATACATATACATAAAATATTGTATATGAACTAAAATATAATGGCCTATATAACCTTCTAGTGTTGGGGCCTTAAATAAATAAAATAAATAAATTTCTATTCTTCCTTACCATACTTATCTCTCATATTGTATATAAATAAGTATGTACATATATATGAGTCGTTTATTTTGAAAGTGGTTTAAGTCCATTTTTAAAAAAAATTAGTTAATGATAACAATAATCACAATCCTATATAATCCTTTTTTTATAAACAATTTAAGTCTAGTATCATTAAAATCGCTATGATTTGGGGCACTTGAAAATTAGCTAGTTAACGAAATGCCTAAAAATTTATTTTGAAACTGGTTTCAGTCCATTGAAATCCATAAAATTGGCAGTAATATGGTTGAAAATTGTGCAATCGGCAGAAAATAATGCGGATATTATTGACCATAAGTTTTTACTATCAGGGCATTCATTTTTGCCAAATGATAGTGATTTAGGAGTGATAGAAATGACTTTGAGGAAAAATAATTTAATGTACGTACACCATGGTTACTATGAAGCCATAAAAACATGTCGAAAGAGTAACAAATATTATATTATGTAACGTGAATATTTTTTCTACAAAACCTCTTGGAGAAGCAATTCATAAAATATTAAAAAACTCTAGTGGGGAACCTGTAAACTGGCTAAGGATATGTTGGATGCGATTTATAAAAAATGAACACTATAAAATGATTTATAAAGAATCTATGGAAGTGTTCAAAATACTTAATTTATTACCTTGTCGGGAAGGACCAAGGAACTTCAGCAAAATAAAATTAACACCATTATACAAAAATGTACGACCCATTTCAACTCCTAAGTATAAGGATACCTATTTAGAGGAATAACTATCACTAGTGGAGTAACTTTAAGTGAAGCAATTAACTTATAATAATATTAAACAAAGAACACAAAGTGGACTTATTCGTTTTCACAAACAAAAAAGTCATTTTATTCATTTTGAAAGTGGTATAAGTCCATTTGAGGTTCTGAAACACAGCTTATTTTTCTAGTAAAGTTTACAAAACGTATTACGTTATATATTCTAACATGTTTAAGGTCACATAGCCATAAAAAGAACTTAATACCAGTTAACAATATTTTTGAAACAAAAATACATAAATGGACTTATACCACTTTCAAAATAAACAGCTCATATGTACATATATGCGTACTATAAAGTGTGTATATTTATTAGCACAACAAAGTTGAAATGTCGATTGTTGTCTTAATGGAATAAAACAGTGAAGAATTTCTATCATCTTTCAACTGACTTCACCTTTCATTTGTGCAGCTGCAAATTGAATTCAAAGAAAGAAATTTTCTCATCTTTTCTTAACGGAGAAGCAAATGAATTCCTGAATACTTTGCTGTGTCATAGAAATCCTTTTTGTATACTTTTACAGTCTTAAAGTCGGTATTGGAAAAAACAATATCTTACATTTGCATGTACGTAATTGATGAACTTAATTATTATATTCAGAATGATCCCATCGAGGTAAAGCACACGCTGAATAATTTGACTGTTTGCTATAGCAAGCACACTACTATCAAATAATACCAATGTATGATCAGGTGTCTTGCTTCATAGCAGGACTCACATTGCCTGAATTGGCAAGGACTATTTAAAATTGATTTCAATCACTGCGACTACTCTCACTATTGCGGCTATTGCGAAATGGAAGTGTACGTGAATGATTTTTGTTGACCTGCATGTGTAAGGATTATAAATCTATTGAAAGGGCTGAGAGCATATTAAATTTTATTTGCCGATGGCTATCTCCGGTTCGATGCAGATTTCTTTAATTTGTTTTACCATTCCCGATGGCCTAATAAAGATATTGTTCTAGCCACTAGACGACACAATTGTAAAGCTGTAGTATCTGCCGCATTCAACAGATTTTTGCATATGCTCATATTGGCACGGCATAGAGTCCTCAACTTTTGTCAAAAGCCGCCTTTTTACACCGAGAGGTACGATACGACATTAAATACGTGAGATTTCTTTCTCTTTTGATAAGGATTAGTCTCGCATCAATTACACTATGCGACAAAATACAAAAAATTAAATACACCCGAGTAACTACCTAGTCTAAGTTTTTCAGTTAGTTGAGTAGGACACAAAAATATTTTTTTTTTATTTTTCTCGAACCATCCAAACTTGTTCTATTTGAGAAAAACGGGGTTTTCGATATTTTCACACAAAATTATTGATTACCCAAATATGTTTGAATATATTTTAAAAATAAAAAGGTTTTTAGAAAGGGGAGAGATTAACCTTTAAAACGGTATACATAAACATTTTGTTCAAACCTCTATGTTATGTGTTTTGATGAGACAGCATATATAACATGACCGTTATACTCTTTAAATAATAACTACGGTAATTTTTCTCCAATTTTATCACACGAAGTGTCAATCGCTTCACAATATAATGCACTTTCTGAATGTCGCCACTTATTTTATATTCTTTTAATTAAATTTTGCAATTAAGAATGGCCAAATTTGAAAAAATAAGAAAAAAATCATATTTTCTAAGTTTACCCGATCAAAACTCATAACATATAAGTTCGAACAAAATGTTTATGTATACCGTTTTAAAGGCTAATCTCTCCCTTTTCTGACATCCTTTTGATTTTTAAAATATATTTAAACATATTTGGGTAATCAATAATTTTGTGTGAAAAGATCAAAAACCCGTTTTTGTCAAATAAAACAAGTATTTTTGGTTTCTACTCGACTAACTGAACAACAACTTACACTATGTAGTTATTCGGATGTATTTTCACTGTCGCACCGTATTATTATTCCATTATTAATTATTTTCTATTAAATTATCACCAAGCCGCCGTATATTTCATTTGTTTTATTTGTACCACTACCGTTTAGGTTAGTTTAGAGGACGTGAACTTGTCAATTAAGACAAGTGCAGTACCCGGAGGTCGAGTTGACCCATTGTACAACGATCTAGTTTCCCACACCACTTATGTTGTGTATATTAATTGTATACAGGAGTGGTGGGACCTACAGTTTAAAGTCAACTCCGAACGACATATTTTTGAGAAACTTTTTCATGGTGATTTTATTTACTCTTAGAGCCAGAAATCTCCTGAGAGGCAGTCGCTGAAGAAATACTTTTTGTTTTATGTCTTGATGTCTGGCCTGGGGCTCGAACACTGGCTTTACGTCTAATAAGCCAACACACTACCTACGAGACTACGGCGACTTCACCACTACCGTTAATTTGAAACCAGTTTCAGTTTCCACTAGAGTAACATGAATTGTGTCTGCTAAAGTAACATTCGTAGTCGCCGTAGTTTGGTAAATGGTGTATTGGTTATTTATTTCATAAAAATCAAAGAGCTTACAAATGTTTTGACAGATATATTTTGCAGACACCTGCAATTAGGGTCTAAAGACGTTACTTAGTCTAGACTGTCCGTGTGTAATTGGATTTAATGTTCTTTCTTTCTGACTTAATTCGTATGGTATCTAAAGGTTATTCGAATTTAATTAAATATTTTATTTATTTTTATTGGAGTTTATATTTCTATTTTCGTTTTTATTATTAAATTTTAATAATAGTGCTTACATGCTGAACCGTTATTTTCCGTCGATTGCTTAATCGAGCTCTGTAAGCCGAAACAAGGACGTCATATGATGAAAGTGATTTAATCTTATTTTCTGCGCTGCCTCGAGAGTTGGCACTGAAAGTACTTTCCTACTTGGATCCTAAAGATCTGTTAAGATCTGCCCAAAAAAGTCGCAGTTGGCGTTTCTTATACGATAACAATCTTTTGTTAAAGAAAATGCCGCCAGGTGCAAATACTGACTGAACCACGTATCGATCGTTCAAAACGCGGCAGAACTAGTAACACGTGACTGACAGCATCGCCTTGGGAAGTTGCTTACATATGTCAATGCATAATCGGAATGAACTGACTTTCACGACTTATACTCAAACCTAAAGTGCTCAAATAACACGATGAACATGTAATAACATGTTTGCAATTTACCGAAAATCGTATTGTGTGCGGTTAAACTTGGGATTAGTTAAAGTTAGCTTTAACTAAAGTTTACTTTATCATCTGCACCGCACAGAATACGATTTTTGGTAAATTGCACTTTAGGTTTGACTATAAGTCGTAAGAGCTAGTTATTTTTGATTATGTGTTGACGCATGTAAGCGGTTTACTAAGGCGAGTGAACTAAAGTTCACTTTACCTAAAGTTAACTTTCTTCGTTTAACTTCTCTTCGTTGTGATAACATAATGCAGAAATAAAGTTAACTTTTTCAAAAATATGACAATTGCCACTGGCAACAACGAGATTTTTTGTGTTGTATTTTCTCATTTTGTTTATGTTTGAAGTTGCCATATTGAAAATAATATATAATACGGCAAGTTTAAAGATAAACCTTAACCTTAAAAGTTAGATGTAGGATGATCTCCTCTTTAGCTTAATGCTCACTTCTACCTTATTGTCCACGTATAATAATGAAAAACAATTTATTTGCCCATTAAAAACCTCTCTTTGGCAAGTTTTAATAATGACCCCAAAAATTTGATATACGGTTACTGGAATATGTTTTCGTACATTAGTTGGTGGAGATTTTGCAAAAGTCTGGCAATATCATTATCTCAGGTAGTACTTTTGAAGTATGGGACATGGATACAGAAAGTGTGTGCATATACTTTTAGGTCATTCAACAGTGCGTTGTATGCATCTACATGGCAATAAAGCTGTGAGTGGCTTGCGTATATGTGGTTTTGAAAAAGGCATAAGTTTTGGTCATTTAGCGGCCATGTGTTTTTGTTGTGTGCAATATTATGGTAAATTAATTGTATTAGGAGCTTATGATTATATGATAAAAATATGTCATCCAGAAAGATCCAAATGTCTACATACTATGTAAAGCCAATCGCGTTTACTCATTACAATTTAATGGAACATAATAGTTTAACTTCCTGTATGGAGCTACGTAAATATCTGGTAATGCCGATTTAACCATTAATGAATGGGATATTACCACTGTTCAGTGTTTACAAACTTTACAAACTGTAATCGGATGTTACATACTTTTTGTCACCAGTTTCGATGATGGTACTGTGAAATCATGGGCAGTTAAGACTGGTGAATTTATACGTAATTTAGTTTCTTTAGATTGGAGAAGATCTGGTGGTGTTGGAGTATAACTTCCAACGATACAAAACCTATATGCATAGCTGCCAGATTTGACGATTTATCGTCATTTTGACGATTTTGAGCTCCAAAAATATCATATTGACGATATGACGATTTATGTCCTTATTTTGACGATTTTTGGAAATTAAAAATTTACATCATATTCTTTACTTTAGTACATTAAAAGCCACTTTAAACTTTGTACTTGCTTTGCAATTGTTACTATTGTAAATTTAGGTTAATAATAACGAGGAGTGAAGTATTATATTTTTAAGTTATTTGCGAACACCTGTGATGATTTTTATATATTTTATGCCTTTTTCGTCCCTAAAAATCCGAAAATTACAACCTCTGCAGGAAGGGAGTTCCACATACGAATAGTCCGACCAAAGAACGAATTTTGTCTATAATTCAGTGTGCGATTCACTGGTCAATCGACCACATACGGATGTGTTCGCCGAGAAAGACGAGAATACACGATTTTCGGGAACAAGCCGCCTTATTTCGTGAAACACAAGCCACATTACAACGATGCTCCAAAGAATCAATAGAGTTCGATACGTCGAAATAGACGTTGAGGCATCGGCCTATACTTGAGAGTTGTATTCTATTCTCTTTCGGATATAAATAGGTGAATGTCAGTGATATAAAAAGGTGAATTGATTTGTCCACATTTTAAGTTAAGTTAGGTTAGAGTGGCAGCTTTGATAAAAAAAACTCATTTAAGCACGCACGGGCGAAAGCAGTTCCTTTACTGTCCAAGTTCTACCAAACCCGGGAAGAATAAATAGTTGGCCAGCGCAAAAGCTGCACGCCCACATACATAAATCATGCAAATTTTAAATTTACTTTAAAAATGTGTTTTTTCCAGAAGTGCATGAATAATGCTGTAGAAAACACGCAGTTAGCTGTCATTCAGAAAAAGTAGCTGTAAAGTGCCGATAGCAAGCCTTCTTCATTCTTTTTTGCAATTGTTTATTAGAACACGGCGTATATAGTTCTGAGAAATATCTTGTCATTAGGCTTAATAATAAACAAGCGATATAACAGAAAAAGAGTGAAGACTCAACTCTCAATAAAAAAAATAATTTTTATTCGGACAACAGGCTTCGTTTCCATGTCATTAATTAGGTTTCTCCAGCTCATGGGACAATAGAACTTTGCCCATTGAATGTTACTCTTGGCACAGTCTGACATTAAATTTATCAACTGACTAAGGATTTATGACTTTAGCATACGTAACGAGTTGTTATTAAACCAGAAAAGTTAACGCTAAGAAACCAAATCGCAAACAAACCCGGAAGCCAAAGGAATATTTGATCTGTAAAGCCTAATAAAGGGTATAAAATATTTTTTACGACAGCCTATTTGGGATTGTTATTGAAACTCATGTATACATATTTAAATGTTTTGTGAATACTAAGAAAGGAAAACGACAGCCATTGGTTGAAATTAATGGCTCCAGAAAGTACAGGTAGCTGGTAGACCTAGTGAGAAATGAATACAAGAACACTTTATAACGGTAGCTGTTTCTACCAAAAATACAAATGTACACGAAAGGGTTGAACTGGCCGTATGAGTTCAATTGCTCTGTTGAAAGAACAGGTAGCTGGTTGACCCTCTGTGAAATATCTGTAAGAACAAATCGAACGTATATATTTGTCTTGACTGACAGGTTCTAATGCAAACAAAAATTTCCAAAATGGTTTCCGCCTATAAAATGCGTGAAGCTTGGCTAATAAGATCAACATCAACAACATCAGCGGAAAATCGATAGAAAAATGGAAGCAACCAAACAAGTGAAATTTGACGAACTGCTCGACAATTGCATAGACATGTCGAAAGTGAAGTTGGAGGCTTTAAAGGCAAAAATTAATACGAAAATCTACTCAATTTTTAAAATAGAAGATTTTATATACAATGAATTAAAATTGGAACAATTTATCTGTCCGATGAGGATGCATATTCACATAACTGAATTTTTAAATGGACCTCTGGTAAAGCAATTCATATGTGAAATATGGCCGATTTTATTAGCGGCTGTAGAGAGTTTTGCTAGCACAGCAAATGATACGGTGGAACCGAAGAAAGATGAAAATCTAAAGGAAGTACATATTGAACCGACAAAAAATGAAATTCTGAATAAAGTATTCTCGTCTAAACCTCGAAAAGACGCCGAACGATCTCAATCTCGATCCAGAAAACAAGGCTACATGGTTGATGGCGGAAAGGAACCACCAGTACATCGCGAAAAACATGATGAATCTGCATTGCTTTCTCGGTCCACCAATAGCCGAAACAATGGTACGGGAAGTGGCACAAAAGCAGACCAAAAGCAACCATTAGTGGCGTCCAAAACTTTCGGTTCCAGCCTTAAACCAAAACAACCCCTCAACGTGTTGAATGACAGAAAACAACCACAAGTACCTCCTAAAACTTTGAGTTCCAAACTAAAACTACTAGTACCATCCAATAGTTTTGGTTCCAGCCTTAAACCAAAACAACGCATCAACATGTTGAATGGTGGAAAACTACCACAAGTACCTCCTAAAACTTTGAGTTCCAAACTTAAACCACAGGGACGTATCAACATATCCAAAGTAAAATTGGACGTATTAAAGCCATGGATAAGCAAGAAAATCGCCGATATTTTGGAAAGAGAAGATAATGTTGCCGTAGAGTTCATTTGCAATAAATTAAAACAGGATCAAATGCTTTGTAAACAGAAATTCCAAATTAGAATTGCTGGATTTCTAAATGGTGGCAAAGCACAGAAATTTGTGTGTGAATTATGGCCACTTTTGTTATCAGCCCAAGAGAGTGAAAGCGGTATACCAGCTGCGTTGATGCAGCAGAAGAAAGATGAAAGTGTAAGAATTGGAGAGAATACAAAACATACGAATGCAGAACAAAAGCAACACTTAACTACCAGTACTTTAAGCACCAAGAATTTACAGCCAGATGAGGAAAATAATAAAAATTCTATGAATATTAAAAATCAAATACCTAAACAGGGCAAGTCTGGATCAAAAGATAATAAAATTGATGAAAACAAATCCAGCAAGCGTTCCACCACAGATATGAAATCATGTACTAAGCCTGTAGAACATCATTCTGAAAAATTAAGTGCTACTGGTGCTATCAAAAGCAAACGTCAGAACATTGATGGTACATGCGGCTTAGACGGTTTTGCAAACATTTGTATGTATTCCCCCAACAGAAAAATGCAAATGCAATTTCACAGGATCAACATCATTCTTCACATTGTGCAGAAATGGACGAATTATTGAAACTTTGGAATGAAGCACCCGATAAGGAAACAATTCTATTATCAGACAAGTTTATATATCCTGATGAAAAAAATATTGAAAAACAAACAAACGCCACTTTGTTGAAAGCAACAACATCTGTTACAAAATCAGATCATAAGCAGCAAAGACGCAATATTGTAAAGGTAGTTAAAACAGAAGACGAGATAAAATCTGTTCGCGAAGTACAATCACTTAAGCGTACACACTCGTCAATGATTAGTGAAAGCAAAAATCAAAAAAATATTTCCTCCAATAAGGATGAAAAGGAGCCAGCTAAGAAAAAACACACAAAGACAAATGCAAAGAAAGCCTCATCGAAACTGAGTTCGGACAAAGCCTCATCAACTAAGCCAGAAGCTAAACCAACACAACAGGCGAACCACAAGAAATCTCACAATGAAATTAATAAACCTGAGTTTGAGCTTTTTGGCAGTATCAGTAGCGATGAAGAAAAATGCAGTCCAGGACAGAGAAATTCAGAAACTAGAACGAACAACAGAGAACTGAACACTCTTGAACTTGATCTTTCAAACAGCAATGATGAAGAAGAAGTCTAGAATATCCGCTGCAAAGGAGATAAATTTGGTAAAACAAGAATAATGATAGGGGACGACGCTCACGAGGAGTTTAATTTTAGAAAAAAATATTTATTATTTGTAGTCATAATTCGTATAAGTTTTGTATTGTATGTTACAGGTATTTACATTGTATACATATGTACGTCATTAAATAAGTAATTTCTTGATTTATTTTAAACGTAGATCGAGCCTTAAAAAACTTCATAAGCCAAGCTTATGTATCACTTTTGATACATACTTGTAATATAGAATTTTCGCAATTATTGATAGATTTTGTCAAAAAATTTAAATGTTTCGATTTACTTTAATTCATTTTAATAAAATTATATTATATTATTACGTTTTATTATCACTTATGAAATTTATGCCAACATTTTTGACGTGTTGTGCTATGCTGCAATGGCTTTTTATGCAAAAATTAAACACTTCATGCCAGCTTGGTTTTATTTTTTTCTAAATGGTAAAATTTTGATATCTAGCACTCTTCCTTTGTGGCGATTTATAAGTTTTCAATTGTTTCGATATGGCAGCTTATTGTCATTCGCATAAGTAACGCTCTCAATGGAGTCTGAAGCCTGATTGTACAAACCATTTTTATATTTCGTTAAAAATATTTGTTATCAACGTGCTGTGAGGTAAAAAAGATTCCCGTTGCAATAGAACATCGATTGTCAATAACAATGCTCTCTCTTTGATTCCTCTCGGGAATGGTTTTCCCCAAATACTTGAATCTAAAACTGCCAATTCGATTTCGGTGGACCACGAAATTTATAACGACCAGTTTCAATTAGTTACTAATCTAAAGCGACAAAATTAGTGGGAATTTCAATAATTTCAGCTCATTTTTCGAAAAGGTGTAATAGGTGGAAATTTATCATAATTTTTGGGTTGCACATCATCAAAGCGAATGATTTTCTGTTATCTCATACTTACGTAGTTGACCGAAATATTAATATCTGTAATATCTATGAAATAAAACGTAGGACAAAACACTTTTTTTCTTGTGTTTGTCTGTCACGTGAGATAAATATGAGAAGAGCAGTAGGAAAGGCGCTACAACATTTTGGGAAGCAGCTGCTGGCAATCTGCGTGAAAATTGGTAATATTTTCTCTTCCCAAACTACGGTTCTCTGTTCCAAGTAGTACCATCTTTGGCGATAAACATCCTATTGTCATGATTGTTGCTGCCAATACTTTCATCAGTTCATAGGACGAGCTTCTGTTTTCTTTTTTTAAGAGTCTTCGTGTACAGGAAAATACATACATACATACAAAAAAAAATACATACATACCTACAAAATCGATCATTACAACCTTCGTTGTAAATTGGAAATGTCTGACCTGAGATTTGAATCTTGGTCTGACGTCTAATAATCTAACACGTTTCATACTAGACTACGACTACTTCAATCAATGTCAAGAATTTGTCCAGAATCCAGAACAGAAAATTCAACCTCTTCACTTTCATTCAACACTTAAGTTTCAATTTCTTCTCAAATACCGTAAATAATGTATTATTTACTATAAAACTTTACAAAATCTTTGAAAACTTAAAAAAATTACGTACAAAATACCAAAGAATCCCTATGGAAGTCGTTTGTATCAAAAATGATACATAGGCTAGAATTTTGAATTTTTTAGCTCCTGTTTGAAATTTTCTTTTTTTTATTTGGTTTAAAATGATGGCGATAACAATACTAACGAATTAAGAAAATATCACGCATCTAACTTTTTCTCAAATAAAGTTATATACACCCAAACCTTTTTTACACGGTAGATTTGTTCCAGTGGATACCGTGTAAAAAAACGCGTAAAAAAGACAAATATTGTGTATGTATGTAAGTGTATAAACAAACTGAAAAGATATACATAGGATTGATGCAGCTGCCTACATATGCCTAAAAAATTGAATAACTTTATAAAAACGCACAGATTTAGTTCAATAGTATACACAGAGTTTTTATTTTTTTTCATTTTATGATTATAAAAAAATAAAGAAAAAACTTAAAAATTCTCTTCCATTTACAAAAATAAAATTAGTTATCAAACTCTTAAGACAATTAGGAACGGAATTATTTTCAAAAAAATTTTTTTTATTTTTTTCGGAGTCAGTTTCTGATAGCAAGCGCATTCTCTTTTGCTGGGGTGGCTCAATATCAGTCTCGTCAGTAGAAATACTTATTCCTTCTACATCTTCAGAAGCTGCTTCTGGTGCTGGCTTATTTCTTTTAACAGCAAATTTTGTTATAGTGCGTTGTGATCCAACTTTGGAAAGCTCTTTATAGAGCTCTCTGTATCTAGCCATACATGTTTGTAGGCCTGATTGAAATTTCACAGCTCTTGCAATTACGTTATCACATGGCAAAAAGTGTTCTGCCAACTTATTTGCCATTTGAAGACCGTCAAGTATCAACATGGCAGTTATTGAAAAAAAATCGTGTTATTTCAAATTCGCGTAAAAAAAACCGTGTAAAAACAGGTTTGGGTGTAGTCCCAAAAATTGAAATGTATCATTTTTGATACAAAGTTCGATCTGCGGTTACACAATTTTTAAAATATTAAGAGATAGTAAATACAACTCATCGGTAATAAGTTACGGACTACTTTAGAAATTATGTAAAGTATTACTTGTCATGATCATCCTATTTAGGTCGAGTAAAAATAGTTCGCAATGTTTGTCGACTTAATGACATAGTATGATGACATAGTTATTGTAGGTGACTTTAACAATAACCTTCTACTTGATAATCCCCTTATTGGACCAATGCTCTCACTTCACCTCAGCCCTGTAAATGTGTCAACACCTACACATTTCCACTCAACATCCAGTAGCTTGATAGACCTTATATTTGTGAATCACATTGACAGGATATTGTTATATGACCAAATTTCTGCTTCCTGCTTCTCCAACCATGACCTTCTCTTCCTTAATTATAATTTGTCCGTAACTCGTCCCGTGGACAAATATATTACGTATCGTGATTTTGGAAACATTGATTATGCAACTCTGAATATTGAACTGGATAGCGTATCTTGGGACCAGGTATACACACTGGGTAATGCGAATGACCAATTATCGTTTATTCAGGACAGAGTGCGTTTGCTCTATGACAGGTGCGTTCCTGTCAAAACCAAGCACATCAAACCTAAACAACAGCCCTGGTTTAATGCGGAAATAAAAGCACTCATTGAGAGGAGGGATAGTGCTTACAGGAGATGGAAGAGGTTTAGGACGGATGATTTGAAAGCTTTACATAGATTTACACGGATGGAAGTTACCAGGAGCATAAGAACTGCAAAAAGATTGTATTATGGCGGAAAGTTTTCTAATGCTATGGACAACAAGTCTAAATGGAATGTAATTCGTGAAATAGGAATAGGCCGAAAATGTCCAAAGGCTGATATTGATGTGGATGTGGACAAGCTTAATGACCAGTTCGTAAATTCTAGGGTCCCAAGGTCTAATGGTGACTTGTATGATGACCTCTGTTGTGTTCCACCACAGTATTCCTTTAGCTTTCGTTGCGTAAATCAGTTTGAGGTTTTGGAATGTATTTCAGAGGTAAAATCAAATGCAGTTGGTTCTGATGATTTGCATCCTTTATTCTTGAAGGCTCTGACTCCTAAACTTTTGCCTTACTACACTTACTTGTTCAATACAGTTCTGACTAAGTCTTCTTTTCCTGAAAGTTGGAAACTGGCTAAAATCCTTCCCATTCCCAAAACTAATTGTGAGTTCAGGCCAATTGCAATCCTTCCTTTTTTATCCAAGGTATTGGAGAATATCATGGCCAGACAAATCGATGAATATCTGAGGGGCCACAATTTCTTAACGGTTAATCAGTCGGGCTTCATGAAAGGTAGGAGTTGTACTACCGCTCTGGTAAATGTAGTTGAGGAACTTAGGTCGGAACTAGATGGGAATAGTGTGGCGTTCTTGGTTCTGCTTGATTACTCTAAGGCTTTTGATACAGTCGATCATGCGGTTCTATTGAAAAAGCTCCGAAAACTGTTTTATTTCTCCGAAACTGCCTGTAATCTAATTTATTCTTATTTGACGAACAGATTTCAGAAGGTTCATTTCAATGGCAATGTTTCGGATCCACTTACTATTAGTAGAGGTGTTCCCCAGGGGTCTATACTTGGACCTTTGCTGTTTTGCATGTACATAAATGATCTACCTGATGTTTTGGTTAACTGTAATGTTCACATGTATGCTGACGATGTGCAGCTTTACACATATACTCCAAGGGAGAATATTTATTCTTGTTTGGACTACATTAATCGTGACTTAGCAAGGATTGACGGATGGGCCTCGGCCAATGGACTATGTATCAATCCTTCTAAGTCTAAATGTATTACACTTTCGAGAACAAACGGATCATTTGTCATACCTGAATTGAGTATCAGGGGAAATAAAATTGAATTTGTCAGGTCGGCTACTAATCTGGGTATTGTCTTTAATGACAAATTATCGTGGTCTACCCATATAAGTGTCATTGTTGGCAGAATTTATGGCATGCTTCGAAATTTGTGGGCTGTCATTGATTCAACTCCTTTTGTCATTCGCATGCAACTTGCTAAAACTTACTTGATTCCGGTACTTTTATATGGATGTGAGATATACGCAAATTGCAGTTATGATGACAACCAGAAACTTAACCTGGCGTACAATAACATAGCCTGGTATGTTTTCCTTAAGGGGCGTCGGGATCACATTTCTCATTTAGCTTACCTGATTCTTGGTATCAAATTTGATAATCTCCTGAAAATTAGATGCCTCCTTCTACTTCATAAAATAATTTACACGAAACAGCCGAAGTATCTATATTGTAAAATTAAGTTTGCTAGATCCCACCGGGGTGTGGGGATTATACAGCAACGATTCAGGACTCTTCTGTCTCAGCGACAGTTCTTTATACACACCATTAGTCTTTGGAATTCCTTACCAAATAACATCCAAAATCTGGGCAATGCAAACGCGTTCAAAAAGGAGTTATTTAAATTATTTTCATAATTAAAATTTTAACCTCATATTTGTAAATTTTGTGATTTTATTTTTTAGGTCATCATTATTATTGTTATTATTATCATTATAATTATTATTATTATTCTTATTATTATTATTATTATTATTTTTATACTTTACCTTCTTAATTTAATTTAATATTTATATACATAAATTAACTTTCTCTAATTTTTTATATTTAATTAATGTTAATTTTTTATACCTTATTGATTGTAAACATAGCACTGTCACTTATAAGATTTAGTATCTTGTTGTGCTATGTAGATCATTATAAATCAAATAAATAAAATAAAATAAAATAAATAAATAAATAAATAAATAATTGATTTTCATTTTGTATCAATTCGCTTTCAATTGAAATAGAATTTAAACTTTTAATTTAAACAAACAATTTAAAAATATTTAACAATTATTTTAATACGAATTATTATTAAATTTGTTGAAAAGAATTCTCTAAATATTGATTTGAAAAAGCTTTTAATTTTTACTCATTTTCTTTCCATTTAATTTAAAATAGAAGCTACTATAACGGCTGATTTGTACTTTTTGCTTGCTTTGTAGTCTGTTACAGATATGTTAAATCCAGGTTAGATTGCTGTTCACACGCAAGTTCACCCGGTGGCCCATTGTATTACCAAGTATGACGTAAGTCCCCTTTAATGGGGAATTCGAACCACACTCAGCTTCGTATGAAACTTGCAAGTTCTCTTAGTGGCACATTTGCCACCATGGTCAGGTCACCGATCACCCAAAAGCACATAACGTCTGTTCTGAAATGCAAGGCACTCGCATAAAAGTTGTTTTACCGATTCCGTTTCCTTCATTTCACGGCAGCTTCTACAGTAATCCTGGTGGAAGAGATCGAAATTGTCCACTGCTGGACACAGCAGTTTTGAAATTTGGCAACCAAGTATGTTGGATCTCCGACGGCTTGTTCAATTCCATGGTGCTTTTTCCAGTTTGGAGGAGTATAATTGTAGAGGCAAATATATCCCCTCTCACGTCTGTTTCTCTGACATCTCCGATACCTTTCATGCCAGTTGGTCCGTCTTTTCGTTTTCCTCCATACCACAGTCTCTCTGAACTAAGTAGAGGCGGGTATTGTGTCGTCGTATACGCTGCAACTGCTGATGCCCTTTGTTTTCACGAAATGAGATCCCAGCGCTTTGACCGCAACTTGACTGTCCACACATATGATTAAGTTCGAAGGAAGTGCGTGCTGCACTGAAATGCTCTGGTCTCGTTGAGTGCCAGTTTATCGGAATAGATCCCAGATTCAGTTCCACATTCCATTTTCGAGCCCTTGGTGAAGATCGTTATATCACCGTCACCGATGATAGCTACAGCAGCCCATTCTTCTCATGTGAATTTGGTATTTACATCCGAAAATAGTCTCTAGTAAAATGTAGTTTTTATACAATGGGTCAATTCGGCCTCCGGGTACTGTACTTGTCTCGATTGACAAGTGAACGTCCTCTAACCTAACCTAAGCATGTAGGCACATCTAAAATGTGGGGAATTTGCTGCAAATTCATGCAGTATCGAAGCTTGGCTCCTTCATTAATCGAGTTTTGCTAGGTTGCAAGTGATTGGTCTACTGTAGAGGGTCGTTGGATGGTGACTGATCCATCTATCATTACCTCTGCGGATAAGTATCTATTAAGTGTAGTAGAGAGGAACTGACTGACTTCTAATCTTTCTGAAGAAGCAATGCACGTTGTTGATGCTATGCGGATTATTTGAAACAGGCTAATAAAGCTTTTTAATTTTATAAATTTTGAAATTATTACGACGATTTTACTTTGTCTTCTCCGAGGTTGAAAACTGAATTACTCTGGATTGAATTTAAACACCAGGTCACTTAAGTTGCTGAGGGAATCATATATTACATGCCACAGTTTCTTTAAAATTTGGTCGTAGCAAATTGGTAGATTGTTTCTAGATGCGGTGTTGCAGTTATGAAATAGGAAAATCAAAAGTTTTGGACTTGACCGCCCTTGTAAATAAATATCTTAAATAAAACATTTTATGTTCTAATCGAGTCTTTAATATTCTTAAGCTGAGTACATTAGTAATATTTTTTACAAGACTGTTGTTTTCAATGCTAAGTCTTGAAAGTTTTCTAAATAAGTTTTCCAATTCGGTATTTATCAATCTGTTGAACACAAGTTTTAGAAACTTTCAATTTTGAGGAAGGAAAGTACGAAAATTACTTTATTATGAGATTTACTTCACAGGGTTAATTTATATGGAAAAAATTGAAGAAAACCGTCTGACGCAACTGTACCTCAATCTATAGTTGGCTTGTTTGTTTGACAAAATCCAAGGTTACGCAAAGGTAGCAAAAAAATATTGAAATTTTTCGATAAAAATAAATCTGTTGGAAAAACAGTGTTCCGTAAAGTAATTAAAAATCAATAACCAAACTGAGTCAAATTGTTTTTTACGTAAGTCATAAAAAAACTTAAAAAGGATTGAGATTTGCCAAAAACAATATGAGGAATTACCGCTTTCTGTAAGAGGTACCTGTCTGTACATGCATGCTCTGTGAAATGACACCCCAGATAGGTAGACTCACATGAGCATAAAAGCACATGAGAATTTTTCAAGCAGTAACAGTTCAGCATTGTGACAAATTTTTTTTTGCGATTTGAACTATATTTTCTTGAAATTTTTAAAAGTTCATAATGGCACCCGTACCATCCAGAAATATTAGAAGCAGCCCTGTAAAGGATCCATTACATAAGGTCCAGCCATCAAAACTTAGTGTACCGCCGTGAAACGTTAAGCAAGGCAAATGCAGGAGTTATGCGCAAAGCCTGTATAAAACTGTAGCTAACGGAAAAACTCATCACGAATGTAATGAAAAATGCACTAAAATGTACTCCAGGTGAGTTGGAGACACTTTACCGGGAAACTATTTTCAAAACGGATTTGAAACGACACGTAGCAAGCACGAAATTTTGTCGATCTATGCAAATAAAGAAAAAGAAACAGCAACAGAGAGAAAAAGCGAAACAATGGGAACTGCAACCACATCCGGCTTATAGTGACAGTATTGATAATATTACCATGGAAGATATTCAACCGATTGATGACGATGTATATATATGGGACTCAAAAATTTAAAAGATCAGAGTTAATAATAGAGAGTACCAGGGAGCATATTGGTTCTAGGATGCCTTAGAGAACTTTTATGACACTTAAAAGAATAATTATGGATGGAAAAAATATGAATGCCAGTTCTGCCATTTGGGAAAATAACACGAAAGAGGATGAATAAAAAGTGGCAAAGACTCTTCTCAAACCAAATTGTTGGAAAATTACAAAGTGAACCTTTAGACCATTCAAGATTACCTGCCTTTATGTAGGACACTGCAGACTCTTAGTACACATGTTCAGAATGGCGATCGTTGAGCCCAATGTGGAGATTCTGTGATGATGAAAATGAATCATCAGAACATATTCTTGAAACCAGTGATTAAGACATCGCCAAAGGATAAGTATACGTCGGGATTTGGGCTGGTATTTCGTCTCGCTGACACTGAGCAGCATCATGTAGTCTGTCAGGGAAGTAGGTTTCGAGAAGACATTGCAGAGACACCCTTTTATAGATTTAGGGTTAGGCAATGGACCCAATGATCAACAATAATAATGAAATACCGGCTGCTGTCTCACAAGCTTTCTGCAGCATATTATTGATTGTGTGTTAGTCATTTATCATTGTGCACTATTGAAGTTATTGACTCAGAGTTTACTCCGTATATATGAATGAGTTCCTCCAAAGTTTTCAGTTAAAAACGAGAAGAATCTTATCGGTCTGTAGTCTTTTGTTGTTATGTGGCTCACTTTCAGCGGCTTGTAAATGAAAACTATCCTCACCTCTTTCCACCCAAAATCCACTCGATGCGAGAATTGATACCGTCTGTCGCCTGTCCGTTGCTGTCGGGTAAATGCCATACGTTCCCACAGATCAGCTTTTGCTTTAAACGTAGCAAAATGAGCATCGAAAACTATGTACCTAATGCACGCTCCACAGATGCTGTTACCAATGAAAATATCAACAAAGAAAAAACTGAATATTTTAAAAACGATTGCTTCAAGTGCTACAAAATCGTTTAAAGCAAATCGGTGGCCATAAACTAGATTTGTTTTGTTCTTTTTCTTCCTTTATTGTGCTCTCATGACACATTTACCCCATCCACTTATTACTGCTTTCATCAAGTTTCATATCTGCAGTATATTAGTAGGTTAGAGGACGATAAAACTTTCCACATTAAGCATGAGTCTTTCTTAAAAATCAGCGCTGTCTGATTTTAAATTATCCGGCTTATGTAGCATTTATGATTTTACCATTCGTAACGAGACTTTTCAACCGAAAAAGTTAACGTTAAGACATCAAATTTCCAAAAATCAAGGACACCAAAGAAATATTTGATAACGATAATGAAGGATTTAAAAATATTTTTCACGACAGCCCATGAGGGATTATTATTGAAATTCAAGTTAATAAATTAAAATGTTCTTTTTTTTAATACTAAGAATGAAAAACAACAGCCATTGGTTGAAATTGATGGCTGCAGGTAGCTGGTTGAGGTACCCAGTGAGGTAGCCATGTGAACCAAGCTCATATTTGTTACCTGTGTAGCATAAATACAAATTTGCATTAAAGGTTTGGGCCAATATGTTCAATTGCTATTTTGAAATATCAGGTAGCTGGTTGACCCTCTGTAGAATATCTATGAGAACCCATACGCTAAATAAGGTACCTGCTCTAGCGAAAACACAAATTTCCAAAATGGTTTCCGTCTATAAAAAGTATGGACCTTGTCCGATAAGTTCATTTACACGATAGTTTCAGTAGACAACAGACAACATCAGCGCAAAATTAAAAATGGAAGCAAATAAACAAGTAAAATCTGGCGAAGTGCTCGACAAGTGTATAGACATGTCGAAAGTAAAACTGGATGTGTTAAAGGCACAAATTAATATGAAAATCTCCAATGTTTTTCCAATTGAAAAGTTCGTATACAATGAATTCAAATTGGGAAAATTTGTCAGTCCGATGACAATGCGTAGAAATATGACTGAATTTCTAAATGATCTCCGCGTCAAACAATTCATATCTGAATTATGGCCGATTTTATTAGCGGCTGAAGAGAGTGCTGCGAGCATACCAAATAAGCCTATGGAGCCGAAGAAAGATGAAACATCAAACCAAACTAAACATCGAAATGGAAATGAACAATCTAAATCTAGTTCACATTCTCGCTCCAGAAGGCAAGGCAACATGGTGAACAGTGGAAAGGAACCATTTGTACCTCCTAAAACTTTCAATCAAGATGACATTGAAAACAATATTAAGCATCGCGAAAAACACAGTGAATCTACATCGCTTTCTGGATCCCCTGAAAGCCGAAATAGTGGTATGGGAAATAGTACTAAAAAGGAACCACTAGTACCGTCTAACACTTTTTGTGCTAGCCTTAAACCACAACAACGCATCAACATGTTGAGTGGTGGAAAACACTCACTAGCACCTCCTACAACTTTGCGTTCCAAACTTAAATCACAAGGACGTATCGACATATCCAAAGTAAAATTGGACACTTTGAAGCCGTGGATAAGCAAGAAAATCGCCGATATTTTAGAAAGAGAAGATAATGCTGCAGTAGAGTTCGTATACAATAAATTAAAACAGGATAAAATGCTTTGTAAACAGAAATTACAAATCAGAATTGCTGGATTCCTAAATGGTGGCAAAGCACAAAAATTTATATGTGAATTATGGCCACTTTTGTTGTCAGCCCAAGAGAGTGAAAGGGGCATACCAGCCGATTTTATGCAGCAGAAGAAAGATGAGAATGTAAAGGTAATTGAAAAGGATATTAAGCATGACGAATCTGCATCACTTTCTCGGTCCACTAATAGCCAAATTAGTGGTGTTGGAATGATCACAAAAGTATATCAGAAGCAACGTTTAACCACCAGCACTTTAAGCACCAAGAATAAACACCCGGATAAGGAAAATGATAAAAATGCAATGAATTTTGAAAGTCAAGTACCTAAACTGGATAAGTCTGGATCAAAAGATAAGCAAATTAATAAAGACAAATCAAGCAAGCGTTCCGCGGATTGTTCTTCACAACACCGTGATACAGAACGTAGTCATAATTCAAGAAGTTCCACTTCACATAAGAAATCATCTTCTAAAATAGTCAGCAAGAGCCTTGAAAATCGTAGCGATGATGGTAAAGCATGCGGCTTAAACGGGTTTGAAAATAATTGTATGTTCTCACCTAAAACCGTACAACAAGAGACAAAAGCCATTTCACTAGATCAACGTCCTTCTACACCAATTGGAGAATTTTTGTCGGAACATTGTCAACAAACCCATGAGTTTTTGAATCTTTGGAACGAAGCACCCGATAAGGAAACAATTCTATTATCAACCAAGTTTATATATCCTGAGGAAAAAAATATTGAAAAACAAATAAACGCCACTTTGTTGCCAGCAGCAGCATCTGTTACAAAATCAGATCATAAAGAGCAGAAGCCGAATATTGACTTTGATAAGGTAGTTAAAGCCGAAGGCGAAATAAAAGCTGCCCGCGAACTACACTCACGTAAACGTACGCACTCGACTATGAGTAACGAAAGCAAAAGGTCCGAAAGTGATTCTTCCAATAAAGATGAACAGCAACCAGCTAAGAAGAGCCGAACAAAGGTAAAGAAATCCTCTACGAATTCAGACAAAGGCTCCTCAAGGAAGCCACAAGCTGAACCCAGTAAACAGAAGAAATACGATGAAGAACACCGTCCAGACAAAACCTCTTCTAAGAAGCCGGTAGCGGAATTGAAAAGAAATGAGGACCACAAGAAGTGTAACAATGACATGAGAAAACTTGAGTTTGAGCTTTTTGGCAGTATGAACAGTGATGAAGAAACCGTTTAAAATATACTCGGCAATGAAGACAGAAGCTATGGTATGGGACGATGCTAATGCAGATTATAATTTTGAAAAAAAAATATGTATTATTTCTAATGAATTCGTATAAGTTTTATATAAAATATCACATGACAATGTTTTTAATTTTTATTAAAGATTGATGTAATAAATTAATAGTTTTTAAAATTAATTTTTAATCTTAAGAAATATAAAATAAAAAATACAAAAAAAATTTATTCAATGTTCTAATTCAACTACTGTGCTAAAGAGGGAAGGAAAGGGTTATAAAAGTTTTTTTATATTCACAACTAAAAATGGAAATTGGTTTTGAATCTTATATTTACAGAAGAAATCATTGTTGTCATTACTTTAAATATTATTTTCCTTTCACGTTGTCGTTGAAGTCGCCGTAGTCTAGTAGGTTGTGTGTTGCCTTATTAGACGAAAAGCCAGGGTTCGAACCCCGGGCCAGACATGAAAGACAAAATAAAAAAAGTATTTCTTCGGCGACTTCCTGTCAGCAGATTTCTGGCAAAAACTCTGAGTAAAATAAAATTGCAATGAAAAAGTTTCTCAAAAATCTGTCGTTCGGAGTCGACTTTAAACTGTCGGTACACATCCTCTAACCTAACCTAAGATAGAACAGCTGGTTTTTGTGAAAACTAAATAAACACACTACGTTAGCTGTTCAAACAAAATGCCATGAAAAATTTCTTAAAAATTTGTCTTCCGGAGGAACAGATAAACCCTGACTATTATTAACGTCAGATTTGAGTATCCTGTATGCGCTTGCCGTAAGCTAGTAGGCAGTGTGTTGGCTTATTAGACATACAAAAAGTATTTCTTCGACGACTTCCTCTCAGCAGATTTCTGGCAAAAACCCTGAGAGTAAATAAAATTGCAATGAAAAGCTTCTCAAAAAAATCGGACGTTCGCAGTTGAATTTAAACTGTAGGTCCCGACACTCATAATAAAATTAATACGCAACTGGCTGAAGGGTTGCAATGAACAATTACAGTGGACAGCAAAATTCTTAGTACTCCAATATATTTTGACGAAAAAAAACAGTCCCAACAGCCTTAACACTCTTGCACAAAGTCCCGATATGTCTTCAAGAGAGAGATTTAGGAAATTATTTAAAAAACGTCTATGTAATCGCTAAACCTCAAACAAAAATCAATCGAAAAACTTGCTCATGGTGCCATAAGAACATATTAAACAAAACTTGTACATTCAATTCCAAATGGGTTAAATGGAGCACTTTACCTCCAGAGATATTCTTCGAAATATAAGGGATAACATTTTCATATATTAGACCTTTGAATTTTAAATTTACTCAGGGTTCTCCTTGGGATACCTATGGAGTCATCTGAAACTATTCCTTATTTTTTTCTTGTTTTATGAAAAACATTAAAAATTTGTTTGTTTTATTATAAAACAGAAATAAACTAATAAAATAAATATAAAAACCTTAATTTTTTATACAAACTATGAAATGAAATTTCATGAAATTGTCAAAATATATTGGAGTACTAATGCTTTTGCTGTCCACTGTATGTATTACAAAAATTTGGAAAATTATGATAAGACCGCTTCGCTTGGTACTTCGTATTAAGTTTTACTACTTTTAACTTGCGTTGATTACTTCGATAGCTCACTTGTTTTGTTTTTGTAGAATTTATTTTAAGTCAATGTTCCGGTTGGCCTTACTGTTGTAAATTGTAGTGTCGGCGAAAACTCGAAAGAATAATTGTTCTTAATAACTTCAAATTTCATAAAACACTACGCAGTGAATTTTGGCAAAGGACTTCCTCTTCAGAGGCTTAATCCAGCAGACAGGTTCTGCGAGTAAGGAAGCAAAAAGACACCATCACCCATGAAGCATAATAAAGTATTTTGTCACAGAAAACCCCCGTTAAGTTCGAGCTTCAGCTTGGTGAATATTATTCGCACTTTGCACCAGGAAAATATGCATTTGAGCAGTGGTTTGCTAAATTTAAACGCCCCACAGAGCTGTTGCCAATAAAAGAAATAAGAAATCTTTTTATTTTATTTTAAGACCGAATATTCAGGGGATTGTCCCTAATTATAGGTTATAGAAGAGAGGAAACAGGGAATACGTATATACACCTTTTCTATTTGTAAGTAAAACTTATCAACATGGTAATTGCAGTGTTTGTATTCAATATTTTGCTCAAGAGTTTGTTTAAAAACCCAAGCCATTACATACATAAATTACAACCCTTCAGCCGGGATTACGATCTATTTTCTCACGCCTACAGTTTAAAATCGACTTCGAAAGACAGATTTTTTTTAACTTTTCATGGCAATTTATTTACCTCTCAGAGTTTTTGTCAGAAATTTGCTGAAATGAAGCCGCGGAAGAATTTTTTTTGGAAATATCTAACCAGGGTTTAATCGTGGCCAACACACTATCTACTACACTACGGCGCCTACAACAGGAAACAGGGAATAGTGTTTTTGTATAGGGTTATCCATTTCGTGGTTTCAAAAGTAAACGTAAATAAAACACAAATAAAATATTTTTTTCATGATATTTCATTTTTATCGTAAAGTTTGAACGTTGACATTATGTGTGTTGGTTTTTAAGTGCTCAAGAGTTGAAGGTTTATATCCATAAACACGGTCTTTCGCGTAGCCCCACAAAAAAGTCTAATGGTGTCAAATCGCATTATCTTGGTGGTCAGTTAATATCGCCACGACGAGAAATTACGCGGCCAGGAAATCTCTCTTGCAATAAAGCCATATTCGCTTGAGTTATGTGGCATGTGGCACCGTCTTGTTGAAACCACATATTCTCCAAGTCGTATTCTTTAATAGCAGGCGAAAAAAGTCGGTTATCATATGACCATAACGTTCCGAATTGACGGTGACAGTGGTTCCATCGTCGTTTTCGAAGAAGTAAGGTCCAATCACACCTTCGGACCAAAAAGCGCACCACACAGTGACTTTTTCTGGATGTAATGGCTTCTCTTCAATTACTTGAGGATTCTCAGAACCCCGAATACGACAATTTTGTTTATTAACATACCCACCCAATGTGAAATGTGCTTCATCGCTGAAGATAATTTTGTTCGAAAAATTGCCTTCCATTCTTGTAGTAGGTTTTGATAATTTTTATGCGTTATGTGATCCATTTTCGTCAATGTGAGACTTTCAACAAAAAAGAAAAAAATTGGTTTCACAACTTAGTTTGACAGATGTTGCATTCCCGTCCCATACTTTTGAAACCCTTTATTAAAATCTACAGAAAAGACTTATGCAGGAAGAAGGTTATACACACGGATGGGGCGGTTAATAAATATATTCCGTCTGTAACATATGCTGCGATCTACTAGCCAATCAAACACAAACGTATGTATGTTACGAGTTTTATTGAAAACTATATGCGATTTAGAGTGAGACGGTCATTTATTTACCTCACGAGTACAATCCTTGGAAGTAGCTATAGAACAACGAAACTGAAGTGTAGTTGTTTGAGAGTACCAGAGGCTTTAAAAATATCAAAGGGATATGGTGGTCGCATATTGTGCATGAATTGGGTATAAGAAGGCTCTGTTTTAATGTGTGCCAGTTGAGCTTACATACATATATTCGCAGATGATTCCATTAAGGCATTACGCTGATATTAATTGTGGAGCTAACGAACAAAACCAGGCATGTCCTCATTAAATGGTGTTTTAAATTTCATTTTAGGAATCTCTAAGTATGCATCATCGGTCTTATTTTAACATAATAAGAAAAGCTGACTTTTCCTAAATGAAAACCAGTCTTATGTTCAAGGTTTTATTATATCTTTCTGTGAAAAAGAAGAAAAATCCTTAAATCCACAGATATTTTTATATTGTCATAAAGTTAGGTACGTCAATATTTATACAGGATGGAAGCTAATGACATTTTATTAGTGTAAGTTGGTCATAAACTAGATTATTGTTATTTTTCTTTCTGCATTCACCCTTTTTTATGTGTAGTTTGACAGCCCTATTCTTGAGAGAAAGAAAAAAATATTTGTTATGAACAACTCTCAGCTCGTGATTGGGTTAATTTTATATTTTGTCCGGAAAAACTTGAACAGACCAGCCAGTAGGATATAATTTACATACAAAGTTGAATTGATATGCCCACATATTAGGTTAGGTTAGAGTGGTAGCTCTGATACCAAAAGATCACTTGAGCACGAACAAGTGAACGCAGTCCTTTTACTGACTAAGTTCTACCAAACCAGGGAAGAAAAAATAGTTCGTCGGCACAAGGGCTGCACGCCCACATACATAAATCATGCCAAATTTAAATTTCCTTTAAAAATGGAGTTCTTTTGTTGTTGTTTGTAAATCATTCTTTCAATAATAACACACGATAAATTTAGACAATAACTATGATATTTAAGTAAATTAATGTCTTTAAAGTTTATGATTTGATATAATAAAATCAGTATAGAAGGAATACTTTATTTGGCGCCCCATTCGTAGAAGCGCTATTTCTGTTTTATTTTGCTTGTCTTTTTGAACAGATTGAAATCTAATTCAGAAACAAATTCTCTTTAAATCCATGAATAGGAAGCAGAATGTGTTTTGTAGCGTTTAAAGAGTTTGCTAAAAGCAAATTCGAACTTATACGCTCAATAATTGGAACATGCGGTGAACACTATGAAGTTTACAATTATGTCGTTACAGTTAAGCGTGTAGTTTTTTATATTAACATACTGATCTATGTATGGCTATATGATATGATATTTCACGACTGGAATTGTGATCAAATTGACCCTACATATGAGAATCAACAAGCATTCAGTACTTTGGTGTACTGACTGTATTTTTACAATTTTCTTCATTCTTGAATTTTCTTCATTCCGCCGTCCCACAGAGGGGCATTTTGCCAGAAAACATGGCCAAAACAATTGCAGTGTTTTATGAGTTAATGGTTGGAATTTTTTGATAGTGTTAGTGACAATTAGTCCCAAGGATGAACCTAACTGATTTTGGTTCAAATCGGTCCGCGATTTCGCCTAGCCCCCATACAAATTCCCCTCGAAATTGCACTTATTTACACATAATTATGGTAGTTATGCAACAATCATTATAAAATTTAGCATGGATCAGTTCTGTGTACTAAGAAATGATGATGTATAGTTTGGTGAAAATCGGATCACATTTGACCCTTGTCCCCATATAAAGTCCGCTTTAGAAATTCACGTTTGCGCTTATAAATGGTTTAAAAACATCGGTATCGTGATGAAATTCGGTATGAACGTGTATTTTGTAAATCTAAATCATATTACCAAATTTTGTTATGGTCGGTCCATAATTGCCTCTTGGTCCAAAATAGGGCCCCTTAAAAAATTTGTTTAACAATTATAATTGGCTTAACAATTTTATTACCTCGATGAAATTCGACATGAACATGTTTAATATGAATGTGAATAATTTATGATCACATTTTATTATGATCGGATCATAAGTGCCCCTAGGTACCACATACGGTCCATTAAAGAAATCAAACATACATCTCATATTGTTATAATAGTCGATATACATACATATGTATGTAATTAAGTTTTTAAACTTCTACGATAATTAATATTTATTTTATTTATTTATTTATTTTACTTTATTTAATACTTAACTTAAAATAATACTTAAAAAGTGAAACTAACTACTATCGTTAAAATCGTTATCATTTTCATCATCAATGTCAGGAAGGAGTAATTTAATATTACCTGATGAATTCCTTCGCGTTTTTTGTGTACTGCAGCTCAGAAAATGGTCACTGCTTAAATGTAACCTATTCAGGACATCTCCATTGGTATCGCTTCTACTGAATTTCCTCGCATAATTCGTACGCCATATGGCCTATGGCTTTATTACACTGTGTCGAATTTTTTTTAATTTAAAAAAAAAGTAAAATTTTCAAAAAATCGTCAAAAATATTTGTGCAAATTTACGCAAACTTTTTTTGTTCCTGAATGTAGAGAGTTCGTATTTTCTTGTGGTATATAATATTAAAAACTACATTCACCTTTAAAATCGTTATCTTTTTTAGAAAGGGTAAAAAATTGTGACATTTTTATTATTTTTAAATTTTGAACGAATAATTTTAACTGAAGGGTTGTAATGAATTTGAAATACATATCTCATAAATGACTCAATGATTCCCAACGAACAAATCTTTCGAAGTTTTTATGGCATTGCCAAATCTGTTATCACCAGATATTAAAGAACTGACAATAAAGATGAGATTTGTTCTGAAAAGGGTAATATAGGTTCAAAAATTATATTCTCTAGAGCCTATTAAGTAGAGGGGAAGATGAAATTCAAATTTATAAATTCATATCCTTTTTGAGGAAACTGAGAAAGGAAAACAAATACACTCAAAGAAGCTGCAACTCAGTTTAATAATGGATAACGCCGCTACCTGCAGCAAGACCAGGTAGTTGTTTGAACCTAAACCAAACGCAGGCATAATCAAAAACACAAATTTCCATTATAATTTTTCCATGAAGGGTTGAACCGAACTTACTTATTTGCTACCTGAATACGGTAGCTGCTGCTTCTAAGGAAAACACAAGTTTCCAAAATGGTTTCCACCACATATAAAAGGGTTGAAATTGCCGAATAAATTTCAAACACTCTTGAATCTCGGTAGACAATAGTTGTCAGCGGAAAATTTATTGAAAAAAAAATGGAAAAAATGGCAACAAAACAAGTAAAATCTAGCGAAGTGCTCGACAAGTGTATAGACATGTCGAAAGTAAAACTGGATGTGTTGAAGGCACAAATTAGTAAGAAAATCCACGACGTTTTTTATATTGAAAAATTTGTTTACAATGAGTTGAAATTGGAAAAAGTTATCAGTCCGATGACGATGCGTAGAAATATGACTGAATTCCTGAATGATCTCCGCGTCAAACAATTCATATCTGAATTATGGCCGATTTTATTAGCGGCTGAAGAGAGTGCTGCCAGCATACCAAAAAAGCCTATGGAGCCGAAGAAAGATGAAAGTATCCAAAATAAACATCGAAATGGAAACGAACAATCTAAATGTAGTTCACATTCTCGATCCAGAAAGCAGGGCAACATGGTGAACAGTGGAAAAGAACCATTTGTACCTCCTAAAACTTTCAATCAAGCTGACATTGAAAACGATATTAAGCATCGCGAAAAACACATTGAATCTACATCGCTTTCTGGATCCCCTGAAAGCCGAAATAGTGATACGGGAAGTGGCACACAAGCAGACCAAAAGCAACCATTAGTGCCGTCCAAAACTTTCGGTTCCAGCCTTAAACCACAACAACGCATCAACATGTTGAATGGTGGAAAACACTCACTAGCACCTCCTACAACTTTGCGTTCCAAACTTAAATCACAGGGACGTATCGACATATCCAAAGTAAAATTGGACGTATTAAAGCCGTGGATAAGCAAGAAAATCGCCGATATTTTAGAAAGAGAAGATAATGTTGCAGTAGAGTTCGTATACAATAAATTAAAACAGGATAAAATGCTTTGTAAACAGAAATTCCAAATTAGAATTGCTGGATTCCTAAATGGTGGCAAAGCACAGAAATTTGTATGTGAATTATGGCCACTTTTGTTGTCAGCCCAAGAGAGTGAAAGGGGCATACCAGCTGATTTTATGCAGCAGAAGAAAGATGAGAATGTAAAGGTAATTGAAAAGGATATTAAGCATGACGAATCTGCAGTGCTTTCTCGGTCCACTAATAGTAGTAGTATAAATAGTGGTGTTGGAATGAGCACAAAAGTAGATCAGAAGCAACGTTTAACCACCAGCATTTTAAGCACCAAGAATAAACACCCGGATAAGGAAAATAATAAAAATGCAATGAATTTTGAAAGTCAAGTACCTAAACTGGATAAGTCTGGATCGAAAGATAATCAAATTAATAAAGACAAATCAAGCAAGCGTTCCGCGGATTATTCTTCACAACACCGTGATACAGAACGTAGTCATAATTCAAGAAGTTCCACTTCACATAAGAAATCATCTTCTAAAATAGTCAGAAAAAGCCGTGAAAATCGTAGCGATGATGGTGAAGCATGCGGCTTAAACGGTTTTGAAAATAATTGTAGGTTCTCACCTAAAACCCTACAACAAGAGACAAAAGCCATCTCACTAGATCAACGTCCTTCTACACCAATTGGAGAATTTTTGTCGGAACATTGTCAACAAACCGATGCGTTTTTGAAACTTTGGAACGAAGCACCCGATAAGGAAACAATTCTATTATCAACCAAGTTTATATATCCTGAGGAAAAAAATGTCGAAAAACAAATAAACGCCACTTTGTTGCCAGCAGCAGCATCTGTTACAAAATCAGATCAGAAACAGCAGAAGCCGAATATTGACTTTGATAAGGTAGTTAAAGCCGATGCCGAAATAAAAGCTGCCCGCGAACTACACTCACGTAAACGTACGCACTCGACTATGAGTAACGAAAGCAAAAGGTCCGAAAGTGATTCTTCCAATAAAGATGAACAGCAACCAGCTAAGAAGAGCCGAACAAAGGTAAATAAATCCTCTACGAATTCAGACAAAGGCTCCTCAAGGAAGCCACAAGCTGAACCCAGTAAACAGAAGAAATACGATGAAGAACACCGTCCAGACAAAACCTCTTCTAAGAAGCCGGTAGCGGAATTGAAAAGAAATGAGGACCACAAGAAGTGTAACAACGACATGAGAAAACTTGAATTTGAGCTTTTTGGAAGTATGAGCAGTGATGAAGAAACCGTTTAAAATATACTCGGCAATGAAGACCTACTTTTTACAACAGAAGCTATGGTATGGGACGATGCTAATGCGGATTATAATTTTGAAAAAAAATGTATTATTTGTAATGAATTCGTATAAGTTTTATATAAAATATCACATGACAATGTTTGTAATTTTTATTAAAAATTTATGTAATAAATGAATAGTTTTTAAGTTTAATTTTTAATCTTAAGAAATATAAAATAAAAACAAAAAACAAAAATAAAATTTTTTTTCAATGTTCTAATTCAACTACAGTGCTAAAGAGGAAAGGGAAGGGTTATGAAAGTTTTCTTTTGTATTCCCAACTAAAAATGGAAACAAATTGGTTTTGAATCTTATATTTACAGAAGAAATAATTGTCACCGTAGTATAGTAGGTAGTGTGTTGGCTTATTAGACGCAAAGCCAGGGTTCAAGCCCCAGGCCAGACATGAAAGACAAAATACAAAAAGTATTTCTTCGGCGACTTCCTCTCAGCAGATTTCTGGGAAAAACTCTGTAAGTAAAAAAATTGCCATGAAAAGCTTCTCCAAAAAAATCGGACATTCGCAGTTGACTTTAAGCTGTAGGTCCCGCCACTCATGTATAAAATTAACAGACACAACATAAATGGTGTGAGAAACTAGGTCGTAATCCTGACTGAAGGGTTGCAATGACCAAATACAGTGGACAGCAAAAGTCTTAGTACTCCAATATATTTTGACGAAAAAACAGTCCTCACAGGCTTAATACTCTTGCGCAAAGTCCCGATATGTCTTCAAGACAGAGATTTAGGAAATTATTTAAAAAACGACTATGTAATCGCTAAACCTCAAACAAAAGTCAATCGAAAAACTTGCTCATGGTGCCATAAGAACATATTAAACAAAACTTGTACATTCAATTCCAAATGGGTTAAAAAAATGGAGCACTTTACCTCAAGAGATATTCTTCGAAATATAAGGGATAACATTTTCATATATTAGAGCTTTGAATTTTAAATTTACTCAGGGTTCTCCTTGGAGTACCTATGGAGTCATCTGAAACTATTCCTTATTTTTTTCTTGTTTCATGAAAAACATTAAAAATTTGTTTGTTTTATAATAAAACAGAAATAAACTAATAAAATAAATATAAAAACCTTAATTTTTTTATACAAACTATGAAACGAAATTTTATGAAATTGTCAAAATATATTGGAGTACTAACACTTTTGCTGTCTATGCTGTATGATAAGACCACTTGGTACTTCTTTATTCACGCAACGTATAAAGTTTTACTACTTTTAACTTGCGTTGAGTACTTCGATAGCTCACTTGTTTTGTTTTTGTAGAATTTTTTTAAGTCAATGTTCCGGTTGGCCTTACTGTTGTAAATTGTAGTGTCGGCGAAAACTCGAAAGAATAATTGTTCTTAATAACTTCAAATTTCATAAAACACTACGCAGTGAATTTTGGCAAAGGACTTCCTCTTCAGAGGCTTAATCCAGCAGACAGGTTCTGCGAGTAATGAAGCAAAAAGACACCATAACCCATGAAGCATAATAAAGTATTTTGTCACAGAAAACCCCCGTTAAGTTCGAGCTTCAGCTTGGTGAATATTATTCGCACTTTGCACCAGGAAAATATGCATTTGAGCAGTGGTTTGCTAAATTTAAACGCCCCACAGAGCTGTTGCCAATAAAAGAAATAAGAAATCTTTTTATTTTATTTTAAGACCGAATATTCAGGGGATTGTCCCTAATTATAGGTTATAGAAGAGAGGAAACAGGGAATACGTATATACACCTTTTCTATTTGTAAGTTAAACTTATCAACATGGTAATTGCAGTGTTTGTATTCAATATTTTGCTCAAGTGTTTGTTTAAAAACCCAAGCCATTACATACATAAATTACAACCCTTCAGCCGGGATTACGATCTATTTTCTCACGCCTACAGTTTAAAATCGACTTCGAAAGACAGATTTTTTTTAACTTTTCATGGCAATTTATTTACCTCTCAGAGTTTTTGTCAGAAATTTGCTGAAATGAAGCCGCGGAAGAATTTTTTTTGGAAATATCTAACCAGGGGTTTAATCGTGGCCAACACACTATCTACTACACTACGGCGCCTACAACAGGAAACAGGGAATAGTGTTTTTGTATAGGGTTATCCATTCCGTGGTTTCAAAAGTAAACGTAAATAAAACACAAATAAAATATTTTTTTCATGATATTTCATTTTTATCGTAAAGTTTGAACGTTGACATTATGTGTGTTGGTTTTTAAGTGCTCAAGAGTTGAAGGTTTATCTCCATAAACACGGTCTTTCGCGTAGCCCCACAAAAAAGTCTAATGGTGTCAAATCGCATTATCTTGGTGGGCAGTTAATATCGCCACGACGAGAAATTACGCGGCCAGGAAATGTCTCTTGCAATAAAGCCATATTCGCTTGAGTTATGTGGCATGTGGCACCGTCTTGTTCAAACCACATATTCTCCAAGTCGTATTCTTTAATAGCAGGCGAAAAAAGTCGGTTATCATATGACCATAACGTTCCGAATTGACGGTGACAGTGGTTCCATCGTCGTTTTCGAAGAAGTAAGGTCCAATCACACCTTCGGACCAAAGAGCGCACCACACAGTGACTTTTTCTGGATGTAATGGCTTCTTTTCAATTACTTGAGGATTCTCAGAACCCCGAATACGACAATTTTGTTTATTAACATACCCACCCAATGTGAAATGTGCTTCATCGCTGAAGATAATTTTGTTCGAAAAATTGCCTTCCATTCTTATAGTAGGTTTTGATAATTTTTATGCGTTATGTGATCCATTTTCGTCAATGTGAGACTTTCAACCAAAAGAAAAAAATTGGTTTCACAACTTAGTTTGACAGATGTTGCATTCCCGTCCCATACTTTTGAAACCCTTTATTAAAATCTACAGAAAAGACTTATGCAGGAAGAAGGTTATACACACGGAAGGGGCGGTTAATAAATATATTCCGTCTGTAACATATGCTGCGATCTACTAGCCAATCAAACACAAACGTATGTATGTTACGAGTTTTATTGAAAACTATATGCGATTTAGAGTGAGACGGTCATTTATTTACCTCACGAGTACAATCCTTGGAAGTAGCTATAGAACAACGAAACTGAAGTGTAGTTGTTTGAGAGTACCAGAGGCTTTAAAAATATCAAAGGGATATGGTGGTCGCATATTGTGCATGAATTGGGTATAAGAAGGCTCTGTTTTAATGTGTGCCAGTTGAGCTTACGTACATATATTCGCAGATGATTCCATTAAGGTATTACGCTGATATTAATTGTGGAGCTAACGAACAAAACCAGGCATGTCCTCATTAAATGGTGTTTTAAATTTCATTTTAGGAATCTCTAAGTATGCATCATCGGTCTTATTTTAACATAATAAGAAAAGCTGACTTTTCCTAAATGAAAACCAGTCTTATGTTCAAGGTTTTATTATATCTTTCTGTGAAAAAGAAGAAAAATCCTTAAATCCACAGAAATTTTTATATTGTCATAAAGTTAGGTACGTCAATATTTATACAGGATGGAAGCTAATGACATTTTATTAGTGTAAGTTGGTCATAAACTAGATTATTGTTATTTTTCTTTCTGCATTCACCCTTTTTTATGTGTAGTTTGACAGCCCTATTCTTGAGAGAAAGAAAAAAATATTTGTTATGAACAACTCTCAGCTCGTGATTGGGTTAATTTTATATTTTGTCCGGAAAAACTTGAACAGACCAGCCAGTAGGATATAATTTACATACAAAGTTGAATTGATATGCCCACATATTAGGTTAGGTTAGAGTGGTAGCTCTGATACCAAAAGATCACTTGAGCACGAACAAGTGAACGCAGTCCCTTTACTGACTAAGTTCTACCAAACCAGGGAGGAAAAAATAGTTCGTCGGCACAAGGGCTGCACGCCCACATACATAAATCATGCCAAATTTAAATTTCCTTTAAAAATGGAGTTCTTTTGTTGTTGTTTGTAAATCATTCTTTCAATAATAACACACGATAAATTTAGACAATAACTATGATATTTAAATAAATTAATGTCTTTAAAGTTTATGATTTGATAGAATAAAATCAGTATAGAAGGAATACGTTATTTGGCGCCCCATTCGTAGAAGCGCTATTTCTGTTTTATTTTGCTTGTCTTTTTGAACAGATTGAAATCTAATTCAGAAACAAATTCTCTTTAAATCCATGAATAGGAAGCAGAATGTGTTTTGTAGCGTTTAAAGAGTTTGCTAAAAGCAAATTCGAACTTATACGCTCAATAATTGGAACATGCGGTGAACACTATGAAGTTTACAATTATGTCGTTACAGTTAAGCGTGTAGTTTTTTATATTAACATACTGATCTACGTATGGTAGATGGCTATATGATATGATATTTCACGACTGGAGTTGTGATCAAATTGACCCTACATATTAGAATCAACAAGCATTCAGTACTTTGGTGTACTGACTGTATTTTTAAAATTTTCTTCATTCTTGAATTTTCTTCATTCCGCCGTCCCGCAGAGGGGCATTTTGCCAGAAAACATGGCCAAAACAATTGCAGTGTTTTATGAGTTAATGGTTGGAATTTTTTGATAGTGTTAGTGACAATTAGTCCCAAGGATGAACCTAACTGATTTTGGTTCAAATCGGTCCGCGATTTCGCCTAGCCCCCATACAAATTCCCCTCGAAATTGCACTTATTTACACATAATTATGGTAGTTATGCAACAATCATTATAAAATTTAGCATGGATCAGTTCTGTGTACTAAGAAATCATGATGTATAGTTTGGTGAAAATCGGATCACATTTGACCCTTGTCCCCATATAAAGTCCGCTTTAGAAATTCACGTTTGCGCTTATAAATGGTTTAAAAACATCGGTATCGTGATGAAATTCGGTATGAACGTGTATTTTGTAAATCTAAATCATATTACCAAATTTTGTTATGGTCGGTCCATAATTGCCTCTTGGTCCAAAACAGGGCCCCTTAAAAAATATGTTTAACAATTATAATTGGCTTAACAATTTTATTACCTCGATGAAATTCGACATGAACATGTTTAATATGAATGTGAATAATTTATGATCACATTTTATTATGATCGGATCATAAGTGCCCCTAGGTACCACATACGGTCCATTAAGGAAATCAAACATACATCTCATATTGTTATAATAGTCGATATACATACATATGTATGTAATTAAGTTTTTAAACTTCTACGATAATTAATATTTATTCATAATATTTATTTTACTTTATTTAATACTTAACTTAAAATAATACTTAAAAAGTGAAACTAACTACTATCGTTAAAATCGTTATCATTTTCATCATCAATGTCAGGAAGGAGTAATTTAATATTACCTGATGAATTCCTTCGCGTTTTTTGTGTACTGCAGCTCAGAAAATGGTCACTGCTTAAATGTAACCTATTCAGGACATCTCCATTGGTATCGCTTCTACTGAATTTCCTCGCATAATTCGTACTATGGCCTATGGCTTTATTACACTGTGTCGAATTTTTTTTAATTTAAAAAAAAGTAAAATTTTCAAAAAATCGTCAAAAATATTTGTGCAAATTTACGCAAACTTTTTTTGTTCCTGAATGTAGAGAGTTCGTATTTTCTTGTGGTATATAATATTAAAAACTACATTCACCTTTAAAATCGTTATCTTTTTTAGAAAGGGTAAAAAATTGTGACATTTTTATTATTTTTAAATTTTGAACGAATAATTTTAACTGAAGGGTTGTAATGAATTTGAAATACATATCTCATAAATGACTCAATGATTCCCAACGAACAAATCTTTCGAAGTTTTTATGGCATTGCCTTATATTGTTACCACCAGATATTAAAGAACTGACAATAAAGATGAGATTTGTTCGGAAAAGGGTAATATAGGTTCAAAAATTATATTCTCTAGAGCCTATTAAGTAGAGGGGAAAATGAAATTCAAATTTATAAATTCATATCCTTTTTGAGGAAACTGAGAAAGGAAAACAAATGCACTCAAAGAAGCTGCAACTCAGTTTAATAATGGATAACGCCGCTACCTGCAGCAAGATCAGGTAGTTGTTTGAACCTAAACCAAACACAGGCATAATCAAAAACACAAATTTCCATTACAATTTTTCCATGTAGGGTTGAACCGAACTTACTTATTTGCTACCTGAATACGGTAGCTGCTGCTTCTAAGGAAAACACAAGTTTCCAAAATGGTTTCCACCACCTATAAAAGGGTTGAAATTGCCGAATAAATTTCAAACACTCTTGAATCTCGGTAGACAATAGTTGTCAGCGGAAAATTTATTGAAAAAAATGGAAAAAATGCCAACAAAACAAGTAAAATCTAGCGAAGTGCTCGACGAGTGTATAGGCATGTCGAAAGTAAAACTGGATGTGTTGAAGGCACAAATTAGTAAGAAAATCCACGACATTTTTTAATTTGAAAAATTTGTTTACAATGAGTTGAAATTGGAAAAAGTTATCAGTCCGATGACGATGCGTAGAAATATGACTGAATTCCTGAATGATCTCCGCGTCAAACAATTCATATCTGAATTATGGCCGATTTTATTAGCGGCTGAAGAGAGTGCTGCAGGCATACCAAAAAAGCCTATGGAGCCGAAGAAAGATGAAAGTATCAAAACTAAACATCGAAATGGAAACGAACAATCTAAATGTAGTTCACATTCTCGATCCAGAAAGCAGGGCAACATGGTGAACAGTGGAAAGGAACCATTTGTACCTCCTAAAACTTTCAATCAAGCTGACATTGAAAACGATATTAAGCATCGCGAAAAACACATTGAATCTACATCGCTTTCTGGATCCCCTGAAAGCCGAAATAGTGATACGGGAAGTGGCACACAAGCAGACCAAAAGTAACCATTAGTGCCGTCCAAAACTTTCGGTTCCAGCCTTAAACCAAAACAACGCATCAACATGTTTAATGGTGGAAAACACTCACTAGCACCTCCTACAACTTTGCGTTCCAAACTTAAATCACAGGGACGTATCGACATATCCAAAGTAAAATTGGACGTATTAAAGCCGCGGATAAGCAAGAAAATCGCCGATATTTTAGAAAGAGAAGATAATGTTGCAGTAGAGTTCGTATACAATAAATTAAAACAGGATCAAATGCTTTGTAAACAGAAATTACAAATCAGAATTGCTGGATTCCTAAATGGTGGCAAAGCACAAAAATTTGTATGTGAATTATGGCCACTTTTGTTGTCAGCCCAAGAGAGTGAAAGGGGCATACCAGCCGATTTTATGCAGCAGAAGAAAGATGAGAATGTAAAGGTAATTGAAAAGGATATTAAGCATGACGAATCTGCATCACTTTCTCGGTCCACTAATAGCCAAATTAGTGGTGTTGGAATGAGCACAAAAGTAGATCAGAAGCAACGTTTAACCACCAGCACTTTAAGCACCAAGAATAAACACCCGGATAAGGAAAATAATAAAAATGCAATGAATTTTGAAAGTCAAGTACCTAAACTGGATAAGTCTGGATCAAAAGATAAGCAAATTAATAAAGACAAATCAAGCAAGCGTTCCGCGGATTATTCTTCACAACACCGTGATACAGAACGTAGTCATAATTCAAGAAGTTCCACTTCACATAAGAAATCATCTTCTAAAATAGTCAGCAAGAGCCGTGAAAAGCGTAGCGATGAAGGTAAAGCATGCGGCTTAAACGGGTTTGAAAATAATTGTATGTTCTCACCTAAAACCGTACAACAAGAGACAAAAGCCTTTTCACTAGATCAACGTCCTTCTACACCAATTGGAGAATTTTTGTCGGAACATTGTCAACAAACCCATGAGTTTTTGAATCTTTGGAACGAAGCACCCGATAAGGAAACAATTCTATTATCAACCAAGTTTATATATCCTGAGGAAAAAAATATCAAAAAACAAATAAACGCCACTTTGTTGCCAGCAGCAGCATCTGTTACAAAATCAGATCATAAAGAGCAGAAGCCGAATATTGACTTTGATAAGGTAGTTAAAGCCGAAGCCGAAATAAAAGCTGCCCGCGAACTACACTCACGTAAACGTACGCACTCGACTATGAGTAACGAAAGCAAAAGGTGCGAAAGTGATTCTTCCAATAAAGATGAACAGCAACCAGCTAAGAAGAGCCGAACAAAGGTAAAGAAATCCTCTATGAATTCAGAGAAAGGCTCCTCAAGGAAGCCAGAAACTGAATCCAGTAAACAGAAGAAATACAGCAAAGCAATGAGAGAACGGATGCTGGAGCTTTTTGGTAGTTGTAGCAGCGACGAAGAAGAACGCTGTCCAGACAAAACCTCTTCTAAGAAGTCCGTAGCGGAATTAAAAAGACAGGAGGACCACAAGAAGTGTAACAATGACATGAGAAAACTTGAGTTTGAGCTTTTTGGCAGTATGAGTAGTGATGAAGAAACCGTTTAAAATATACTCGGCAATGAAGACAGAAGCTATGGTATGGGACGATGCTAATGCAGATTATAATTTTGAAAAAAAATGTATTATTTGTAATCAATTCGTATAATTTTATATTAAATATCACATGACAATGTTTAATAATTTTTATTAAAAATTTATGTAATAAATGAATAGTTTTTAAATTTAATTTTTAATCTTAAGAAATATGAAATAAAAAATACATAAAAAATTTATTCAATGTTCTAATTCAACTATTATGCTAAAGAGGAAAGGAAAGGATTATAAAAGTTTTTTTTGTATTCCCAACTAAAAATGGAAACAAATTGGTTTTGAATCTTATATTTACAGAAGAAATCATTGTTCTCATTGTCGCCGTAGTAGTGTGCTGGCTTATTAGGCGCAAAGCCAGGGTTCGAGCCCCAGGAATATATTCCCTTGGAATATAATCTGCCATTCGACACATACTTCGTAAAGCCACTATCTTGTGACCTAAACAAAGAAGTACAAGCCCTAAGGCATTTTCTCTCAAATACTCTCATTTTCTCCATATATGACGGTGAGACATTATATCAAATTGGACAACAATACGTGAGAATGGGTCTAATAAATGATTTACATGTATAAGATATTTTAACCGTACAACCCTTTAGTCAGGATTACGACCTAGTTTCTCACACCACTTATGTTGTGTGCGTTAATTTTTATACATGAGTGGTGGGACCTATAGTTTAAAGTCGACTACGAACGACAGATTTTTGAGAAACTTTTCATTGCAATTTTATTTACTCTCAGAGTTTTTGCCAGAAATCTGCTGAGAAGAAGTCGCCGAAGAAATATTTTTTCTATTTCGTTTAGTTGGAGATGCCTGACCTGGGATATGAACCCAGGCCTCACGTCTAATAAGCCAACACCTACTAGACCACGGTGACTTCGTAGGATTATTATGTTTAGAAAAACCGGTCTTTTGTACACGAAAAAAGCCTATCTATTTAGCCTTATCTATTTGTATATCAATATGATTATTGAAATATAGAAATTTGTCATGGTTAACATCCAAGTATTTTTTTACAGATTGTTTGCCTGGAATAGATATATTAGAGTAAGATTTTATTCCAAAATTTCTCCAATTGTTTCTAATGTTAGAATTGCACTTGGCCACAGGAGGACGAAAATGAATTGTTTCGCATTTTTCGAAATTTATTCTCATTCTCCAGTCAATAGCATATCCTTCGACCATATGGTAACACATTTGTAGTTTATCATTGATTTTCTGAATTTTATCGTCAGAATGAAACAAAATAATGTTAAGAAACTAGGTTACAGAAGAGACGAAACAGGGAGTACACACATATACCTTTTCTATTTGTAAGTTAAACTTATCAACATGGTAATTGCACTATTTGTATTCAATATTTTGCTCAAGTGTTTGTTGAAAAACCCAAGCCATTACATACATAAATTACAACCCTTCAGCCGGGATTACGATCTGTTTTCTCACGCCTACAGTTTAAAATCGACTTCGAAAGACAGATTTTTTTAAAACTTTTCATGGCAATTTATTTGCCTCTTAGGGCCATTTTTTGAATGCAAGTTTAAACTCGAGATTAAGTTATTCTCCCGATAAACTCCGTTTTCAGTTTTTGAAATAGTATTCAGCTTTTGTCTGTTTTTATTTGTTTGTTTTTGTTCTATACAAAAGCAAATTGTTGAGAAATACTTTGAATTTTTTGCATATACGAGTGGCAGCTTTTCATTCAAAAAAGTGAAAACTCAGTTAACTGAAGATTAAATTTAACTGGAGATTAACTTAATCTCAAGTTTAAACTTGCATTCAAAAAGTGGCCCTTAGAGTTTTTGTCAGAAACTTGCTGAGATGAAGCCGCAGAAGAAATTTTTTTCTCAAATTTTGTTTTGTTAGAGACGTCTAACCAGGGGTATAACCATGGCCAACACACTATCTACTAGACTACGGTGACTACAACAGGAAACAGAGAATATTGTATTTGTATTAAAATCTACAGAGAAGACTTCTGCAGGAAGAAGTTTATACACACGGATAAGGCGGTTAATAAATATATTCCGTCTGTAACATATTCTGCGATCTACTAGCCAATCAAACACAAACGTATGTATGTTACGAGTTTTATTGAAAAATATATGCGATTTAGAGTAAGACGGTCATTTATTTACCTCACGAGTACAATCCTTTGAAGTAGCTATAGAATAGCGAAACTGAAGTGTAGTTGTTTGAGAGTACCAGAGGCAATAAAAATATCAAAAGGATGTGGTGGTGGTCGCATATTGTGTATGAATAATGTTTGGGTATGAGAAGGCTCTGTTTTATAGAGTGCCAGTTGAGCTCACATAGATTCGCAGATGAAGGCCATTAACGTATTACGCTGATATTAATTGTGGAGCTAACGAACAAACCTAGATACGTCCTCATTAAATGGTGTTTTAAATTTCATTTTAGGAATCTCTAAGTATGCATCATGAGGCCACGAAATATTTTCATTTAAAATCAGAACCTCGATCCTATTTTAAAATAAAAAGAAAAGCTGACTTTTCCTAAAAGAAAACCAGTCTTATGTTCAAGGTTTTATTATATATTTCTGTGAAAAGGAATAAAAATCCCTAAATCCACAGAAATTTTTTTATTGTCATAAAGTTAGGTACTGGGCAGCCAGTAGGTTATATTTTACATAAAAAGGTGAATTGTGAAAATCATGCAAAAACTAAATTTCCTTTAAAAATTCACTTGGGAAATTTGATTTTGTGAAATTTTTAGAAACGCATGAATCATGCTGCAGAAAACACGCAGTTAGCTGTCAGTCAGAAAAAGTACCTGGAAAGTGCCAATAGCAAGCCTTCTTCATTCTTTTTTGCATTTGTGTATTAGAACACGGCGTATATAGTTCTGAGAATTATCTTGTCATCAGGCTTAATAATAAACAAGCGATGTAACAGAAAAAGAGTGAAGATTGAATTCATAATAAAAAAATAATTTCCATGTCATTAATAAGGTTTCTTCAGCTCAGCAGTAGCTCTGTAGGTCATAGGACAATAGTACTTTGCCCATTGAATGTTACTCTTGGCGCTGTCTGACATTAAATTTCTCGGCTTGTGATGGTTTGATCTGAATAGCCTAACGATGAATTTAAATACATTTTCTTACGACAGCCCATTTGGAATTGTTATTGAAACTCATGTTTACATATGTATGTAAATGTTTCCTGAATACTAAGAAGGAACACAACGGCCATTGGTTGAAATTAATGGCTGCATAAAGTTCAGGTAGCCGGTAGATCTAGTGAGAAATACCTATTTTTGTACACTTTATAACGGTACATTAAAGGGGTTGAACTGGCCGTGAAAGAGCAGGTAGCTGGTTGACCCTCTGTGGAATATCTGTAAGAACCAATCGAACCTATTTGCTACCTGCTCTAATGAAAACAAAAATTTCCAAAATGGTTTCCACGTATAAAAGGCATGAAGCTTGCCTAATAAGTTCAATCACAATTTAGTCACAATAGACAACGTACATCAGCGGAAAATCAATACAAATATGGAAACAACAAAACAAGTGAAATTTGACGAACTGCTCGACAATTGCATAGACATGTCGAAAGTGAAATTGGATGCTTTAAAGGCAAAAATTAATACGAAAATCTACTCAATTTTTAAAATAGAAGATTTTATATACAAAGAATTAAAATTGGAACAATTTATCTGTCCGATGAAAATGCACATCCACATAACTGAATTTTTAAATGGTCCTCTGGTAAAACAATTCATATGTGAAATATGGCCGATTTTATTAGCGGCTGTAGAGAGTGCTGCTGCCATACAAAATGATACGGTGGAACCGAAGAAAGGTGAAAATCTAAAGGAAGTGCATATTGAACCGACAAAAAATGAAATTCTGAAGAAAGTATTCTCGTTTAAACTTAGAAATGACGCGGAACGATCTCAATCTCGATGCAGAAAACAAGACAACATGTCGGACGGCAGAAAGGAACCACCAGTACCGCATACTACGCTCAGTTCCACCCTTATACCACAGGGACGCATCGACACTGAAAAGGATATTAAGCATCACGAAAAACTTGATAAATCTGCATCCCTTTCTCGGTCCACCAGTAGCCGAAACAGTGGTACGGAAAGTGGCACACAAGCAGAACAAAAGCAACCACTAGTACCATCCAACACTTTTCGTTCCAACCTTAAACCACAACAACCCCTCAACGTGTTGAATGACAGAAAACAACCACTAATAGCTCCTAAAACTTTCAGTTCCAAACTTAAACCACTAGTACCATCCAATAGTTTTGGTTCAAGCCTTAAACCAAAACAAGGCATCAACATGTTGAATGGTGGAAAACAACCACAAGTACCTCCTAAAACTTTGAGTTCCAAACTTAAACCACAGGGACGTATCGACATATCCAAAGTAAAATTGGACGTTTTGAAGCCATGAATAAGCAAGAAAATCGCCGATATTTTGGAAAGAGAAGATAATGTTGCCGTAGAGTTCGTATACAATAAATTAAAACAGGATCAAATGCTTTGTAAACAGAAATTACAAATCAGAATTGCTGGATTCCTAAATGGTTGCAAAGCACAGAAATTTTTATGTGAATTATGGTCACTTTTGTTATCAGCCCAAGAGAGTGAAAGCGGTATACCAGCTGAGTTGATGCAGCAGAAGACAGATGAAAATGTAAGAATTGGAGAGGATACAAAACATACGAATGCAGAACAAAAACAACACTTAACTACCAGTACTTTAAGCACCAAGAATCAACAGCCAGATAATGAAAATAATAAAAATTCAATGAATATTGAAAATCAAGTACTTAAACAGGGCAAGTCTAGATCAAACGATAATCAAATTAATAAAAACAAATCCAGCAAGCGTTCCGCGGATTGTTCTTCACAATTCACCACAGATATGAAATCACGTTCTAAGCCTGTAGAACATCCTTCTGAAAATTAAGTGCTACTGGTGCTATCAAAAGCAAACATCCAGAAAGTCAAAACAATGATGGTGCATGCGGTTTAGACGGTTTCGCAAACATTTGTATGTATTCCCCAAATCAGAAAAATGCAAATGCTAGTTTACAGGATAAACATCGTTCTTCACATTGTGCAGAAATGGACGAATTTTTGAAACTTTGGAATGAAGCACCCGATAAGGAAACAATTCTATTATCAACCAAGTTTATATATCCTGAGGAAAAAAATATTGAAAAACAAACAAACGCCGCTTTGTTGCCAGCAGCAGCTTCTGTTACAAAATCAGACCATAAGCAGCAAAGACGCAATATTGACTTTGACAAGGTAGTTAATACAGAAGACAAGATAAAAGCTGCTGGCGAATTACAATCACGTAAACGTACACACTCGACTATGATTTGTGAAAGCAAAAAGTTGAAAAATAATTCCTCCGATAAGGATGAAAAGGAGCCAGCTCATCGAAACGGAGTTCGGACAAAGCCTCATTAAGGAAGCCAGAAGCTAAACCAACACAACAGGCGGACCAGAAGAAATCTCACAATGAAATTAATAAACTTGAGTTTGAGCTTTTTGGCAGTATCAGTAGTGATGAAGAGAAATGCAGTTCAGAACAACCTTCTAAGAGAAATTCAGAAACTAGAACGAACAACAGAGAAATGAACACTCTTGAGCTTGATCTTTCAGTCAGCAGTGATGAAGAAGAGGTCTAGAATATCCGCGGCAAAGGAGATAAATTTGCTAAAAAGGGAATAATGATAGGGGACGACGCTCACGAGGAGTTTAATTTTAGAAAAATATTTATTATTTGTAGTCATAATTTCTATAAGTTTTGTATTAAATATCGCATGACAATGTTTTTAATTTTTATTGAAAATTGATGTAAAAAATTAATAATTTTGTAAGTTTTTAAGTACAAATTATAATAAATTTAATAGAAATTTTAGTTTTTGAATTTAATTCTTGATTCTTTATTAGTAATCTATTTTAAACGTAATATTAAGCAAATAATTATAGAAATTATAATTAAAATAAAATGAAAATGGAAATTAAAAATCTATTCAATGCTTCAATAATTAATGGGGTAAGGGAAGTTTTATTTTAAATATTCTTCCATTCAGAATTAATAATTGTTAGTTTCAATGGACGACACTGAGTCTAGAATTCACATAAGAAATCATTGCCCTTAATATTAGATTACTTTGTTGTATGGTGTAAGTACTTACATTGTATACATACAGTGGGATGCACAAATGAGTATATGTTTGTACTCTGAGCAATTTTAATTGCATAAAAATAAAAGTGATAAAGTAATTCAAAAATTTTTTTTCGATTTTAATTTAGTGTTTAGTACTTAACAAAATAATATAAAAAAAACGAATTCTAAGAAAAAAAAAAACAATCAAGAGGAAAATAACTCGGATGTACTCAATTTTACACCATTCCAAAAGACCGTTTTTGGACGCTGATGACGACTAACTTAAGTAATTAATATTAAAACATGAAAAAATTACGATAGTTTTTGATTTCGTTTTTGCAAACATATCATAAAATCGAGACGTGCAAAATTGAGTACATGCAAGTTGATTTTGCTTCGTTTGTTTTTTCTTATGGCTTGATGATTTCTTTTTTAAATTTTATATTATTCTGTTAATCACTATATGCTAAATAAATGACAAAATGCTTTTTAAGTTTTCTTTATTACTTTCAGTTTTATTTAATAAAAAGCGTCCAAAGTACAAACATGTACTCATTTGTGGACCTCAATGTATGTACTCCATTAAATAAGTCATTTCTTTATTTATTTTAAACAATTTTCAACATATTAAGAAAGTAATTACAACGTGCGGGAAATATATAACAGAATTATTATTAAATTTATTGAAAAGAGTTCTCTAAATTTTGATTTGAAAGAGTTCTTCATTTTTATTCATTTTCTTTCGATTTTATTTAAAATAGAACGGCTGGTTTGTGCTTTTTACTTGCGTTGCAGTCTGTTACAGATGTACGATATGTTAAGTCCAGGTTAAATTAGGGTAGCTTGCAGTGATCCATTGTGTTACCAAGTATGACGTAACTCCCTTTGTCCTGATCCTTTAATGTGGAATTCGAACCACACCGAGTTTCGTATGAAACTTGACAGTTCTCTTAGTGGCACATTTGCCACCATGCCCAGGTCTTTACACATTCTGTCATCCAAAAACCGATAACGTCTGTTCTGAAGTGCATTGCATAAAAAGTGTTGTACCGATTCCGTTTCCCCCATATCGCTGCAGCTTCTAGAGTAAGCCTGGTGGAAGAGATCGAAATTGTCGGCGAAACTGTCAATAGTGTAGTGTCCCTTTAGAATTGCTGTTAGAATGAGAACAGTTCAGAAGTCGCCGTAGTCAAGTAGGTAGTGTGTTGGCTTCTTAGACGTAAAGCCAAGGTTCGAGCCCCAGGCCAGACATCAAAGACAAAATACAAAAATTGCCATGAAAAGTTTCTCAAAAATCTGTCGTTCGGAATCGACTTTAAACTGTAGGTCCCACCACTCATGTATAAAATTAACACACACAGCATAAGTTGTGTGAGAAACTAGAACGTTGTACAATGGGTCAATTCGACCTCCGGGTACTGTACTTGTCTTAATTGACTAGTACACGTCCTCTAACCTAACCTAACCTACGTAGAAAATAATTTGACGCAGTTTGTTATTGATTTCTAATTACTTTACGGAACAGTGTTTTTCCAACGGATTTATTTTTATCGAAAAATTTCCGAATTTTTTTTGCTACCTTTGCGTAACATAGCAGGGCAACATGGTGAACAGTGGAAAGGAACCATTTGTACCTCCTAAAACTTTCAATCAAGCTGACATTGAAAACGATATTAAGCATCGCGAAAAACACATTGAATCTACATCGCTTTCTGGATACCCTGAAAGCCGAAATAGTGATACGGGAAGTGGCACACAAGCAGACCAAAAGCAACCATTAGTGCCGTCCAAAACTTTCGGTTCCAGCCTTAAACCAAAACAACGCATCAACATGTTTAATGGTGGAAAACACTCACTAACACCTCCTACAACTTTGCGTTCCAAACTTAAATCACAGGGACGTATCGACATATCCAAAGTAAAATTGGACGTATTAAAGCCGCGGATATGCAAGAAAATCGCCGATATTTTAGAAAGAGAAGATAATGTTGCAGTAGAGTTCGTATACAATAAATTAAAACAGGATCAAATGCTTTGTAAACAGAAATTACAAATCAGAATTGCTGGATTCCTAAATGGTGGCAAAGCACAAAAATTTGTATGTGAATTATGGCCACTTTTGTTGTCAGCCCAAGAGAGTGAAAGGGGCATACCAGCCGATTTTATGCAGCAGAAGAAAGATGAGAATGTAAAGGTAATTGAAAAGGATATTAAGCATGACGAATCTGCATCACTTTCTCGGTCCACTAATAGCCAAATTAGTGGTGTTGTAATGAGCACAAAAGTAGATCAGAAGCAACGTTTAACCACCAGCACTTTAAGCACCAAGAATAAACACCCGGATAAGGAAAATAATAAAAATGCAATAAATTTTGAAAGTCAAGTACCTAAACTGGATAAGTCTGGATCAAAAGATAAGCAAATTAATAAAGACAAATCAAGCAAGCGTTCCGCGGATTATTCTTCACAACACCGTGATACAGAACGTAGTCATAATTCAAGAAGTTCCACTTCACATAAGAAATCATCTTCTAAAATAGTCAGCAAGAGCCGTGAAAAGCGTAGCGATGAAGGTAAAGCATGCGGCTTAAACGGGTTTGAAAATAATTGTATGTTCTCACCTAAAACCGTACAACAAGAGACAAAAGCCATTTCACTAGATCAACGTCCTTCTACACCAATTGGAGAATTTTTGTCGGAACATTGTCAACAAACCCATGAGTTTTTGAATCTTTGGAACGAAGCACCCGATAAGGAAACAATTCTATTATCAACCAAGTTTATATATCCTGAGGAAAAAAATATCAAAAAACAAATAAACGCCACTTTGTTGCCAGCAGCAGCATCTGTTACAAAATCAGATCATAAAGAGCAGAAGCCGAATATTGACTTTGATAAGGTAGTTAAAGCCGAAGCCGAAATAAAAGCTGCCCGCGAACTACACTCACGTAAACGTACGCACTCGACTATGAGTAACGAAAGCAAAAGGTGCGAAAGTGATTCTTCCAATAAAGATGAACAGCAACCAGCTAAGAAGAGCCGAACAAAGGTAAAGAAATCCTCTATGAATTCAGAGAAAGGCTCCTCAAGGAAGCCAGAAACTGAATCCAGTAAACAGAAGAAATACAGCAAAGCAATGAGAGAACGGATGCTGGAGCTTTTTGGTAGTTGTAGCAGCGACGAAGAAGAACGCTGTCCAGACAAAACCTCTTCTAAGAAGTCCGTAGCGGAATTAAAAAGACAGGAGGACCACAAGAAGTGTAACAATGACATGAGAAAACTTGAGTTTGAGCTTTTTGGCAGTATGAGTAGTGATGAAGAAACCGTTTAAAATATACTCGGCAATGAAGACAGAAGCTATGGTATGGGACGATGCTAATGCAGATTATAATTTTGAAAAAAAATGTATTATTTGTAATCAATTCGTATAATTTTATATTAAATATCACATGACAATGTTTAATAATTTTTATTAAAAATTTATGTAATAAATGAATAGTTTTTAAATTTAATTTTTAATCTTAACCTTTAACTTATGACGTGGTGGTAAATTTTACACTATCTTTTTTATTTTTCTAATAACTTCTATTTGTTGCACTCTTTTAAGCTGATATTGCCAGTACCCTCATATTATACTATGCTTTTATTGACAGTCTAGTTTTGTCTTTTAATTGTTACAGCATCGCGGAGATTTATGTGTTTGGGTGTAAAATTTACTACACGTCGTCGTTTGTGAAAATTTTTAATAGAAAATATTTTACTACCACGTAGTTGTTTGTGTGATTTTTATATAGAAAATATTCTACTACCACGTCTAATCTAACGTTAGTAACACATGTAAAAAAATACTACACGTCTTCGTAAGCGTAAGTATTTTTGTAATTTTTGTTTTCACTTTATTTTGAGTTGCTGAAAACTGTTTAACTTTTTTTGTATTATTGTACAATTAAATAGTGGAAAATGGCACATTCAAAAAATACGGTCTGATTCTCTTTCCCAGCCTGTGATCCAAAAACATACAAAAACGATCAAATTATGCTATATATGTCCCAATAAATTAAAAAGGAAAACTACACATACATGTTTAGAGTGTAATAAACCACTGTGTATGGGCTGTAGCAAACGGCTATGCATTAATTGTAATAAGAATGAATTTGACGAATGATAATTTTACCTCAAAAGACAGATTGTTATTTTTTTATATATATAAGATATTGAAATGTTCCTTTTTATTTTAATAAGTATATAGCTTAGGCTGTTGAAAAATGCCATTTATTGTTTTTGTTTAACCTTAATTTTCTTGATGTACAAGTAAATGATATACCTATTTTTTTTGTTTGCGTAAATGAGGCTTGTAAAATAAAGTAAAATTTTTTTAAATAAATTTGAATTTGTTTCCTTGTTTTTGTTAATAATGCGTTTAGAAGCAATCAAATTAGAATAATATAAGTATAACATTATTATAATATATACACATTAAAAATTATATGAAAAATAATTCGGGTGTATAATTTACACCACCTCTTCATATACGCTAAACAATTTCACGTCATATGTTAAAGGTTAAGAAACATGAAATAAAAAATACATAAAAAATTTATTCAATGTTCTAATTCAACTATTATGCTAAAGAGGAAAGGAAAGGATTATAAAAGTTTTTTTTTGTATTCCCAACTAAAAATGGAAACAAATTGGTTTTGAATCTTATATTTACAGAAGAAATCATTGTTCTCATTGTCGCCGTAGTAGTGTGCTGGCTTATTAGGCGCAAAGCCAGGGTTCTAGCCCCAGGCCAGATATGAAATTAACACACACAACATAAATGTAGGGAGAAACTAGGTCGTAATCCTGACTGAAGGGTTGTAATGACCAATCATGTATGGATGAATATTCCGGGGATTGTCCCTAATAATGTAGTGAGTGCATTATGTTGCAATTAAGACACTAGGTTTTTTTTATCCGTTTATTTACTAAAAAAATTTTTAAACTGAGGAAACATACAATAACTAAATATGCACTGTCCCCCATTGGGCGCTCAAGCATATACGTATTAGATTTAATTTTAATACATTTTAATAATACTTATTTTAGTTCTATTATCTAATAATAGTTTGATAGAAAAAAAATTACTTTGCAATGAAAAAATAGAAAAAAAACATTATCGATTTATTACAAGGATAAAAAACAAAGTCAAGAGATGAAAGCAGTGTGCAATGTAGGCACCTTACATTTCAAGCCACCAATATTTTTTAAAATATATGTTTGGAATTCTTAAGATACATGCTATCATCAAATCTCTTATTACCCGCTGTAATTTATTTGCATGTAATTGCCTTATCAGTGGCCCGGCGGTAAATATGGTAAAATACTGAAAGGCCCCTTTCATTCTGGATATATCCATATTTATCCAGGTATAAAAAGGCCTCTGGAGGCACATATCCATTTTGAATAGTTCTATATATGTATTCTTCCCCCACATAATATGAGGCCATAATCAGATTATTTTCAGTGTATTCCATGGTATTCACAATATGATCTGATCTGATTAAATGAATGATAAAGTTATCAATTCTGTCAACTTTTGCCTTGGAATATAATCTTCCATTCGACACATACTTCGTAAAGCCACTATCTTGTGACCTAAACAAAGAAGTACAAGCCCTAAGGCATTTTCTCTCAAATACTCTCATTTTCTCCATATATGACGGTGAGACATTATATCAAATTGGACAACAATACGTGAGAATGGGTCTAATAAATGATTTACATATATAAGATATTTTAACCGTACAACCCTTTAGTCAGGATTACGACCTAGTTTCTCACACCACTTATGTTGTCTGCGTTAATTTTTATACATGAGTGGTGGGACCTATAGTTTAAAGTCGACTACGAACGACAGATTTTTGAGAAACTTTTCATTGCAATTTTATTTACTCTCAGAGTTTTTGCCAGAAATCTGCTGAGAAGAAGTCGCCGAAGAAATATTTTTTCTATTTCGTTTAGTTGGAGATGCCTGACCTGGGATATGAACCCAGGCCTCACGTCTAATAAGCCAACACCTACTAGACCACGGTGACTTCGTAGGATTATTATGTTTAGAAAAACCGGTCTTTTGTACACGAAAAAAGCCTATCTATTTAGCCTTATCTATTTGTATATCAATATGATTATTGAAATATAGAAATTTGTCATGGTTAACATCCAAGTATTTTTTTACAGATTGTTTGCCTGGAATAGATATATTAGAGTAAGATTTTATTCCAAAATTTCTCCAATTGTTTCTAATGTTAGAATTGCACTTGGCCACAGGAGGACGAAAAAGAATTGTTTCGCATTTTTCGAAATTTATTCTCATTCTCCAGTCAATAGCATATCCTTCGACCATATGGTAACACATTTGTAGTTTATCATTGATTTTCTGAATTTTATCGTCAGAATGAAACAAAATAATGTTAAGAAACTAGGTTACAGAAGAGACGAAACAGGGAGTACACACATATACCTTTTCTATTTGTAAGTTAAACTTATCAACATGGTAATTGCACTATTTGTATTCAATATTTTGCTCAAGTGTTTGTTGAAAAACCCAAGCCATTACATACATAAATTACAACCCTTCAGCCGGGATTACGATCTGTTTTCTCACGCCTACAGTTTAAAATCGACTTCGAAAGACAGATTTTTTTAAAACTTTTCATGGCAATTTATTTGCCTCTTAGGGCCATTTTTTGAATGCAAGTTTAAACTCGAGATTAAGTTATTCTCCCGATAAACTCCGTTTTCAGTTTTTGAAATAGTATTCAGCTTTTGTCTGTTTTTATTTGTTTGTTTTTGTTCTATACAAAAGCAAATTGTTGAGAAATACTTTGAATTTTTTGCATATACGAGTGGCAGCTTTTCATTCAAAAAAGTGAAAACTCAGTTAACTGAAGATTAAATTTAACTGGAGATTAACTTAATCTCAAGTTTAAACTTGCATTCAAAAAGTGGCCCTTAGAGTTTTTGTCAGAAACTTGCTGAGATGAAGCCGCAGAAGACATTTTTTTCTCAAATTTTGTTTTGTTAGAGACGTCTAACCAGGGGTATAACCATGGCCAACACACTATCTACTAGACTACGGTGACTACAACAGGAAACAGAGAATATTGTATTTGTATTAAAATCTACAGAGAAGACTTCTGCAGGAAGAAGTTTATACACACGGATAAGGCGGTTAATAAATATATTCCGTCTGTAACATATTCTGCGATCTACTAGCCAATCAAACACAAACGTATGTATGTTACGAGTTTTATTGAAAAATATATGCGATTTAGAGTAAGACGGTCATTTATTTACCTCACGAGTACAATCCTTTGAAGTAGCTATAGAATAGCGAAACTGAAGTGTAGTTGTTTGAGAGTACCAGAGGCAATAAAAATATCAAAAGGATGTGGTGGTGGTCGCATATTGTGTATGAATAATGTTTGGGTATGAGAAGGCTCTGTTTTATAGAGTGCCAGTTGAGCTCACATAGATTCGCAGATGAAGGCCATTAACGTATTACGCTGATATTAATTGTGGAGCTAACGAACAAACCTAGATACGTCCTCAGTAAATGCTGTTTTAAATTTTATTTTACGAATCTCTAAGTATGCATCATGAGGCCACGAAATATTTTCATTTAAATCCAGATCCTCGATCCTATTTTAAAATAGTAAGAAAAGCTAACTTCTAAACGAAAACCAGTCTTATGTTCAAGGTTTTATTATATCTTTCTGTGAAAAGGAAGAAAAATCCCTAAATCCACAGAAATTTTTTTATTGTCATAAAGTTAGGTACTGGGCAGCCAGTAGGTTATATTTTACATAAAAAGGTGAATTGTGAAAATCATGCAAAAACTAAATTTCCTTTAAAAATTCACTTGGGAAATTTGATTTTGTGAAATTTTTAGAAACGCATGAATCATGCTGCAGAAAACACGCAGTTAGCTGTCAGTCAGAAAAAGTACCTGGAAAGTGCCAATAGCAAGCCTTCTTCATTCTTTTTTGCATTTGTGTATTAGAACACGGCGTATATAGTTCTGAGAATTATCTTGTCATCAGGCTTAATAATAAACAAGCGATGTAACAGAAAAAGAGTGAAGATTGAATTCATAATAAAAAAATAATTTCCATGTCATTAATAAGGTTTCTTCAGCTCAGCAGTAGCTCTGTAGGTCATAGGACAATAGTACTTTGCCCATTGAATGTTACTCTTGGCGCTGTCTGACATTAAATTTCTCGGCTTGTGATGGTTTGATCTGAATAGCCTAACGATGAATTTAAATACATTTTCTTACGACAGCCCATTTGGAATTGTTATTGAAACTCATGTTTACATATGTATGTAAATGTTTCCTGAATACTAAGAAGGAACACAACGGCCATTGGTTGAAATTAATGGCTGCATAAAGTTCAGGTAGCCGGTAGATCTAGTGAGAAATACCTATTTTTGTACACTTTATAACGGTACATTAAAGGGGTTGAACTGGCCGTGAAAGAGCAGGTAGCTGGTTGACCCTCTGTGGAATATCTGTAAGAACCAATCGAACCTATTTGCTACCTGCTCTAATGAAAACAAAAATTTCCAAAATGGTTTCCACGTATAAAAGGCATGAAGCTTGCCTAATAAGTTCAATCACAATTTAGTCACAATAGACAACGTACATCAGCGGAAAATCAATACAAATATGGAAACAACAAAACAAGTGAAATTTGACGAACTGCTCGACAATTGCATAGACATGTCGAAAGTGAAATTGGATGCTTTAAAGGCAAAAATTAATACGAAAATCTACTCAATTTTTAAAATAGAAGATTTTATATACAAAGAATTAAAATTGGAACAATTTATCTGTCCGATGAAAATGCACATCCACATAACTGAATTTTTAAATGGTCCTCTGGTAAAACAATTCATATGTGAAATATGGCCGATTTTATTAGCGGCTGTAGAGAGTGCTGCTGCCATACAAAATGATACGGTGGAACCGAAGAAAGGTGAAAATCTAAAGGAAGTGCATATTGAACCGACAAAAAATGAAATTCTGAAGAAAGTATTCTCGTTTAAACTTAGAAATGACGCGGAACGATCTCAATCTCGATGCAGAAAACAAGACAACATGTCGGACGGCAGAAAGGAACCACCAGTACCGCATACTACGCTCAGTTCCACCCTTATACCACAGGGACGCATCGACACTGAAAAGGATATTAAGCATCACGAAAAACTGGATAAATCTGCATCCCTTTCTCGGTCCACCAGTAGCCGAAACAGTGGTACGGAAAGTGGCACACAAGCAGAACAAAAGCAACCACTAGTACCATCCAACACTTTTCGTTCCAACCTTAAACCACAACAACCCCTCAACGTGTTGAATGACAGAAAACAACCACTAATAGCTCCTAAAACTTTGAGTTCCAAACTTAAACCACTAGTACCATCCAATAGTTTTGGTTCAAGCCTTAAACCAAAACAAGGCATCAACATGTTGAATGGTGGAAAACAACCACAAGTACCTCCTAAAACTTTGAGTTCCAAACTTAAACCACAGGGACGTATCGACATATCCAAAGTAAAATTGGACGTTTTGAAGCCATGGATAAGCAAGAAAATCGCCGATATTTTGGAAAGAGAAGATAATGTTGCCGTAGAGTTCGTATACAATAAATTAAAACAGGATCAAATGCTTTGTAAACAGAAATTACAAATCAGAATTGCTGGATTCCTAAATGGTTGCAAAGCACAGAAATTTTTATGTGAATTATGGCCACTTTTGTTATCAGCCCAAGAGAGTGAAAGCGGTATACCAGCTGAGTTGATGCAGCAGAAGACAGATGAAAATGTAAGAATTGGAGAGGATACAAAACATACGAATGCAGAACAAAAACAACACTTAACTACCAGTACTTTAAGCACCAAGAATCAACAGCCAGATAATGAAAATAATAAAAATTCAATGAATATTGAAAATCAAGTACTTAAACAGGGCAAGTCTAGATCAAACGATAATCAAATTAATAAAAACAAATCCAGCAAGCGTTCCGCGGATTGTTCTTCACAATTCACCACAGATATGAAATCACGTTCTAAGCCTGTAGAACATCCTTCTGAAAAATTAAGTGCTACTGGTGCTATCAAAAGCAAACATCCAAAAAGTCAAAACAATGATGGTGCATGCGGTTTAGACGGTTTCGCAAACATTTGTATGTATTCCCCAAATCAGAAAAATGCAAATGCTAGTTTACAGGATAAACATCGTTCTTCACATTGTGCAGAAATGGACGAATTTTTGAAACTTTGGAATGAAGCACCCGATAAGGAAACAATTCTATTATCAACCAAGTTTATATATCCTGAGGAAAAAAATATTGAAAAACAAACAAACGCCGCTTTGTTGCCAGCAGCAGCTTCTGTTACAAAATCAGACCATAAGCAGCAAAGACGCAATATTGACTTTGACAAGGTAGTTAATACAGAAGACAAGATAAAAGCTGTTGGCGAATTACAATCACGTAAACGTACACACTCGACTATGATTTGTGAAAGCAAAAAGTTGAAAAATAATTCCTCCGATAAGGATGAAAAGGAGCCAGCTCATCGAAACGGAGTTCGGACAAAGCCTCATTAAGGAAGCCAGAAGCTAAACCAACACAACAGGCGGACCAGAAGAAATCTCACAATGAAATTAATAAACTTGAGTTTGAGCTTTTTGGCAGTATCAGTAGTGATGAAGAGAAATGCAGTTCAGAACAACCTTCTAAGAGAAATTCAGAAACTAGAACGAACAACAGAGAAATGAACACTCTTGAGCTTGATCTTTCAATCAGCAGTGATGAAGAAGAGGTCTATAATATCCGCGGCAAAGGAGATAAATTTGCTAAAAAGGGAATAATGATAGGGGACGACGCTCACGAGGAGTTTAATTTTAGAAAAATATTTATTATTTGTAGTCATAATTTCTATAAGTTTTGTATTAAATATCGCATGACAATGTTTTTAATTTTTATTGAAAATTGATGTAAAAAATTAATAATTTTGTAAGTTTTTAAGTACAAATTATAATAAATTTAATAGAAATTTTAGTTTTTGAATTTAATTCTTGATTCTTTATTAGTAATCTATTTTAAACGTAATATTAAGCAAATAATTATAGAAATTATAATTAAAATAAAATGAAAATGAAAATTAAAAATCTATTCAATGCTTCAATAATTAATGGGGTAAGGGAAGTTTTATTTTAAATATTCTTCCATTCAGAATTAATAATTGTTAGTTTCAATGGACGACACTGAGTCTAGAATTCACATAAGAAATCATTGCCCTTAATATTAGATTACTTTGTTGTATGGTGTAAGTACTTACATTGTATACATACAGTGGGATGCACAAATGAGTATATGTTTGTACTCTGAGCAATTTTAATTGCATAAAAATAAAAGTGATAAAGTAATTCAAAAATTTTTTTTCGATTTTAATTTAGTGTTTAGTACTTAACAAAATAACATAAAAAAAACGAATTCTAAGAAAAAAAAAACAATCAAGAGGAAAATAACTCGGATGTACTCAATTTTACACCATTCCAAAAGACCGTTTTTGGACGCTGATGACGACTAACTTAAGTAATTAATATTAAAACATGAAAAAATTACGATAGTTTTTGATTTCGTTTTTGCAAACATATCATAAAATCGAGACGTGCAAAATTGAGTACATGCAAGTTGATTTTGCTTCGTTTGTTTTTTCTTATGGCTTGATGATTTCTTTTTTAAATTTTATATTATTCTGTTAATCACTATATGCTAAATAAATGACAAAATGCTTTTTAAGTTTTCTTTATTACTTTCAGTTTTATTTAATAAAAAGCGTCCAAAGTACAAACATGTACTCATTTGTGGACCTCAATGTATGTACTCCATTAAATAAGTCATTTCTTTATTTATTTTAAACAATTTTCAACATATTAAGAAAGTAATTACAACGTGCGGGAAATATATAACAGACTACTTAAGGAATTATGTAAAGTATTATTCGTCATGATCAGCCTATTTAGATCGATTAAAAATAGTCCGCGAAGTTTGTCGACTTAATCGCTTTTCATTTTGTAACAATTCGCTTTCAATTGAAATAGAATTTAAGCAAACAATTTTAAAATATTTAACAATTATTTTGATACGAATTATTATTAAATTTATTGAAAAGAGTTCTCTAAATTTTGATTTGAAAGAGTTCTTCATTTTTATTCATTTTCTTTCGATTTTATTTAAAATAGAACGGCTGGTTTGTGCTTTTTACTTGCGTTGCAGTCTGTTACAGATGTACGATATGTTAAGTCCAGGTTAAATTAGGGTAGCTTGCAGTGATCCATTGTGTTACCAAGTATGACGTAACTCCCTTTGTCCTGATCCTTTAATGTGGAATTCGAACCACACCGAGTTTCGTATGAAACTTGACAGTTCTCTTAGTGGCACATTTGCCACCATGCCCAGGTCTTTACACATTCTGTCATCCAAAAACCGATAACGTCTGTTCTGAAGTGCATTGCATAAAAAGTGTTGTACCGATTCCGTTTCCCCCATATCGCTGCAGCTTCTAGAGTAAGCCTGGTGGAAGAGATCGAAATTGTCGGCGAAACTGTCAATAGTGTAGTGTCCCTTTAGAATTGCTGTTAGAATGAGAACAGTTCAGAAGTCGCCGTAGTCAAGTAGGTAGTGTGTTGGCTTCTTAGACGTAAAGCCAAGGTTCGAGCCCCAGGCCAGACATCAAAGACAAAATACAAAAATTGCCATGAAAAGTTTCTCAAAAATCTGTCGTTCGGAATCGACTTTAAACTGTAGGTCCCACCACTCATGTATAAAATTAACACACACAGCATAAGTTGTGTGAGAAACTAGAACGTTGTACAATGGGTCAATTCGACCTCCGGGTACTGTACTTGTCTTAATTGACTAGTACACGTCCTCTAACCTAACCTAACCTACGTAGAAAATAATTTGACGCAGTTTGTTATTGATTTCTAATTACTTTACGGAACAGTGTTTTTCCAACGGATTTATTTTTATCGAAAAATTTCCGAATTTTTTTTTGCTACCTTTGCGTAAGATTGGATTTTGCCAAACAAACAAGCCAACTATAGATTGAGGTACAGTTGTGACATACGGCTTTCTTAAATTTTTCCCATATAAATTAACCCTGTAAAGTAAATCCCATACTAAAGTAATTCTCCTACTTTGTTATGAAACCTTCCTACATATTAAAAGTTAGAAAACGTTCTAGACTTAGCATTGAAAACAACAGTCTTAAAAAATATTACCAATGTACAGCAGTAGCAGTTCATCATTGTGACAATTTTTTTTGCGATTTCAAATTTATTTTCTTGAAATTTTTAAAAAGTTCATTATGGCACCCGTACCATCCAGAAATATTAGAAGCAGCCCTGTAAAGGGCATAAGGTCCAGCCATCAAAACTTAAACAAGGCAAATGCAGGAGTTATGTGCAAAGCCTGTATAAAACTGTATCCAACGGAAAAACTCATCACGAATACAATGAAAAATGCACACAAATGTAGTCCGGGTGATTTGCAGATACTTAGTCGAGAAACTATTTTCAAAAAGAATTTGAGACGACATATTGCACCCATGAGATTTTGTCGATCTATGCAGATAAAGAAGATCCAACAGCAACAGAAAGAACAAGCCAAACAATAGGAACTACAACCACGTCCGGCAGATAACAACAGTAATGATAGCATTGCCATGAAGTATATTCAACCGATTGATGACGATGTATATATATGGGAGTGATATTTTGCTAATCTCTAAAATGTAAAAGATCAGAGTTAATATAACAGGGTGCATATTGGTTTTAGGATGCCTTAGAGAACTTTGATCACACTTAAAGGAATAATTATGGATGGAAAAGACATGAATGTTAGAGTAAGTTCTGCCGTTTAGGAAAATAACAGGAAAGAATAAATAAAAAGTGGCGAAGACTCTTCCCAAACCAAATTGTTGGAAAATTACAAAATGAACCTTCAGACCATTCAAGATTACCTGCCTTTATATATGACACTTAGTACACATATTCAGAATGGTGATCGTTGAGCCCAATATGCAGATTTTGTGATGGTGAAATAGGTTTCGAGAAGACATTACAGAGACACCCTTTTATTGATTGAGGGCGTGGCAATAGCTCCAATGATCAACAATAATTATGAAATATCGGCTGCTGAATTACAAGAGGGATCATCGCTGTCATTTCGCCGTCTCACAAGCATATTATTGATTGTGTGTTAGTCATTTATCATTGTGCACTATTGAAGTTATTGACTCAGAGTTTACTCCGTACATATGAATGAGTTCCTCTAAAGTTTTCAGTTAAAAACGAGAAGAATCTAATCGGTCTGTAGTCTTTTGTTGTTATGTGGCTCACTTTCATCAGCGTGGGAATGAAAACTATCCTCACCTCTTTCCACCCAAAATCCACTCAATGCGAGAATTGGTAACGTCTGTCGCCTGTCCGTTGCTGTCGGGTAAATGCCATACGTTCCCGCAGATTATCTTTTGCTTTAAACGTAGCGAAATGAGCATCGAGAACTATGTACCTAATGAACGCTCCACAGATGCTGTTACCAATGGAAATATCAACAAATAACAAAAACTGGATACTTTAAAAAAGCTTCAAGTGCTACAAAACCGTATAAAGAAAATCGAATGCATTTTTTTATCTGTCTAAGGTGGCCATAAATTAGATTTGTTTTATTCTTTTTCTTCCTTTAGGGAGATCTCATGAAACATTTTCTCCATCCACTTATTACTGCTTTCATCAAGTTTCATATCTGCAGTAGGTTAGTAGGTTAGAGGACGATAAAACTTTCCACATTAAGCATGAGTATTTCTTAAAAATCAGCGCTGTTTGACTTTAAATTGCTCGGCTTATGTAGTATTTATGATTTTACCATTAGTAACGAGACTTTTCTATCGAAAAAATTACCGTTAAGACATCAAATTTCCAAAAATCAAGGACACCAAAGAAATATTTGATCTGATAACGGTAATGAAGGATTTAAAAATATTTTTTTACGACAGCTTCTAAGGGATTGTTATTGAAATTCATGTTAATAAATTAAAATGTTCTTTTTTTAATACTAAGAATGAAAAACAACAGCCATTGGTTGAAATAAATGGCTGTAGACAGTTCAGGTAGCTGGCTGAGCCTGTGAGGAATACCCAGGAGAACTAAACTTATATTTGTATCATAAATACAAATTTGCATTAATGGGTTGGGCCAATATGTTCAATTGCTATGTTGAAATAGCAGGTAGCTGGTTGACCTTCTGTGGAATATCTGTGAGAACCCATACGTTAAATAAGGTACCTGTTCTAGCTGAAACAGAAATTTCCAAAATGGTTTCAGATAAGTTAATTTACACGATCGTTTCAGTAGCTAACATACAACATCAGCGGAAAATTAAAAAATGGAAGCAAATAAGCAAGTGAAAAATGGCGATTTGTTCAATAAACGGATTGACATGTCCAAAGTGAAACTGGACGATATAAAACCGAGAATTAACAAGAAAATCAACAACATTTTTCAAATAAAGAAATTTATTTACAATGAATTAAAATTGGAGCAATTTATTAGTCCGATGAAGATGCATATTCACATCACAGAATTTCTAAATGGTCCTTTGGTAAGGCAATTCATGTGCGAATTATGGCCGATTTTATTAGCTGCTGAAGAGAGTGCTACATCCATAGCAAATGATACGGTGGAACCGAAGAACGACGAAATTCTAAAGAAAGTAATTCAAACCAAAGACTGCAAACGATCTCAATCCAGAAAACAAGGTAAAGTTATGAATGGAGGAAAGGAAACACTAGTACCATCTACCACTTCCGTTTCCACCCACAGACCCCAAGGACACGTCTATATTGAAAAGGATGAGGGAAGTAGCACGAAAGTAGAACAGAAGCAGAAGCCAGATAAGGAAAACAATAAGAATTCTGGAAATCTAGAAATTCAAATTTGTGAACAGGCTAACGATGATGGTACAGGAGTGGTGACATGCGGCTTAGACGGTTTCGCAGACATTTGTATGTATTCCCCTCAACAGAAGGATGCAAATGTTATTCCACATGATCAACGGCCTTCAACACCATTTCGTGAATTTTTAACACAACACTCTGCAGAAATGGACGAATTTTTGTGTCAATGGAGTGGAGCGCCCGATAGGGAAACAATTCTATTGTCAAACAAATTCGTATATCCCGATGAAACAAAAAGTGAAAACCAATCCCCGACGACTTTCTCATTAGAAAACCCACCAAAGACATTAAGTGCTAGTGATGCTAGCAACAGCGAACATGATGACGATTCCCGAATGAAGACGGCCGGCCTAAACGATAACTTACAAAATCAGTGTCCTCGTACACCATTTCGTGAATTTTTGTTGGAACAATGTGCGGAACTAGACGAGTTTTTAAAGTGCAGAAGACGACCAGACGATTTCTACGAAATTAAAACACCGGAAAAATTGAAAAATATTATCGCCAGTGCTGAAGGACAAGCTGCCACCACTGCATTGCCGCCGCCATCTGTCACAATATCAGACCAAAGAGACATAAATTCTGATGAGACCATCAAGTTAATATCCGAGATGAAAGCTGCCCCTAAACGCAAACACTCAACAATGATTAATGAAAGTAAAAAGTCCAAAAGTAATTCCACCAATAAGGATGAACAGAAGCCAGCTAATGAGAAACATACGAAGCCAAAGAAATCCTCATCGAAACGCAGTTAAGACAAAGACTCCTAAAGGAAGCCCACGAGAAGTACAACAAAGCAATGAGATAGCACAGCTGGAACTGTTTGGTGCTGTAGTAGCGACGAAGAAGAACACCGTGTAGATGAAGACACTTCGAAGAAGCCAGAAGCTGAATAAAGAGAAAATGAGGACCACAAGCAGGCCACCAGCGTAATTAATAAACTTGAGTTGGAGCTTTTCGGCAGTATCAGTAGCGATGAAGAAGATGTATAAAGTATACTAGGCAAAGAGGACTAAGTTTCTAAAACAAAAATAATAGTAGGGGGCGACGCCCACGAAGAGTTTAGTTTTAGAAAAAAATATTTATTATTTGTAGTCATAATTTGTTTAAGTTTTGTATTAAATATCGCATGACAATGTTTTTAATTTTTATTAAAAATTTATGTATAATTCAATAACTTTTAAGCTTTTGTTTAAATTATAATAAATTTAATATAAAAATATTTTCTTTTTTAATTTAATTCTTCAATTCTTTATTTGTAATCAATTTTAAAATGTAATATTAAGCAAATCATCATAGAAATCATAATTAAAATAAAATGTAAATAACAAATGTACTCAATGCTTTCATTTCAATTATAGAGAGAAGGAGGAAGGTAAGGTTTATTTGAGATATTCTTGAACTCAAATTAACTAAAAATTGTTTGTTTGTTTCAATGGACGACACTGAATCTCGTATCGACAGAAGAAGTCAATGTTTTCATGCCTTAAATATTACATTACTTTGTCATTAAATACGTCAATTCTTTATTTATTTTAAACAGTTTTCAAAATATTAAAAACAACTAATTACAACTTACCGGAAATCAGTAACATGATCAACATTTTTGTTTGAATAAAAACAATCCGCGGTGTGTGTCTTAGCTAAAATTGTAACTCGACTTCATTACATTTCATTGTTTATCAATTCGCCTGAATTTGGAATAGAATTTAATATTAAAAAGTTTTAATTTAAGCAAAACTTTTTAAATTATTTAACAAATAAATATTTTAATACGAATAGTTATTAAATTTGTTTAAAAGAATTCTTTTAATTCTGTTTTTACTAAGCAGAGTCATCATGACAAACAGCTCTTTAAATAAAACTTACAGTAGGCCGTGTCGTGTACTGCTTTGAATTAGAAAATTTCTTAGTGGAAAGTATCCTCCATAGATCCTCTATTGGGTTTAAGTCTGGACTTAGAGCTAATCAATCCAATAAGGGTACATTGTGGCTTTAAAAAAACTTTTTGTGTGTCGAGCGACTTGCGTTGGAGCGTTGTCCTGTTGGAAAGTCCAATTATCACCGTACAGTTCGGCAGCAAAATCAATCAAATTGTTTTCCAACAATTCAACGTATTTTTCCGAATTCATTCTTATTGGTACAAAGCATATTTGGGACTTTCCACGAGCTCCAAATGCAGCCCAAATTATTAGACACCCACCAGCGTGGTTTCGTTTGTAGCACATTTTTCGGTGATGACGCAGATTTCTCCAATACTTATGTAGACCATCAGGTCCGTCAAAATTAAACTTTTTCTCGTCGCTAAATATAACATTTTCAAATTCCTCCTACCAAAATTTATATTTTTCAACAAAGGCGTTGGGTAAGTCTTGGTTTTGGAATATGAGTTTCATACCGAAGACCTAAATCTGCCATTATTATTTACTGGATACGCTGTCTCTTGACATTTAAATCTAATTCAGCAATTATTTGACGGCAGCTCATATTTTCTTCTGCAGCTAAATGTCGAATACGTCTCTTTGTTCTTTGGCTTACGATAGGGATGCGTCCACTGCGTTTTAGGCAGCCATAGTTTCTTGGGTCTTTTAAAAAATTTGAGACGGTATTACGATGACGATTTGTTGCAGCTTCAATGTCACATATTCGTATACCTGCATGCCTCATGCCTTCAATTTTTACACGCTCCTCATCAGAGAGTTCACAGCCACGTGGAATTTTGAACGCAAAAAAAATTGTGGGTAACATATTACTTTAGATTTTAATAAAAAAATAATACTTATTCATCGTCGGTATAAAATTTTATATATCAAAAATTAAGAATTGATCCTCTCCTAGAATTGATTGACTCTCCTAGCTAAAGAACGAGCATGATTGACCACGCACATATAATTATGTTCTATTAAAATTTGTACTTAAAGTGATAATCTCAGATAACGGTATCACAAATAAAGTCCAAAGATCATGTAAGTCATTACAAAGGGAGTTTACATATAAACAAAAAAATTTAGTCAAATAGTCAAAATTAAATTAAAATTAGTATCCAGTTCGGGGGACAAAAAGTAATTTTGCACATATAATTTTTTTTACTGAGGTATGTATACAATATAAGTAGTATCTACACCATCAATCAGTCTAATAATTAAGGACAAGTAGACAATGATTTCTTAAGTGAATGCCAGAAACAAGTTTTTAATTGTGAGTGGAAGAATATTTCAAAAAAACCTTCAATTTCCATTCCTCCTTTAATTGAATGTTAAACCATCGAATACATTTTTAATTTTCATTTTCATTTTATTTTAATTATGATTTCTATGATGATTTGCTTAATATTATTTTATCTTATATTTTATTTTATTTTTGTATTTTATATTTTGAAGTCGCCGTAGTCTAGTAGGTAGTGTGTTGGCTTATTAGACGCAAAAGCCTGGGTTCGAGCCCCAGGCCAGGCATCAAAGACAAAATACAAAAAGTATTTCTTCGGCGACTTCCTCTCAGTAGATTTCTGGCAAAAACTCTGAGGTAAATAAAAATTGCCATGAAAAGTTTCTCAATAAATAAAAATCTGTCGTTCGGAGTTGACTTTAAACTGTAGGTCCCACCACTCATGTATAATTAATACACACAGCATAAGCTGTGTGAGAAACTAGAACGTTGTACAATGGGTCAATTCGACCTCCGGGTACTGTACTTGTCTTAATTGACTAGTACACGTCCTCTAACCTAACCTAACCTTCGTAAAAAATAATTTGACTCAGCTTGTTATTGATTTCTAATTACTTTACGGAACACTGTTTTTCCAACGGATTTATTTTTATCGAAAAATTTCCATATTTTTTTTGCTACCTTTGCGTAACATTGGATTTTGCCAAACAAACAAGCCAACTATAGATAGAGGTACAGTTGTATCAGACAGCTTTCTTCAATTTTTCCATATAAATTAACCCTGTGAAGTAAATCTCATACTGAAGTAACTCTCCTACTTTGTTATGAAACCTTCCTTGATATTAACAGTTTCTAAAACTTGTGTTCATCAGATTGATAAATACCGAATTGGAAAACTTATTTAGAAAACTTTCAAGACTTAGCATTGTAGTGCTGCAAGCACTTCCTTCGAACTTAATCACATGTGTGGACGGTGAAAGTAGCAGTCAAAGCGCTGGGATCCCATTTCGTCAAATCAAAGGCCATCAGCAGTTGCAGCGTTTACGTCTACATAACACAAAACTTCGCGGACTATTTTTACTCGAGCTAAATAGGGTGATCATGACGAATAATACTTTTCATAATTCCTAAAGTAGTCTGTTATTGATTTCCCGCACGTTGTAATTACTTTCTTAATATGTTGAAAATTGTTTAAAATAAATAAAGAAATGACTTATTTAATAGAGTACATATGTATACAATGTAGGTTAGGTTAGGTTAGAGGACATGTACCTGTCAGTCAAGACAGGTACAGTACCTGGAGGTCAGATTGACCCATTGTACAACGTCCTAAAGGATGGAAGGATAGTGTAGGGGGTGGGATGAAAGGAAGGTATATGGGAAAGGGGGGGAGTGGGAAGCGGAGGAATCACACAGACAATGTATACAATGTAAATACATACATACTTTTTAAAGGCAATTTTAATTATTCTCAGAGTTTTTGCCAGAAATCTGCTGAGAGGAAGTCGCCTGGGGCTCGAACCCTGGCTTTACGTCTAATAAGCCAATACACTACCTACTAGACTACGGGGACTTCATATGTATACAATGTACATAAATACGTGTAACATACAACAAATTAAGCGAATATTTAAGGGCAAGTAAACAACGACTTCTTCTGTGAATACTTGACTCAATGACGTCCATTGAAACAAACAATTTTTAGTTCATTAGAGTTCAAGAATATTTCAAATAAACTTTCCCCTCCCCTTACCCCATTAATTAAATTAAAGCATTGAATACATTTTTTGTTTAAATTTTATTTTAATTATGATTTTTATGATGATTTGCTTAATACTACATTTTAAAATTGATTACAAATAAAGAATTGAAGAATTAAATTGAAAAAGAAAATAATTTTATATTAAATTTAAACTTAAAAAATTATATATATTGTCATGCATTATTTAATACAAAACTTATACAAATTATGACTACAGGTAATAAATATTTTTTTCTAAAATTAAACTATTCGTTAATGTCGTCCCCTATCATCAAATACTAAATATTTTTTTCTAAAATTAAACTATTCGTTAACGTCGTCCCCTATCATTATTCCCTTTTTTATTCTTATTATTCCCAAATTTATCTCCTTTGCCGCGGATATTCTAGACGTCTTCTTCAACACTGCTGATTGAAAGATCAAGCTCAAGAGTGTTCAGTTCTCTGTTGTTCGTTCTAGCTTCTGAATTTCACTTAGAAGGTTGTTCTGTACTGCATTCTTCTTCATCACTACTGATATTGCCGAAAAGCTCAAACTCAAGTTTATTAATTTCGTTGTTACATTTCTTGTGTTCCGCCTTTTCTGTTGGTTTAGCTTCTGGCTTCCTTGATGAGTCTTTGTCCGAACTCCGTTTCAATGAGTCTTTCTTTGCATTTGTCCGTTTCCTATTAGCTGGCTACTGCTCATCCTTATTGGAGGAGTTATGTTTCGACTTTTTGCTTTCGTTGATCATTGTCGAGTATGTACGTTTCCGTGATTGTAATTCGCCAGCAGCTTTTATCTCGTCTTCTGCCTTAACTACCTTCTCAATATTGTGTCTTTGCTGTTTCTGATCTGATTTTGTAACAGATGCTGTGGCTGGCAACAAAGTGGCGTTTATTTGTTTTTCAACATTTTTTTCGTCAGGATATATAAACTTGTCTGATAATAGAATTGTTTCCTTATCGGGTGCTTGATTCCAAAGTTTCAAAAATTCGTCCATTTCTGCACAATGTGAAGAACGATGTTGATCTTGTAAACTTGCATTTGCATTTTTCTGTTGGGGAGAAGACATACAAACGTTTGCGAAACCGTCTAAGCCGCATGTACCATCATTGTTCTGACTTTCAGGACGTTTGCTTTTGATACCACCAGTAGCACTTAATGCTTTTGGTCGACGTTCTACAGGCTTAGAACGTGATTTCATATCTGTGGTGGATTGTGAAGAAGAATCCGCAGAACGCTTGCTGGATTTGTTTTTATTAATTTGATTATCTCTTGATCCAGACTTGCCCTGTTTAGGTATTTGATTTTTAATATTCATTGAATTTTTATTATTTTCATTATCCGGGTGTTGGTTCTTGGTGCTTAAAGTACTGGTAGTTAAGTGTTGTTTTTGTTCTGCATTCGTATGTTTCGTATTTTCTCCAATTCTTACACTTTCATCTTTCTTCTGCTGCATCAACGCAGCTGGTATACCGCTTTCACTCTCTTGGGCTGATAACAAAAGTGGCCATAATTCACTTACAAATTTCTGTGCTTTGCCACCATTTAGAAATCCAGCAATTCTGATTTGTAATTTCTGTTTACAAAGTATTTGATCCTGTTTTAATTTATTGTATACGAACTCTACTGCAACATTATCTTCTCTTTCCAAAATATCGGCGATTGTTTTGCTTATCCATGGCTTTAATACGTCCAATTTTACTTTGGATATGTTGATACGTCCCTGTGGTTTAAGTTTGGAACTCAAAGTTTTAAGAGGTACTTGTGGTAGTTTTCCTCCATTCACCATGTTGATGTGTTGTTTTGGTTTAAGGCTGGAACCGAAAGTTTTGGACGCCACTAATGGTTGCTTTTGGTCTGCTTTTGTGCCACTTCCCGTACCATTGTTTCGGCTACTGGTGGACCGAGAAAGGGATGTAGTTTCATCATGTTTTTCGCGGTGCTTAATATCCTTCTCAATGTCGATGCGTACCTGTGGTTTAAGGGTGGAACCGAAAGTGGTAGGAGGTACTGGTGGTTCCTTTCCGCCATCAACCATGTTGCCTTGTTTTCTGGTTCGAGATTGAGATCGTTCGGCGTCTTTTCGAAGTTGAAACGAGAATACTTTTTTCTGAATTTCATTTTTTGTCTGTTCAATATGTACTTCCTTTAGATTTTCATTTTTCTTCGGTTCCACCGTATCATTTGGTATGGCTGCAGCAATCCCTTCAGCCGCTAATAAAATCGGCCATAATTCACATATGAATTGTTTTACCAGAGGACCATTCAGAAATTCAGTTATGTGAATATGCATCCTCATCGGACAGATAAATTGTTCCAATTTTAATTCATTGTATATAAAATCTTCTATTTTAAAAATTGAGTAGATTTTCGTATTAATTTTTGCCTTTAAAGCATCCAATTTCACTTTCGACATGTCTATGCAATTGTCGAGCAGTTCGTCAAATTTCACTTGTTTTGTTGCTTCCATTTTTGTATTGATTTTCCGCTGATGTTGTTGATGTACGTTGTCTATCGTGACTAAATTGTGATTGAACTTATTAGGCAAGCTTCACCCCTTTTATAGGTGGAAACCATTTTGGAAATTTTTAGAGCAGGTACCTTGTTTAGCTTATTCAGCGTAAGTAGGTAGCAAATAGGTTCGATTGGTTCTTACAGATATTCCACAGAGGGTCAACCAGCTACCTGCTCTTTCACGGCCAGTTCAACCCTTTCATATACATTTGTATTTTTTCTAGAAACACGTACCGTTATAAAGTGTACACAAATAGGTATTTCTCACTAGATCTACCAGCTACCGAAACTTTCTGCAGCCATTAATTTCAACCAATGGCTGTTGTTTTCCTTTCTTAGTATTCAAAAAACATTTAAATATGTAAACATGAGTTTCAATAACAATCCCTAATGAGCTGTCGTAAAAAATATTTTATACCATTTATTAGGCTTTACAGATCAAATATTCCTTTGGCTTCCGGGTTAGTTTGCGATTTGGTTTCTTAGCGTTGACTTTTCTGGTTAATAACAACTCATTACGTATGCTAAAGACATAAATCCTTAGTCAGTTTTATGTGCAAACCATCACAAGCCGAGAAATTTAATGTCAGACAGTGCCAAGAGTAACATTCAATAGGCAAAGTTCTATTGTCCTATGACCTACTGAGCTGCTGCTGAGATGAAAAACCTATTTAATGATACTGAAACGAAGCATGTTATGAATAAAACTTATTTTTTATTGAGAGTTGAGTCTTCTATATTTTTCTGTTATATCGCGAGTTTATTACTAGGCTTAATGACAAGATATTTTTCAGAACTATATACGCCATGTTCCAATACAAAAATGCAAAAAAGGATGAAGAATACTTGCTATCGGCACTTTACAGGTACTTTTTCTGACTGAAAGCATGATTCATGCATTTCTGAAAAAATTTTGCAAAAAATCAAGGAAATTTAAATTTTGCATGATTTATGTGTGTATGTAGGAAAATCAATTCACCTTTTTATGTAAAATATAACATACTGGCTGCTCTGTTCAAGTTCTTCCGGATAAAATCTGAAATTTAATAAAATCGATCTGAGAGTTGTTCATAAAAAATATTTTTTCTTTCTCTCAAGAAGAGAGCTGTCAAACTATATATAAAAAATGGGGTGAATCCAGCTTTAAAGAAAGAAAAAGAAAGACTGCTTTTCGTTTAGGAAAAGTCAGCTTTTCTTATTATATTTAAATAGGATCGAGGATCTGGTTTTAAATGAAAATATTTCGTGACCTCATAATGCATACTTAGAGATTCGTAAAATAAAATTTAAAACAGCATTTAATGAGACATGTCTGGTTTTGTTCGTCAGCTCCACAATTAAAATCAGCGTAATGCGTTAATGGCCTTCATCTGCGAATCTATGTGAGCTCAACTGGCACTCTATAAAACAGAGCTTTCTTATACCCAAACATTATTCATACACAATATGCGATCACCACAACATCCTTTTGATATTTTTATTGCATCTGGTACTCTCAAACAACTACATTTCAGTTTCGCTGTTCTATAGCTACTTCCATGGATTGTACTCGTGAGGTAAATAAATGACCGTCTTACTCTAAATCGCATATTTTTTTTAATAAAACTCGTAGCATACATACGTTTGTGTTTGATTGACTAGTAGATCGCAGCACATGTTACAGACGGAATATATTTATTAACCGCCCTATCTGTGTGTATAAACTTCTTCCTGCAGAAGTCTTCTCTGTAGATTTTAATACAAATACACTATTACCTGTTTCCTGTTATAGTCGCCGTAGTCTAGTAGATAGTGTGTTCGCCACCGTTAAATCCCAGGTTAAATCCCAGGTTAAACATCTCCAACAATACAAAATTTGAGAAAAAAATTTCTTCCGCGGCTTCATCTCAGCAAGTTTCTGACAAAAACTCTAAGGGCCACTTTTTAATGCAAGTTTAAACTCGAGATTAAGTTAATCTCCAGTTAAATTTAATCTTCAGTTAACTGAGTTTTAATTTTTTGAATGGGAATTTAACTGGAGATTAACTTTGTAGAGCTGCCACTCTTATACGCAAAAATTTCAAAGTATTTCACAACAAATTGCTTTTGTATAGACAAAGAAAAATAAATAAAAGAAATATTTTCTTAAAATAATAAATAAATTAAGACTGTCTGTTGTCAATTTGTGTTTTATATAATTCTTAGTCACTTAAATATTAGTCTTATTCGGCTTCCCCTCACTTAAAAGCTTTTTTTTTTCATAAAATTTGTCAACTACTTTTCACTTTCAACGTTGGTGGTTTAAACTCGAGATTAACTGCTTAACCGTAAGGTTAAACTCAAGGTTAAGTAAATTCAAAAACTCAAGACGGAGTTTAACTGGAGATTAACTTAATCTCGAGTTTAAACTTGCATTCAAAAAATGGCCCTAAGAGGCAAATAAATTGCCATGAAAAGTTAAAAAAAAAAAAGGCGCCGCCACTCTGCATAAATTTAACACACGCAACATAAGTGACGTAAGAAAATAGGCCGTAATCCCGGCTGAAGGGTTGCAATTTATGTATGTAATGACTTGGGTTTTTCAACAAACACTTGAGCAAAATATTGAATACAAACAGTGCAAATACCATGTTGATAAGTTTAACTTACAAATAGAAAAGTTTTCCCTGTTTCGTCTCTTCTATAACCTAGTTTCTTAACATTATTTTGTTTCATTATGGCGATAAAATTCAGAAAATCATTGATAAACTACAAATGTATTTCCATATGGTCAAAGGATATGCTATTGACTGGAAAATGAGAATAAATTTCGAAAAATGCGAAACAATTCGTTTTCGTCCTCCTGTGGGCAAGTGCAATTCTAACATTAGAAACAATTGGAGAAATTTTGGAATAAAATCGTACTCTAATATACCTATTCCAGGCAAACAATCTGTAAAAAAATACTTGGATGTTAACCTTGACAAATTTCTATATTTCAATAATCATACATACATCCATACATAATTGGCCATTACAACCCTTCAGTCAGGATTACGGCATAGCTTCTCACACCACTCATGTTGTGTGCGTTACTTTTATACATATTGATATACAAATAGATAAGGCTAAATAGATAGGCTTTTTTCGTGTACAAAAGACTGTTTTTTCTAAAAATAATAATCCTACGGTTAAACTTATCTTATATGAATCATTGATTGGACCCATTCTCACGTATGGTTGTCCAATTTGGTATAATGTCTCACCGTCATATATGGAGAAAATGAGAGTATTTAAGAGAAAATGCCTTAGGGCTTGTACTTCTTTGTTTAGGTCACAAGATAGTGGATTTACGAAGTAAGTGTCGAATGGAAGATTATATTCCGAGGCAAAAGTTGACAGAATTGATAACTTTATCATTCATTTAATCAGAGATCATATTGTGAAGACCATGGAATGCACTGAAAATAATCTGATTATGGCCTCATATTATGTGGGGGAAGAATACATATATAGAACTATTCAAAATGGATATGTTCCTCCAGAAGCCCTTTTTATACCTGGATAAATATGGATATATCCAGAATGAAAGGGGCCTTCCAGTATTTTACCATATTTACCGCCGGGCCATTGATAAGTCAATTACATGCAAATAAATTACAGCGGGTAATAAGAGATTTGATGATAGCATGTATCTTAAGAATACAAATATGTTTCCAAACATAAATTTTAAAAAATATTGGTGACTTGAAATGTAAGGTACCTACATTGCACACTGCTTTTATCTCTTGACTTTGTTTTTTATCCTTGTAATAAATAGATAATGTTTTTTTTTCTATTTTTCCATTGCAAAGTAATTTGTTTTTCTATCGAACTATTATTAGATAATAGAACTAAAATAAGTATTATTAAAATGTATTCAAATTAAATCTAATACGTATATGCTTGAGCGCCCAATGGGGGACAGTGCACACATATTTAGTGATTGTATGTTTCCTCTATTTGTTTATTTGTATTTTTTTTGGTAAATAAACGGATAAAAAACCTAGTTTCTTAATTGCAACATAATGCACTCACTACATTATTAGGGACAATCCCCTGAATCTTCATCCAGACATAATTGGTCATTACAACCCTTCATTCAGTATTACGAAATAGTTTCTCACACCACTTATGCTGTGTGTGTTAATTTCATATCTGGCCTGGGGCTCGAACCCTGGCTTTGCGTCTAATAAGCCAACACACTACCTATTTTACTACGGCGACAATGAGAACAATGATTTCTTCTGTAAATATAAGATTCAAAACCAATTAGTTGGGAATACAAAAAAACTTTTATAACCCTTTCCTTTCCTCTTTAGCACTGTAGTTGAATTAGAACATTGAAAAAAATTTTATTTTTGTTTTTTTATTTATTTTATATTTCTTAAGATTAAAAATTAAATTTACAAAACTATTCATTAATTACATAAATTTTTAATAAAAATTAAAAACATTGTCATGTAATATTTAATATAAAACTTATACGAATTCATTACAAATAATACATTTTTTTTCAAAATTATAATCTGCATTAGCATCGTCCCATACCATAGCTTCTGTCTTCATTGCTAAGTATATTTTAAACGGTTTCTTCATCACTACTCATACTGCCAAATAACTCAAACTCAAGTTTTCTCATGTCGTTGTTACACTTCTTGTAGTCCTCATTTCTTTTCAATTCCGCTACCGTCTTCTTAGAAGAGGTTTTGTCTGGACAGCGTTCTTCTTCGTCGCTACTACAATTACCAAAAAGCTCCAGCATCCGTTCTCTCATTGCTTTGCTGTATTTCTTCTGTTTACTGGATTCAGTTTCTGGCTTCCTTGAGGAGCCTTTGTCTGAATTGTGCATCGTAGAGGATTTCTTTACCTTTGTTCGGCTCTTCTTAGCTGGTTGCTGTTCATCTTTATTGGAAGAATCACGTTCGGACCTTTTGCTTTCGTTACTCATAGTCGAGTGCGTATGTTTATGTGATTGTAGTTCGCGGGCAGCTTTTATTTCGACGTCGGCTTTAATTACCTTCTCAAAGTCAATATTCGCTTTTTGCTGTTTATTATCTGATTTTCTAACAGATGATGAGGCAGGCGACAAAGTGGCGTTTATTTGTTTTTCAATATTTTTTTCCTCAGGATATATAAACTTGGTTGATAATAAAATTGTTTCCTTATCGGGTGCTTCATTCCAAAGATTCAAAAACTCATGGGTTTGTTGACAATGTTCCGACAAATATTCTCCAATAGCTGTAGAATGACGCTGATCCTGTGAAATGGCTTTTGTCTCTTGTTGTTGGGTTTTAGGTGAGAACATACAATTATTTTCAAAACCGTTTAAGCCGCATGCTTTACCATCATCGCTACCATGCTCACGGCTCTTACCGAGTATTTTAGAAGATGATTTCTTATGAGAAGTGGAACTTCTTGAATTATGCCTACGTTCTGTATCACGGTGTTGTGAAGAACAATCCGCGGAACGCTTGCTTGATTTGTCTTTATCAATTTGATTATCTTTTGAACCAGACTTGCCCTGTTTAGGTACTTGATTTTCAATATTCATTGAATTTTTATTATTTTCATTGTCTGGCTGTTGATTCTTGCTGCTTAAAGTACTGGTAGTTAAGTGTTTCTTTTGTTCTGCATTTGTATCTTTTGCATCCTCTCCCATTCTTACACTTTCATCTTTCTTCTGCTGGATCAACTCAGCTGGTATGCCGCTTTCACTCTCTTGGGCAGACAACAAAAGTGGCCATAATTCACATATAAATTTCTGTCCTTTGCCACCATTTAGGAATCCAGCAATTCTGATTTGTAATTTATGTTTACAAAGCATTTTATCCTGTTTTAATTTATTGTATACGAACTCTACGGCAACATTATCTTCTCTTTCCAAAATATCAAAGATTTTCTTGCTTATCCACGGCTTTAATACGTCCAATTTTACTTTGGATATGTCAATACGTCCCTGGGATTTAAGTTTGGAACGCAAAGTTTTAGGAGGTGCTAGTAGTTTATTTCCGGCATTCAACATGTTGATGCGTTGTTGTGGGCTGGCACAAAAAGTGTTAGATGGCACTAGTGGTTGCATTTTAGTGCTATTTCCCGTACCACTATTTCGCCTTTCAGGGAATGCAGAAAGCGATGTAGATTCACTGTGTTTTTCGCGATGCTTAATATCGTTTTCAATGTCATCTTGATTGTAAGTTTTAGGAGGTACAAATGGTTCCTTTCCACTGTTCACCATGTTGCCTTGCCTTCTGGAGCGAGAATGTGAACTAGATTTAGATTGTTCATTTCCATTTCGATGTTTAGTTTGGTTTGATGTTTCATCTTTCTTCGGCTCCATAGGCTTATTTGGTATGCTTGCAGCACTCTCTTCAGCCGCTAATAAAATCGGCCATAATTCAGATATAAATTGTTTGACGCGGTGGTCATTCAGAAATTCAGTCATATTTCTACGCATCGTCATCGGACTGATAAATTGCCCCAATTTCAATTCATTGTACACGAACTTTTCAATTTGAAAAACATTGGAGATTTTCATATTAATTTGTGCCTTTAACACATCCAGTTTTACTTTCGACATGTCTATACACTTGTCGAGCACTTCGCTAGATTTTACTTGTTTTCTTGCTTCCATTTTTGTATCGATTTTCCGCTGATGTTATCTGTTGTCTATAGTGACTAAATTGTGATTGAACTTATTAGGCAAGCTTCACGCCTTTTATAGGTGGAATCCATTTTGGAAGCTTTTGTTTGCATTATAGCAGGTACCGTGTTTAGCTTATTCATTGTAAGTAAGGTTCTTACAGATATTCCACATATGGTCAACCAGCTACCTGCTCTTTTCATCATACGGCCAGTTCCACCGTTTCGTGTACATTTGTATTTTTGCTAGAAACAGGTACCGTTATAAAGTGTTCTTGTATTCATTTCTCACTAGGTCTACCAGCTACCTGAACTTTCTGCAGCCATTAATTTCAAGCAATGGCTGTCGTTTTCCTTCTTAACATTCACAAAACATTTAAATATGTAAACATGTGTTTCAGTAACAATCCCTAATGGACTCTTGTAAAAAATATTTTCTACTCTTCATTAGGCTTTACAGATCAAAAATTCCTTTGGCTTCCGGGTTTGTTTGCAATTTGGTTTCTTAGCCTTTTAGACTTTTCTGGTTTAATAGCAACTCGTTACGTATGCTAAAGTCATAAATTCTTAGTCAGTTCTATGTGGAAACCATCACAAGCCGAAAAATTTAATGTCAGGCAGCGCCAAGAGTATCATTCAATGGGCAAAGTTCTATTGTCCCATGACGGGAGATACCTAATTAATGACATGTAAACGAAGCATGTTATTGGAATAAAATTTATTTTTTTTATCGAGATTTGAGTCGTCTATATTTTTCTGTTATATCGCGTGTAAGCTTAATGACAATGTATTTCTCAGATATTTCTCTCGCCATGTTCCAATACACAAATGCAAAAAATAATGAAAAAAGCTTGCTATCGGCATTTTGCAGGTACTTTTTCTGAATGACAGCTAATTGCGTGTTTTCTGCAGCATGATTCATGCATTTCTGAAAAAAAAAAGAAATTTTTAAAGGAAATTTTAATTTTTCATGATTTATGTATATAAGTTAACGTCAACAATATTTAAACCTAATTACAGAAGAGTTAACGTCAACAATCTTTTGAACTTAATTATAAAAACTGTTTACTCCAGCATAATCAACACGTGTCGCAATCCCAATATTAATTGTTGGTAACAGGTATTGATTGCACAATATTTTGGAGTAATGCAAAATGCTGACGATGCGTCTGGAGTTGGAAAGCAACATAGGCAGAAAGGTGGCGTGATACGAAGTTTTATTAATTTATAAAATTATTGTTTAAGTTAGTTCTAGTTTGAACCCAAATCAATAAAGAACGCTTCAGACTCGTGTCTGAAGCTCTTTTTAAAAAATAATTTTTACTGTGTATAAATTTAACTGGCGCCCGAGCAGTTCGGTCGGTCCGGGAAACTGGCGCCCGAATTAAAATAAAAAAAAAAAATCAGGAAAAAGGCTCCTCAGTAGCCAAAAAAAGGCGAACCGGTGGTATTACGTGCCAGCCTCTCCTGTAAAGTGTAAAAAGACAATCTTCAAATAAAATAAGAATTATAAAATTAAACAAAATAAGGAACTATACATGAATTAAAATTGAAGAAGTGCTTGAGTGCGAAGGAAAATTGTTAAAATAAATCAGAAAATCAGAACTATTAAAAGAAATTAAAAAAGAGGAAAAAAAAAGATCCTTTAATCTAAAAGAAACTGTGTAATATTAGAAACAAAGATTTAAAACTATTTAAATAAAATCAATTGGAAAACAAAAGTATTGTGTAAAAAATAAATATAGAACAACACAATTGAATAAAAGTAAAAGAAACCAACATTAAACTCCAGGTATATTGTAACAATCAAATAAAATAAATAAAAAAAACAGTGTGAGAAATAAAAAAAAAAAAAAAATTAAAGAACATTACAAATAAAAGGAAAAAAAACAAGAAATTAATACCAACAGTGAACTACGGTCAACTACAATCAACTACAGTCAACTACAGTCAACTACAACTACAGTCAACTGCAACTATAGTCAACTACGGTCAACTACAATCAATTACAATCAACTACGGTCAACTATAGCTAACACGAATTAAGGTAGACTATTAAATTATTTATTTACAAGATTATTGATTATTATATTGATTGATTTATAAGATTATTGAATATTATAAAAGGGGATATAAAATTGTAAAGCCTAGTTAGTATAAGAGTGAAAATAATAAATAAATAAATTGTAAATAAAATAAATAATAAATTAGAGCTGCGATTCCTACGGGACCCTCCAGTTCTACATTAAAGATCAAAAATAAAAATCAAAAATTAAGCGAACAATTTAAAATTTTTTGTAAAACAAGTATTTCTGATTGAATTAAATTAAAAAAAAATGGCAAATCCAAATAATTTAATTAGACCCCCTGTTATTAACAATGATAATGTACCTAGAGGTGCAGCAAATGCCCAATTGACCATAGAAGACTTAACCGCTCTTATATCAAGAGTAGCATTAGACATATTTAATAATCAAGGACCACAGATTGTGCAGGCAACCTTAAACCCCAATGCTAACCTAAATAATGTATCAGACCAGATAATAGAAGACAGACATAGAGGAAATCTAGGCGACTTGGACAAAATACCAGATGTAGTTAAGTGTCTCAAGGATATCTCAGGGCAACCTGGTGAGTTTAGTTCGTGGAAAAAGAGCGTTGATAGAATACTAGCTATTTATGAGCCACTGAAGGGAACTCCTAAATATTACGGCATTCTTAGTGTAATACGGAATAAGGTAGTAGGGAACGCGGACATAGCACTAGAGTCATACAACACACCACTCGACTGGCCATCAATGGCAAAATGCCTTACACTTCACTACGCGGATAAACGAGATTTAGCAACATTAGAGTACCAAATGACAACTATTGTGCAAGGGAATAGGTCAATTCCAGAATATTATCAACAGGTGTACACGCATTTGTCACTTATGTTGAACAAATTAGGAAGTATGGATATGAGTAACGAATCTCTACATATGCTTACACAGTCATACAGAAATAAAGCCTTAGATACATTTATCAGAGGACTGAACGGAGACTTACCTAAACTGTTGGGAGTGAAGGAACCAGCAGATCTTCCACAAGCATTACATCTTTGCTTAAAATTGGAAAATCAAAATGTACGCGCATCGCATGCGTATAATTCAAGGAAATTTCAATCTACATTTAAAGGGAACGCAGCGCAGGCAGGACGCCCTTTTTATCCTGAAATTGCACATTTTCCGCAAGCAAACCAAACGAGAAATTTTTTTAATCATCGGGAACAACATAATACAAATCCACCCCGACCACCTAAGCCACAACCACGACCGGAACCAATGGACGTGGATCCAAGTATGCATTCCCGTCGCATAAATTACATGAACAGGCCGCAACAAAATCAATTTGTTGGTAAGAGACCACAGCAGTCCGCCTATCAGCAGCGGAATAAAAGCCAAAGGACGTTCCATATTAATACATCTATAGAAGATAGGGAAGAGAATAAGCAGTTTGGCGAACCGACTGACATTCATTTTTTAGGATGAATAGCTCTTCGTTACCATATTTCGAAGTCAAGACGGAGAGCGGGAATATTTTAAAATTTTTATTAGATACGGGCTCAAGTAAAAATTACGTTAAGCCTGAATTAGTAAAGAAACGTATACCCAACAAAAACCCGTTTTTTGCCAGATCAATCATAGGGGATATAAAAATTAGTGAGCACACATTCGTAAAATTGTTTAAATTAGATAATGAAATAAAATTCTACTTAATGCCCTCTTTGGAAACATTTGACGGTATTTTAGGAAACGACACTCTTAGGGAAATAGGAGCAGTCATTTACACAAATGAAAATGTTATGATATTGAAAAACAATTTCAAAGTTTGCCTTAAGCAACTTCCGACACAATGCGTAAATGCAATAAATATTAAGAAGGAAAATTTATCCGCAACACAAAAAAGAGGAATGGAGGAAATTGTAAGCACGTATCGTAAGCTTTTTTCGGAACCTGATGAAAAACTTACGTATACAACAAAGGTTGTTGGTGAGATTAGGACTACAACTAATTCGCCTGTTTATACAAAATTTTACCCTTACCCCGCTTCTCTGAAATCAGAAGTGGAGGCTCAAGTGGAAAAACTACTAAAAGATGGTATTATAAAACCATCTAGATCACCTTATAATTCTCCAGTTTGGATAGTTCCGAAAAAGCCGGACTCAGCTGGAAATAAACAATATAGAATGGTCATAGACTATAGGAAGTTAAATACAATAACAATAGCAGACCGATACCCCATTCCAGAAATTTCAGAGGTTATCTCTCGACTGGGCAATAGTCGATTCTTTTCCGTTCTGGACCTAAAAAGTGGTTTTCATCAGATTCCACTAAAAAAATCCGATACTGAGAAAACCGCGTTTAGCATAAATAACGGGAAGTATGAATTTACACGGTTACCATTTGGTTTAAAGAACGCGCCATCAATTTTTCAAAGGGCGCTTGACGACATTTTAAGAGAATACATAGGGAGATTCTGCTATGTCTACATAGATGACATTATCATTTTTAGCAAGTCAGAGCACGAACATTTTGAACATATCAAATATATTTTTGAAGCATTGGAAAAATCCAATATGAAAGTGCAGTTGGACAAATGCAACTTCTTCAAGGATGAAGTTGAGTTTTTGGGGTACATTATTACACCCCAGGGTATAAAAACTAATCCGCAAAAAGTAAGGGCAATACAAAATTTTCCGGAACCACAGAGCTTAAAAGAACTTCGTAGTTTCCTTGGTATGTCAGGGTATTACCGACGATTTATTAAAGACTATTCCAAACTTGCCAAGCCCCTGACATCCCTTTTAAGAGGGGAAGGAGGACGAACGTCCAAAAATAAATCCGCAAAATTAAGGATATGCTTAAATAATGAAGCTAAAGAATCCTTTATCAAAATTAAGAACGCTCTTATTTCCGAGGATATCATTCTTGCCTATCCAGACTTCAGCAAAGATTTCGAGCTAGTAACAGATGCCTCGAACTTTGCAATAGGCGCAGTCCTATCCCAAGGTGGAAGACCAATTTCTTTTATCTCCAGAACTTTAAACAAAGCGGAGGAACACTACGCCGCTAATGAAAAGGAGATGCTGGCTATAATATGGGCTTTGAACTCCTTACGGAACTATTTATATGGATCGGCTAGGGTTAAAATATATACGGATCACCAGCCTCTAACCTACGCGTTGAGCAATAAAAATAACAATAGCAAAATGAAGAGATGGAAGGCCATACTCGAAGAATATAACTATGAAATGCACTACAAACCGGGAAGGACAAACGTTGTAGCTGATGCTCTGTCCAGGATAACGGAACCAGAATTATATACATTGTCGATAGCAACGAATTCAGACGAAAGTTCGTCACATAACTTAATATATAGCGTAGAGGCACCTATTAATGCTTTTAAGAATCAAATATTTTTGAATAGAGACGTGATGTCATCTTATCAATTTAAAATAGTTTTCCCCACATACCACCGCCATATTATAACGGAGCAAGATTATTCCGAAGAAAAATTAATTTCTATTTTGAAAAGATACTTAAACCCCTCGGTAATAAATTGCATTAAAACGGAGGAACGGATTATGGGAAAAATACAAGAACTCTACCCATTGCATTTCGGAGGATATAAAATAAGATTTACGCAAAAAATAGTGGACGATATAACTAGTGAAGAGGAACAGGAAAATATTATAGTAAGGACACATAATAGAGCACATAGAAATTCCAAGGAGAATCGGACTCAGATTCTTGAAAAATATTATTTTCCATCTATGGCAAATAAAATAAAAAAGATAATAAGAAAATGTGTCATATGTAAAGAAAATAAATATGATCGTCACCCAATGAAGCCTCAAATTCAACCTACGCCCATACCAGAGTATCCTGGTCAGCTGGTTCATTTAGACATATTTGTTATCGGAAAAGAATTAGTGTTGACGGCGATTGATAAATTTTCGAAATATGCTATAGCAAAACCTATAAAATCCAGAGCTATAGAAGACATACGGCAACCATTGAGAGACCTTATTTCTTCACTACTTCCTGAAACATTAGTCATGGATAATGAGAAATCGTTTAACTCAGAATCCATAAAATTCATGATCGAAAATGAGTTTGGAATACAGATTTTCCGAACAGCCCCATACACAAGTTGTTCCAACGGGCAAGTTGAACGATTCCATTCAACTCTACAAGAAATTATGCGTTGCCTTAAAGAGGAAAGGGTACACCGAACTTTTCATGAACTACTAGATAGGTCAGTAAGAGAATATAATTTTTCAATTCACACAGTTACAGGCAGAAGACCTATGGAAGTATTTTTTGGCAGAAGAGTGAGTAGTGACCCAAGGTTACTTGAAAAGGATAGGAAGGAAACTATAGAAAAGCTCTCAAAAAAACAAATGAATGACCTTGCATACCACAATAAAAATAGAACCACCCCAAGAAATTATATAGAGGGAGAAGAAATATTTGTCAAAATTAATAGAAGATTAGGGAATAAACTAACAGCTAGGTTTAGAAAAGAAATAGTGGCTCAAAATTATAACACAACAGTGAAAACCAAGTCGGGCAAAATTGTCCATAAGAATAACATAAAGCAATCTTGAAGAAATCCATATAAACCCATAACATTTTCTTTAACATCCCATGTTACAGGACAGAAGATGATAATATTCACAATTTTGACATGGATACTGGCAGTTACTGCTCAGCATCTCGACATTCAGGACCTAACCAACAACAATGGTTACATACCCGTCAAGACAGGAGAATTAAAGACAATTGACCACTATGACAAGGTCCTACATTTCATAAACATAACTGCGTACGAAGAGACGTTGACTTTGATTTCAAACAATGTGAAAACATTGGTAGCGACCACATTTGAGGACAAACAACTTTTGGACACAATAAATAAAAATTTCATTTTGCTTAAGGCAAAAATATCAAATCTGCGCATACATTCTAAATCAAAGCGAGGACTGTTTGATGCCCTAGGTAAAGGTTTAAAATATGTTGCAGGCACCATGGACAGTGATGACGAAAAGGAAATTACTGATGCAATAAATAAGATTAATGACCACGAACGGACTACTGATGAGTCGATAGATAAGTTGATACACATTAACAATTTTATGTCGGATCAAATTAACAATATAACGGGACACATAAACAGACAACAGATTCGCATCAGTAAGTACATAAATGACTTTACGAAAGAGACACAGAACAGAATTAAGACATTGGAAGGCGAAATCCGGTTTATTGAACAGACATATAAGATCGATAATGACATATCGCTTTTACGCAACCATATTGATGACATTGGGCAAATTATATTTTCTAGCAAATTGGGTGTAATTCCCACTGACATTCTAACTCAGAAAGAACTTGACCTCATAACTGACTTTGACAGCTATAGTGCTATGAAGATTGTCGTGTTTTCCCAGAATGACAATATTATACTAACCATACTTGTACCCCAATTTTCTCCCAATATCCTATCCAAAATTAAATTTATTCCATTACCAAATTCCTCAAATAAATCATTAGTTTTAAGTAAATACGATATATTAATGGATGATAACGAAGATTTCTATGATGTTACTGTAAAAGATAATTTGAAAAAAAATTTAAGAATATTGCAAGATAAATGTATAGCAAATATTTTACAATTTAAAGAAGCTCAATGTGAGTTAGAAAATTTTGAGGAATCTTCTGTTATAGAAGTTATACAAGGAATAATAATATTTAGAAATTTTTTGGGAGATATAACGCATAATTGTAACAAATCAAAGATAAAACAAAGAGGAACATTCCTCATAAAATTTGAGAATTGTAAAGTTACCATTTTTGATAAAATATATTCTAATGTTAATATAAAAATATACGATACATTTGTTTTACCAAATTTAATAACAAAAATAAGAGAAACCAATGTAACAAACCTAGATATGAAACTTGAAAAATTGCATTTGAAACAATTACAACATGAAAATAATATTAAATGTAGATGTAGTTAAGTGTCTCAAGGATTTCTCAGGGCAACCTGGTGAGTTTAGTTCGTGGAAAAAGAGCGTTGATAGAATACTAGCTATTTATGAGCCACTGAAGGGAACTCCTAAATATTACGGCATTCTTAGTGTAATACGGAATAAGGTAGTAGGGAACGCGGACATAGCACTAGAGTCATACAACACACCACTCGACTGGCCATCAATGGCAAAATGCCTTACACTTCACTACGCGGATAAACGAGATTTAGCAACATTAGAGTACCAAATGACAACTATTGTGCAAGGGAATAGGTCAATTCCAGAATATTATCAACAGGTGTACACGCATTTGTCACTTATGTTGAACAAATTAGGAAGTATGGATATGAGTAACGAATCTCTACATATGCTTACACAGTCATACAGAAATAAAGCCTTAGATACATTTATCAGAGGACTGAACGGAGACTTACCTAAACTGTTGGGAGTGAAGGAACCAGCAGATCTTCCACAAGCATTACATCTTTGCTTAAAATTGGAAAATCAAAATGTACGCGCATCGCATGCGTATAATTCAAGGAAATTTCAATCTACATTTAAAGGGAACGCAGCGCAGGCAGGACGCCCTTTTTATCCTGAAATTGCACATTTTCCGCAAGCAAACCAAACGAGAAATTTTTTTAATCATCGGGAACAACATAATACAAATCCACCCCGACCACCTAAGCCACAACCACGACCGGAACCAATGGACGTGGATCCAAGTATGCATTCCCGTCGCATAAATTACATGAACAGGCCGCAAAAAAATCAATTTGTTGGTAAGAGACCACAGCAGTCCGCCTATCAGCAGCGGAATAAAAGCCAAAGGACGTTCCATATTAATACATCTATAGAAGATAGGGAAGAGAATAAGCAGTTTGGCGAACCGACTGACATTCATTTTTTAGGATGAATAGCTCTTCGTTACCATATTTCGAAGTCAAGACGGAGAGCGGGAATATTTTAAAATTTTTATTAGATACGGGCTCAAGTAAAAATTACGTTAAGCCTGAATTAGTAAAGAAACGTATACCCAACAAAAACCCGTTTTTTGCCAGATCAATCATAGGGGATATAAAAATTAGTGAGCACACATTCGTAAAATTGTTTAAATTAGATAATGAAATAAAATTCTACTTAATGCCCTCTTTGGAAACATTTGACGGTATTTTAGGAAACGACACTCTTAGGGAAATAGGAGCAGTCATTTACACAAATGAAAATGTTATGATATTGAAAAACAATTTCAAAGTTTGCCTTAAGCAACTTCCGACACAATGCGTAAATGCAATAAATATTAAGAAGGAAAATTTATCCGCAACACAAAAAAGAGGAATGGAGGAAATTGTAAGCACGTATCGTAAGCTTTTTTCGGAACCTGATGAAAAACTTACGTATACAACAAAGGTTGTTGGTGAGATTAGGACTACAACTAATTCGCCTGTTTATACAAAATTTTACCCTTACCCCGCTTCTCTGAAATCAGAAGTGGAGGCTCAAGTGGAAAAACTACTAAAAGATGGTATTATAAAACCATCTAGATCACCTTATAATTCTCCAGTTTGGATAGTTCCGAAAAAGCCGGACTCAGCTGGAAATAAACAATATAGAATGGTCATAGACTATAGGAAGTTAAATACAATAACAATAGCAGACCGATACCCCATTCCAGAAATTTCAGAGGTTATCTCTCGACTGGGCAATAGTCGATTCTTTTCCGTTCTGGACCTAAAAAGTGGTTTTCATCAGATTCCACTAAAAAAATCCGATACTGAGAAAACCGCGTTTAGCATAAATAACGGGAAGTATGAATTTACACGGTTACCATTTGGTTTAAAGAACGCGCCATCAATTTTTCAAAGGGCGCTTGACGACATTTTAAGAGAATACATAGGGAGATTCTGCTATGTCTACATAGATGACATTATCATTTTTAGCAAGTCAGAGCACGAACATTTTGAACATATCAAATATATTTTTGAAGCATTGGAAAAATCCAATATGAAAGTGCAGTTGGACAAATGCAACTTCTTCAAGGATGAAGTTGAGTTTTTGGGGTACATTATTACACCCCAGGGTATAAAAACTAATCCGCAAAAAGTAAGGGCAATACAAAATTTTCCGGAACCACAGAGCTTAAAAGAACTTCGTAGTTTCCTTGGTATGTCAGGGTATTACCGACGATTTATTAAAGACTATTCCAAACTTGCCAAGCCCCTGACATCCCTTTTAAGAGGGGAAGGAGGACGAACGTCCAAAAATAAATCCGCAAAATTAAGGATATGCTTAAATAATGAAGCTAAAGAATCCTTTATCAAAATTAAGAACGCTCTTATTTCCGAGGATATCATTCTTGCCTATCCAGACTTCAGCAAAGATTTCGAGCTAGTAACAGATGCCTCGAACTTTGCAATAGGCGCAGTCCTATCCCAAGGTGGAAGACCAATTTCTTTTATCTCCAGAACTTTAAACAAAGCGGAGGAACACTACGCCGCTAATGAAAAGGAGATGCTGGCTATAATATGGGCTTTGAACTCCTTACGGAACTATTTATATGGATCGGCTAGGGTTAAAATATATACGGATCACCAGCCTCTAACCTACGCGTTGAGCAATAAAAATAACAATAGCAAAATGAAGAGATGGAAGGCCATACTCGAAGAATATAACTATGAAATGCACTACAAACCGGGAAGGACAAACGTTGTAGCTGATGCTCTGTCCAGGATAACGGAACCAGAATTATATACATTGTCGATAGCAACGAATTCAGACGAAAGTTCGTCACATAACTTAATATATAGCGTAGAGGCACTTATTAATGCTTTTAAGAATCAAATATTTTTGAATAGAGACGTGATGTCATCTTATCAATTTAAAATAGTTTTCCCCACATACCACCGCCATATTATAACGGAGCAAGATTATTCCGAAGAAAAATTAATTTCTATTTTGAAAAGATACTTAAACCCCTCGGTAATAAATTGCATTAAAACGGAGGAACGGATTATGGGAAAAACACAAGAACTCTACCCATTGCATTTCGGAGGATATAAAATAAGATTTACGCAAAAAATAGTGGACGATATAACTAGTGAAGAGGAACAGGAAAATATTATAGTAAGGACACATAATAGAGCACATAGAAATTCCAAGGAGAATCGGACTCAGATTCTTGAAAAATATTATTTTCCATCTATGGCAAATAAAATAAAAAAGATAATAAGAAAATGTGTCATATGTAAAGAAAATAAATATGATCGTCACCCAATGAAGCCTCAAATTCAACCTACGCCCATACCAGAGTATCCTGGTCAGCTGGTTCATTTAGACATATTTGTTATCGGAAAAGAATTAGTGTTGACGGCGATTGATAAATTTTCGAAATATGCTATAGCAAAACCTATAAAATCCAGAGCTATAGAAGACATACGGCAACCATTGAGAGACCTTATTTCTTCACTACTTCCTGAAACATTAGTCATGGATAATGAGAAATCGTTTAACTCAGAATCCATAAAATTCATGATCGAAAATGAGTTTGGAATACAGATTTTCCGAACAGCCCCATACACAAGTTGTTCCAACGGGCAAGTTGAACGATTCCATTCAACTCTACAAGAAATTATGCGTTGCCTTAAAGAGGAAAGGGTACACCGAACTTTTCATGAACTACTAGATAGGTCAGTAAGAGAATATAATTTTTCAATTCACACAGTTACAGGCAGAAGACCTATGGAAGTATTTTTTGGCAGAAGAGTGAGTAGTGACCCAAGGTTACTTGAAAAGGATAGGAAGGAAACTATAGAAAAGCTCTCAAAAAAACAAATGAATGACCTTGCATACCACAATAAAAATAGAACCACCCCAAGAAATTATATAGAGGGAGAAGAAATATTTGTCAAAATTAATAGAAGATTAGGGAATAAACTAACAGCTAGGTTTAGAAAAGAAATAGTGGCTCAAAATTATAACACAACAGTGAAAACCAAGTCGGGCAAAATTGTCCATAAGAATAACATAAAGCAATCTTGAAGAAATCCATATAAACCCATAACATTTTCTTTAACATCCCATGTTACAGGACAGAAGATGATAATATTCACAATTTTGACATGGATACTGGCAGTTACTGCTCAGCATCTCGACATTCAGGACCTAACCAACAACAATGGTTACATACCCGTCAAGACAGGAGAATTAAAGACAATTGACCACTATGACAAGGTCCTACATTTCATAAACATAACTGCGTACGAAGAGACGTTGACTTTGATTTCAAACAATGTGAAAACATTGGTAGCGACCACATTTGAGGACAAACAACTTTTGGACACAATAAATAAAAATTTCATTTTGCTTAAGGCAAAAATATCAAATCTGCGCATACATTCTAAATCAAAGCGAGGACTGTTTGATGCCCTAGGTAAAGGTTTAAAATATGTTGCAGGCACCATGGACAGTGATGACGAAAAGGAAATTACTGATGCAATAAATAAGATTAATGACCACGAACGGACTACTGATGAGTCGATAGATAAGTTGATACACATTAACAATTTTATGTCGGATCAAATTAACAATATAACGGGACACATAAACAGACAACAGATTCGCATCAGTAAGTACATAAATGACTTTACGAAAGAGACACAGAACAGAATTAAGACATTGGAAGACGAAATCCGGTTTATTGAACAGACATATAAGATCGATAATGACATATCGCTTTTACGCAACCATATTGATGACATTGGGCAAATTATATTTTCTAGCAAATTGGGTGTAATTCCCACTGACATTCTAACTCAGAAAGAACTTGACCTCATAACTGACTTTGACAGCTATAGTGCTATGAAGATTGTCGTGTTTTCCCAGAATGACAATATTATACTAACCATACTTGTACCCCAATTTTCTCCCAATATCCTATCCAAAATTAAATTTATTCCATTACCAAATTCCTCAAATAAATCATTAGTTTTAAGTAAATACGATATATTAATGGATGATAACGAAGATTTCTATGATGTTACTGTAAAAGATAATTTGAAAAAAAATTTAAGAATATTGCAAGATAAATGTATAGCAAATATTTTACAATTTAAAGAAGCTCAATGTGAGTTAGAAAATTTTGAGGAATCTTCTGTTATAGAAGTTATACAAGGAATAATAATATTTAGAAATTTTTTGGGAGATATAACGCATAATTGTAACAAATCAAAGATAAAACAAAGAGGAACATTCCTCATAAAATTTGAGAATTGTAAAGTTACCATTTTTGATAAAATATATTCTAATGTTAATATAAAAATATACGATACATTTGTTTTACCAAATTTAATAACAAAAATAAGAGAAACCAATGTAACAAACCTAGATATGAAACTTGAAAAATTGCATTTGAAACAATTACAACATTAAAATAATATTAAATTATTAATAGAAAAAAACAAAGATGTAAATGTAATAAGTTTTAGTACAGATGTATCAATTATATTATCTATTATTATTATAACAATTATTCTTATTTTTATTATAAAGTATAAACAAAAATTATATGTATCACCCACACCACAAATAAATTCGGATTATGTTGCAAATACTAAAAGTGGGCCATTCCTGCAAATTTCATCACCACAATTAAATACCTGCCATCTCTAAAAAAAACCGATTGAGGACAATCGACTTAAGAGGGGAAGAGTTAACGTCAACAATATTTAAACCTAATTACAGAAGAGTTAACGTCAACAATCTTTTGAACTTAATTATAAAAACTGTTTACTCCAGCATAATCAACACGTGTCGCAATCCCAATATTAATTGTTGGTAACAGGTATTGATTGCACAATATTTTGGAGTAATGCAAAATGCTGACGATGCGTCTGGAGTTGGAAAGCAACATAGGCAGAAAGGTGGCGTGATACGAAGTTTTATTAATTTATAAAATTATTGTTTAAGTTAGTTCTAGTTTGAACCCAAATCAATAAAGAACGCTTCAGACTCGTGTCTGAAGCTCTTTTTAAAAAATAATTTTTACTGTGTATAAATTTAACTTATAGGCGTGCAGCTGTTGTGCTGACCAACAACTTTTTATTCCTGGTTTGGTAGAACTTAGTCAGTAAAGGGAGTGCGTTCACTTCTACGTGCTCAAATGATCTTTTGATATCAAAGCTATCACTCTAACCTAACCTAATATGTGGGCATACCAAATCAACTTTGTATGTAAATTATGGCTGCTCTGTTCAAGTTTTTCGGGATAAAATATTAAATTAACCCAATCACGAACTGAGAGTTGTTCATAAAAAAATTATTTCTTTCTGTCAAGAATAGGGTTGTCAAACTACATATTAAAAACTGTTATCCTGTAACACTGTAAATCCAGCTTTAAAGATAGAAAAATAACAGAAAAATCTAGTTTATGAGCACCATAGATTGATCAAATGTGATTAACTCTCATCGTATCAAAATATTTATTTTAAGCCGTGAATATTGACGTACCAATCTTTATGAAAATCTACAAATTTCTGTGAATACAAGGACTTTTCTTTCTTTTAACAGCAAAATTTAATCAAACCTTGAACATGGGATTGGTTTTCATTTCTTTTAAAAATGTCGAGTTATTTTTCATTTCATTTTATTTTTTTGTAAATGGTCACGTCTGTTTTCTTCCAAATGCCCGGTTTAGATCAACGAGTCAGTTTTCGTTATTTTAAAACTAAGGCAGATCCGAGGAGCAGATTTTAAATGCAAACACTTCATGGCTTCATGATGCGTACTTGACGTGTATGGGTTTGTTCGTTAGCTCCACAATCAGCGTAATGCGTTTACAGCCATCTCCTGAGAATCTACGGACTTTAAAAGATTTTTTCTACGAAGTGCCTACAAATTTACTTGACATTCTCCAATTATAAGCTCACTCACATACATTAAAACCCTTTAGTCTGGATTACGACCTAACTTCTCACACCACTTATGTGCCACCATAAGTTGTGGAACCTAGTCTTGGCAGAATATATGCCAGAAAATTGCTGAGGAGAAGTTGCCTTAGAAATATTTTTTCAGATTTCGATTTGTTCGATATGTCTGAGCGAGATTTTAAACCACGGGCTTGCATCTGTCGAGTTTCGCACATCACCCATGTTGTGTGAGAAAATTTTATTCATGAGCGGGACCTACAGTTTAAAGTCGACTCCGAACGACAGATTTTTGAGAAACTTTTTCATGGAAATTTTATTTACTCTCAGAGTTTTTGCCAGAAATCTGCTGAAAGGAAGTCGCCGAAGAAATACTTTTTGTATTTTGTCTTTGACGTCTGGCCTGGGACTCGAACCTTGGCTTTACGTCTAATAAGCCAACATACTACCTACTAGACTACGGCGACTTCCAAAGAAATATTTCTTCGGCGACTTGCTCTCAGCTTCCAAATAATTAAGTAAGTAATTAGGTCTTTACATCATCTATGCTATCTTAATTAGCAAACGATACAATGGTTTGGTGAAGTAAAGCCTCTTCTAAATCTATTCTCTTGAAATGAAATTATTCTGTAATAGTTCTTCTGCTACAAACTTATTGACAGTTATGGAGCATGAGATGCCAGCCGATTTGCCAATATCATCCTCAACTCCTCTAATGATGAATTGATTAGTGACAGAACAATTTACCTTACCGTAGTCTAGTAGGTGGTATGTTGGCTTATTAGACACAAGGCCACGGCTCAAACCCCAGTCAGACATCAAAACGAAATATGAAAAAATATTTATTCGGCAACTTCCTCTCAGCAGATTTCGGGTCGTTCGGAGTCGACTCTAAACTGTAAGTCCCATCACTCATGTATAAAATTAAGACACAAAACATGAGTGGTGTGAGAAGCTAGGCCGCAATCCTGACTGAAGGGTTGTCATGTCCAATTATGTATGTATTTCAATCTGTAAGCGAGAGTGTCAGCTTCGATCTCAACAATTCCAAATCTCTTGAAACAAAATAAACAGAATTTCGACAAAAGACCCTCATCATCCACGTGTAGGCAATTTAACTTACTCAGAGCTTCAATCCAGCAAAGAGATGGCGATTCAGCTGCCAATTTTTCAAAAACGCCATCTCCTCCGATAAAGTGCGATGCAGTACAATGTCCACAAAAATTCCTGTTGAAGCCGAGCCTCTGCTTGATAAACATTATTCTCACATTGCACCAGGAAAATGCACAGTTGTGTAGTAACTAGCTAAATTTAAACGCCCCACAGAAGTTGTTTCCAATGATAACATCAAAGAACTTCACACAATAATTTTCTAAGAAACAATTATTTTTGTGTTTTAAGGCGAACCCATACAGTCTATTGTGCTGTAATTGGAAAAATAGGCTACTAGAGGAAGAGGATAGGTGCCTCTGTTTTAAGTGGGTGCCGGCTGGTGCTCACAATCGACGAACACAATGACGCATTGATGATTATACGTAGTGTTTGAAGCTACTTCACTCTAAAAACCCTCTGATTTTTATGCTAATATGAGACGAGGAACGAAACATGACTTTATCATGTCATATCAGACACAATTCGATCGATGTCTAAGTGGACATCAAAGCATACAAATGTGCAACGGTTAGCTGGCAAAGCCATGATATTGGTATATGGGATACGAATTGATCAACAGCAACTACATAACGTTATTGGATCATATCTCTCTCCAATGTTAACCTACAAACTTTCCAGCACAATTGTTAAGTTATAGGTTTTTATATGACTAGAGTAAGTGTGTATAATTAGAAGAACCTGATCAAATGTCCACTTATTGTTCACATAACATGCTGCAAATTTAATTAAGTCAATAGGCCTTTCAAATGTGCAACATTTTATTCAAACAAAAACTGAATATTTTAAAATTATTGCTTCAAGTGCTACAAAAACGTATAAAGCAAATCGGTGGCATCATCTCCGCAGCAGCTCAGTAGATTATAGAACGATAAAACTTTCCCCATTAACTATGAGTCTTTCTTAAAAATCAGCGCTGCTTGATTTTAAATTATTCGGCTTATTGGTATTCGTAACGAGATTTTTCAACCGCAAAAGTTAACGTTAAGACATTAAAATTTCCAAAAATCAAGGACACCAAAGAAATATTTGTTCTGATAACGGTAATGAAGGATTTAAAAATATTTTTCACGACTTCCCATGAGGGATTGTTATTGAAATTCAAGTTAATAAATTAAAATTTTATGTTTTTAATACTAAGTAGGGAAAACAACAGCCATTGGTTGAAACTGATTGGTGCAGACAGTTCAGGTAGCTGGCTGAGTCTATGAGGAATACCGAAGAGAACCAAGCTCTTCTATTTGTTACCTGTGTATCATAAATACAAATTTGCATTAAAGGGTTGGGCCAATATGTTCGATTGCTATGTTGAAATAGCAGGTAGCTGGTTGACCCTCTGTGGAATATATATGAGAACCCATACGCTAAATAAGGTACCTGCTCTAGTGTAAACACAAATTTCCAAAATGGTTTCCGCCTATAAAAGACGTGGAACTTGCCCGATAAGTTCAATTACACGATAGTTTCAGTAGACAACAGACAACATCAGCGGAAAATTAAAAAATGGAAACAAATAAAGAAATTAAAACTGGCGATTTGTTCAATAAACGAATTAACATGTCCAAAGTAAAACTGGAAGATGTAAAACCAAAAATTAATAAGAAAATCAACAGCATTTTTCAAATAAAGAAATTTATTTACAATGAGTTGAAATTGGAGCAATTCATCAGTCCGATGAAAATGCACATCCACATAACAGAATTCCTAAATGGTCCTTTGGTAAGGCAATTCATGTGCGAATTATGGCCGATTTTATTAGCAGCAGAAGATAGTGCTACATCCATAGCAAATGATACGGTGGAACCGAAGAAAGATGAAATTCTAAAGAAAGTAATTCAAACCAAAGACTGCAAACGATCTCAATCCAGAAAACAAGGTAAAATTATGAATGGCGGAAAGGAACCACTAGTACCATCTACCACTTCCGCTTCCACCCACAAACCCCTAGGACACGTCTATATTGAAAAGGTTGATGGAAGTAGCACGAAAGTAGAACAGAAGCAGAAGCCAGATAAGGAAAACAATAAAAATTCTAGAAATCAAGAAATTCAAATTTGTGAACATGTTAACGATGAAGGTACAGGAGTGGTGACATGCGGCTTAGACGGTTTCGCAAACATTTGTATGTATTCCCCTCAGCAGAAGGATGCAAATGTTATTCCACACGATCAACGGCCTTCAACACCATTTCGTGAATTTTTAACACAACACTCTGCAGAAATGGACGAATTTTTGTGTCAATGGAGTGAAGCGCCCGATAAGGAAACAATTCTATTGTCAAACAAATTTGTGTATTCCGATGAAACAAAAAGTGAAAACCAATCCCCGACGACTTTCTCATCAGAAAACCCACCAAAGACATTAAGTGCTAGTGATGCTAGCAACAGCGAACATGATGACGATTCCCGAATGAAGACGACCGGCCTAAACGATAACTTACAAAATCAGTGTCCTCGTACACCATTTCGTGAATTTTTGTTGGAACAATGTGCGGAACTAGATGAGTTTTTAAAGTGCAGAAGGCGGCCAGACGATTTCTACGAAATTAAAACACCGGAAAAACTAAAAAATATTATCGCCAGTGCTGAAGGACAAGCTGCCACAACTGTATTGCCGCCGCCATCTGTCACAATATTAGACCAAAGAGACATAAATTCTGATGAGACCGTCAAATTAATATCCGAAATGAAAGCTGCCCCTAAACGCAAACACTCAACAATGATTAATGAAAGTAAAAAATCCAAAAATAATTCCACCAATAAGGATGAAAAGAAGCCAGCTACGGAGAAACAGATAAAGGCAACGAAATCCTCATCCTAAAGCAGTTCGGACAAAAACTCGTCAAGTAAAAAGAAAACCCACATGAAGTAAAGCAAAGCAATGAGAGAAGGTATGATGGAGCCTTTTGGTAATTGTAGTAGCGACGAAGAAGAATGCCGTGTAGATAAGACAGAAGCTGAATTAAAATAAAATGAGGACCACAAGCAGGCTACCAGCGCAATTAATAAACTTGAGACTTGGACCTTTTCGGCAGTATCGGTAGCGATGAAGAAGATGTATAAAATATACCAGGCAGAGAGGACTAAGTTTCTGAAACAAAAATGTTGGTAGAGGGCGACGCCCACGAAGAGTTTAATTTTAGAAAAAAATATTTATTATTTGTAGTCATAATTTGTATAAGTTTTGTATCAAATATCGCATGACAATGTTTTTAGTTTTTATTAAAAATTGATGTATAAATCAATAACTTTTAAGCTTTTGTTTAAATTATAATAAATTTAATATAAAAATGTATTCTTTTTCAATTTAATTCTTTATTTGTAATGTATTTGAAATGAAAACATTAAGCAAATCATAATAGAAATCATAATTAAAATAAAATGTAAATAAAAAATGTACTCAATGCTTTCATTTCAATTATAGAGAGAAGGGGAAGGAAAGATTTATTTGAGATATTCTTGAACTCAAATGAACTAAAAATTTTTTGTTTGTTTCAATGGACGACACTTAGTCCAGTATTCACAGAAGAAGTCAATGTTTTCATGCCAAATTTTTTCATGCAAAATTTAGCATGGATCAGTTCTGTGTACTAAGAAATCATGTTGTAAAGTTTGGTGAAAATCGGATCACATTTGACCCTAGTCCCCATATAAAGTCCCCTTTAGAAATTCACGTTTACGCTTATAAATGGCTTAAAAACATCGGTATAGTGATGAAATTCGGTATGGACGTTATTTTGTAAATCTAAATCATATTACCAAATTTTGTTATGGTCGGTCCATAATTGCCTTAGTCCAAAATAGGGCCCCTTAAGAAAATATGTTAATATAAATTATTATTATAAAATTATATTGACAATTATAATTGGTTTAAAATTTTATTACCTCGATTAAATTCGACATGAACATGTTTAATATGAATGTGAATCATTTATGATCACATTTTATTATGATCGGATCATAAGTGCCCCTAGGTACCACATACGGTCCATTAAGAAAATCAAACATACATCTCATATTGTTATAATAGTCGATATACATACATATGTAATTAAGTTTTTAACGTCTATGATAATTAATATTTATTCATAATATTTATTTTACATTATTTAATACTTAGCTTAAAAATACTTAAAAAGTGAAACTAACTACAATCGTTAAAATCGTTATCATTTTCATCACCAATGTCAGGAAGGAGTAATTTAATATTATCTGATGAAAATGCTTTTCTATTCCTTCGCGTTTTTTGTATACTGCAGCTCATATAAGGGTCACTGCATAAAAGTAACCTATTCAGGACATCTCGATTGGTATCGCTTCTACTGAATTTCCTCGCATAATTCGTACGCCATATGACTTTATTGCCTATGGCTTTATTACACTACGTCTAATTTTTTTAATTTAAAAAAAGGAAAATTTTCAAAAAATCGCCAAAAATAATTGCGCAAAATTTGCGCAAACTTTTCTTTTTGTTCCTGAATGTAGAGAGTTCATATTTTCTTGTGGTATATAACATTAAACTACTAAAAACTACTTTCACCTTTAAAATCCTTATCTTTTTTTAGGAAGTGTAAAAAAATGTGAAATTTTTATTATTTTTAAATTTTGAACGAATAATTTTAACATTTATATATGATATGTATATATATATATATAATTTTTACCATTCCTAAAAAAGATAAGGAATGCATATATATAAAGTAGCAGTTGCTCATACCTTTCAAATAAAACAGAATTAATATAAAACCTCTATTCCTTTAGATACAAAAAAATATCATTAAAAACCTATTAAAATTTCAAAAAAACACCAAAAACTTCAACTTAAGAAAATTCAGTCGTGAAAATTCACTACATAATGCAGAATTTTGTTGTCTATCGAACTGCATACTCAGTTTCTTAAATTTCTTTAAATTCATTTTTGCCTTTTCGGCCAGCTTTTCAGGGTAAATGCCACATAGTGGTACGGTTAAAAAATTGCCGAAATTTTTTAACTAATCCGTATTCGTTGAAAATCTTTATAGTTTCCTTGATGTTAAGACGGTCTTTTGCATTGGTTAAAAAATTTCTGAAATTGAACTGAATTGAAAACAGGTCCACAAAGGTATGCATCCGATTTACAAATTTCACAAATTTCTGAACCAATGCAAAAGACCGCCTTAAAATCGAAGAAAGGTGTCAGACAATTATAAATATTTTCAAAGAAAACGGATTGGTTAAAAAATTTCTAAAATTTGTTAACTTTTGTGTGCCTGTGCAGGCTCACAAGTGTACATCAGGCCCACAAAAGTTAACAAATTTCAGAAATTTTTTAACCAAGACCGTCTTAAGATCGAGGAAAGTTTTCAGACAAATAAAAAGATTTTCAAATTAAACGGATTATTTAAAAAAATTTCTGAAATTTGTTATCCGTATGTATACTTCTGTGGCTAGTGTACATTATATACAAAAATCTTAAAGTTTTATCTATATTAATATTTACATATATATACACAGAATTTAATTAATGTATAATTAATTAGGTACGAAACGGAAAGTCCAATATGTGGTTCCTTTTCAGTCTTCTTATTTCATTTGTGTCATCTAGTAGCATTATTGCCAATCACAATTATTACAATGATTGCTTAGCCTCTCCAAGTAATTTTCGCTATGTTTTCTAGCTTCTTCTTTAACCATCGGAATTGATAAGTCATCATGAATTGTTTTGTTGGATACAAAACATGGAGCATTAACTAAGGACCTCAATGTTGCCGACTGAAACCTCTGTAGAATTTCAATGTCAGAATTGCTGGCCGATCCCCACAGCTGTATACCGTAAGTCCACACTGGTTTTAACATTACTTTGTACAAAATTACCTTATTCTCGAGACTTAGTTTGGATTTGAAACCGAGTCACCAAAATAGGCGCTTGAATTTCAAGTTAAGATGCTGCTTCTTAGCTTTAATGTGGTTTTTCCATGTAAATCTGTGTCAGATTGCGGAATATTATTGTTGTTAATGGATACACGTGAGCAGTTTCCACGACGTAAAGTAAACTTTACGTATAAAGATTTTTCGGTGTTGATTTTTATCTTCCATTTATTTATTATTTAGCCAAATTCCTATTTCATCCAGCTCTCTTTGAAGATATAGTGTTGCAACGTCCGAATCTGTGTCAGCAGCTAACACCGCTGTATCAACTGCGTAGGTTGCAACTAGTATGTTATTTATTACGGGCATATCCGATGTAAAAATTTTATATAAAATTGGGCCTAACACACTGCCCTGAGGGACACCATCCTTGACACTGTAAATTCCAGAAAAATCTCTGTTGACCTTGACATAGAAATACCTTCCGCTGATATAAGATTTTAGTACTAAGTAAAAATGTGTTGGAAGTAGTTTTTTTAGACTTATATAATAGTCCTGCGTGCCAGGCCCTATCAAATGCTTGTTGCACGTTCAAAAATACACCTGAGCAATATCTTTTGTTTTCCAAGGAATCCCGTATAAAATTTACTATACGATGGCATTGTTCAGATGTGCCATGCATATGCCTAAACCCGAATTTATACTCTGGTAATATGGTTTTTTTTCTTCTAGTATAGGCAACATTCTTCTCAGAAATATTATTTCAAATATTTTGAAGAATGTGACTAGCAAACTTATCGGGCGATATGATGTTACAACATTTCCTGACGTTCCAGGTTTAGGGATCATTACCACTTCAGCACATTTCCACAGCGAAGGAAAATGATTTAGCCTCAAAATTGAATTGAATATAAGCATAAGAAAAATTACAGCTTTCTTAGGCAAGGCTTGGACACCTTTTCCATCAACACAGTCGTATCCTGGTGATTTATTACAAGATGTCAGTAACATGATCAACATTTTTGTTCGAATAAAAACATTCCTCAGTGTGTACATTCATTGTTTATCAATTCGCCTGAAATTGGAATAGAATTTAATGTTAAAAACTTTTAATTTAAGCAAAACGTTTTAAGTTATTTAACAAATAAATATTTATTAACAAAAAATAAAAAAATAAAAAAGAATACTTTTAATTTTGTTTTGTAAACATTCTTACTTATTTTATTTGAATTTCATTGAAAACGGAAGCTAATATAACGTCTGGGCTTAAGAGTTTGCAGTATATTGATATTGAAGGTTGTGAAGTATTTTGTCTGCCTAAAAGCAATGCTAAACAAACAATGAATACCTTGTACGCCTGTAAACGGACGTTTGGAAGTAGATGGGGATTGTAGCCTGGTATCAAACACTAGATGTATACATATCAACTTCTGATATGGTTCTACAAGAATTCTTTTATAAACTGAAAAAAACAGCATTCAATTTGAACAAACCATAGGTGGTGGTGGTGGCTATGTCCAGCGGTGGACAGCGGGAGATGCAGAGAACTACTTGAATTCGCCAAGGGAATGATGGTTCGCATTCTAAGAGGAATTCTAAATGGTCACTGCACTATTGGGAATTTCGCTGACAAGCTCGGTTTGTCCTACTAGTATTACTCTGGAGAAAACGAAATCACTACAGCACCTTTTATGCGAGTGTCGTGAACTTCAAAACAAACGTCGTCAGTTTTTGAGTGACAGAATGTTTGAGGATCTAGGCATGGTAGCGAACGTGCCACTAAGAGAACTGGCGGGTTTCATCTGACGCTCGACGTGGTTCAATCCCCCATTAAGGGATTACAGCAAGCTACCCGCTAAGCTAACAAAACGCAACATAAACTGGCCTTAACATACCGTATATCTATAACAGCCTACAACGCAAGTAAGAAGTTATATTAGATTCTATTTTAAATAAAATCGAAATAAAATAAACAAAAGCCAAATTAAGAGAATTGTTTCTAATAAATTTGATAATTATTCATATTAAAACATTTATTTGCTAAACAATTTAAATGTTTATGCTTAAATTAAAAGCTTTAAACTTTAAATTCCATTCCAAAATCAACCGTCGGCTGTTCTAAGCAGGGTCATCATGACAAACAACACTTTAAATAAAACTTACAGTAGGCCATGTCGTGTACTGCTTTGAATGCGAAAATATATTAGCGGAAAGTATCCTCCATCCTCTATTGGGTTTAAGTCTGGACTTAGAGCTGGCCAATCCAATAAAGGTATATTGTGGCTTTCAAAAAAAATTTTTGTGTGTCGAGCGACATGTATTGGATCGTTGTCCTGTTGGAAAGTCCAATTATCACCGTATAGTTCAGCTGCAAAATCAATCAAATGGTTTTCCAACAATTCAACGTATTTTTCCGAATTCATTCTTGTTGGTACAAAGCATATTTGGAACTTTCCACGAGCTCCAAATGCAGCCCAAATCATTAGACACCCACCACCGTGGTTTCGGTTGTAGCACATTTTTCGGGGATGACGCAGATCTCTCCAATACTTATGTAGACCATCAGGTCCGTCCGAATTAAACTTTTTCTCGTCGCTAAACATAACATTTTCAAATTCCTCCCCCCAAAATTTATATTTTTCAACAACGGCGTTGGGTAAGTCTTGGTTTTGGAATATGATTTTCATACCGAAGACCTAAATCTGCGATTATTATTTGCTGGATACGCAGTCTCGTGACATTTAAATCTAATTCAACTTTTATTTGACGGCAGCTCATATTTTCTTCTGCAGCTAAATGTCGAATACGTCTCTTTGTTCTTTGGATTACGATAGGGATGCGCCAACTGCGCTTTATGCAGCCATAGTTTCTTGGGTCTTTTAAAAAATTTGAAACCGTAATGCGATGACGATTTGTTGCAGCTGCAATGTCACATATTGCATACATATGGCATGTCTTATACCTTCAATTTTGGCATATTGAACGTAAAAAAATTGTGCACAACAGATTACTTTATATTGTAATAAAAAAATAATACTTAATCATCTTGGGTATAAAATCTTATATATTAAAAATAAATTAAGAATTGAATTATATTTACTCTTCTAGCTAAAGAACGAGAATGATTGACCACGCACATATAATTATTTTCTATTAAAATTTTTACTTAAAGTGATAATCTCAGATAACGGTATCACAAATAAAGTCCAAAGATCATGTAAGTACATAACAAAGGGAGTTTACATATAAACCAAAAAAACATTTACTGTAGTCAAAATTAAATTACAATTAGTGTTCAGTTCGGGGGACAAAAAGAAATTTTGCACATATAGGGCCCTATTAAGAGACGCATTCGATATTCGATCTTCGATAGTCATACCAAATTCTTATTATGATCTGGTAATATTGTCGAAAATGTCGTTGTGTATCTAATTTTTTATCGAAGGCAATTTTGCTTTCGCTGCCGAACTGAATTGTGCAAAAATGTATTAAATTGTAAGTTTTTAAAATTTTTTTCACAAAATATTAGATATATGAACAACTATTTTTTTAATTGTATTAAGGAGTAAGGTTGTGAGTACGAAACAGCATTTGGAAAAACTTGTGTCACTAATGGAGGAGAATCCTCAACTGGCCATAGGCATATGTTCAAAAATTCGAGCGGCAAAAAAATGGGAAGAAATTGCAGTGGAACTAAATTGTTTGGGGCCACATGTAAGGACAACAACTAAATGGATTAAGGTTTGATGAACTATTTTATTTTATGAATGGAATGGATTTCGCACGTGTACATTGATGTAGCAATTAATCTGTAGTGGATAGCAAATCCTTAAAAGCGTCTTTGCACAGTCGAAAGTTTTTAATAAATCTGCGAATAAAATTTCTACATAATCCACAGATCAATATCCCGATATAGTATACACTTACGTAATTGAATCCATTTCCAAGGGATTGGAATCATCTCTCAATTTGTTTCTACTTCTGTCCAGTTCCAATAAGTTTTCATCTTCATCTGAAGAATCGTCAAACCACATCTCCGTCGTATCCATATTACTTTATTACACTTTTTTTTATTATTTTTTTAACATTCAAAAAAAAATTTAATATTATTTTAATTTTGTTTATTTAAATTGTAACCCGCACAATGTGCATCAGCTGATATTATTGTGAATACCTCAAATAAGCGGAATTCACTTTCGATCACAGTCGAAAATCAATCAAAACTCATAATAGGGCCCATAATTTTTTTACTGAGGTATATAAACAATATAAGTATCTACACCGTAAAACAGTCTAATATTTAAGGATAAATAAACAATGATTTCTTATGTGAATGCCAGAAACAAGTTTTTAATTGTGAGTGGAAGAATATTTCAAATAAATCTTCAATTTCCCTTACCCCGTTGATTGAATGTTAAAGCATTGAATAAATTTTTAATTTTCATTTTATTTTAATTATGATTTCTATGACGATTTGCTTAATATTACATTTTAAAATTAATTACAAATAAAGAATTGAAGAATTAAATCTAAGAAGAAAATAAATTGAAAAACTAAAATTTCTATTAAATTTATTATAATTTGTACTTAAAAAACTTACAAAATTATTCATTTTTTACATAAATTTTGAATAAAAATCAAAAAACATTGTCATGCGTTATTTAATACAAAACTTATACAAATTATGACTACAAATAATAAATATTTTTTTCTAAAATTAAACTATTCGTTAACGTCGTCCCCTATCATTATTCCCTTTTTTATTCTTATTATTCCCAAATATATCTCCTTTGCCGCGGATATTCTAGACGTCTTCTTCATCACTGCTGATTGAAAGATCAAGCTCAAGAGTGTTCATTTCTCTGTTGTTCGTTCTAGTTTCTGAATTTCTCTTAGAAGTTTGTCTTTGACTGCATTCTTCTTCATCGCTACTGATACTACCAAAAAGCTCAAACTCAGGTTTATTCATTTCGTTGTCAGATTTCTTGTGTTCCGCCTGTTGTGTTGGTTTAGCTTCTGGCTTCCTTAATGAGTCTTTGTCTGAACTACGTTTCGATGAGTCTTTCTTTGCATTTGTCCGTTTCCTCTTAGTTGGCTGCTGTTCATCCTTATTGTTGATCGTTGATCATTGTCGAGTATGTACGTTTACGTGATTGTAGTTTGCGGGCAGCTTTTATCTCGTCTTCTGCCTTAACTACCTTCTCAATATTGTGATTTTCTAACAGATGATGGCGGTGGCGACAAAGTGGTGTTAATTCGGTTTTCAATAATTTTTTCATCAGGATATATAAACTTGTCTGATAATAGAATTGTTTCCTTGTCGGGTGCTTCATTCCAAAGTTTCAAAAATTCGTCCATTTCTGCACAATGTGAAGAACGATGTTGATCCTGTAAACTTGTATTTACATTTTTCTGTTGGGGAGAATACATACAAACGTTTGCGAAACCGTCTAAGCCGCATGTACCATCATTGTTCTGACTTTCTGGACGTTTGCTTTTGATACCACCAGTAGCACTTAATGCTTTTGGTCGACGTTCTACAGGCTTAGAACGTGATTTCATATCTGTGGTGGATTGTGAAGAACAATCCGCGGAACGCTTGCTGGATTTGTTTTTATCAATTTGATTATCTTTTGATCCAGACTTGCCCTGTTTAGGTATTTGATTTTTAATATTCATTGAATTTTTATTATTTTCCTTATCCGGGTGTTGATTCTTGGTGTTGGTGGTTAAACGTTGCTTCTGATCCACTTTTGTGTTACTTCCCTCACCACTAATTTGGCTATTAGTGGACCCATAGAGCAATGCAGATCCGTCATGCTTAATATCCTTTTCAATTTCATCTTGCTTATGCTGCATAAACTCAGCTGGTATTCCGCTTTCACTCTCTTGGGCTGATAACAAAAGTGGCCATAATTCACATACAAATTTCTGTGCTTTGCCACCATTTAAGAATCCAGCAATTCTGATTTGTAATTTCTGTTTACAAAGCATTTGATCCTGTTTTAATTTATTGCAAACGAACTCTACGGCAACATTATCTTCTCTTTCCAAAATATCGGCGATTTTCTTCCTTATCCACGGTTTTAACACGTCCACTTTTACTTTGGATATGTCAATACGTCCCTGGGATTTAAGTTTGTAACGCAAAGTTTTAGGAGGTGCTAGTAGTTTATTTCCGGCATTCAACATGTTGATGCGTTGTTTTGGTTTAAGGCTGGCACCAAAAGTGTTGGAGGGTACTAGTGGTTGATTTTGTTCTACTTTTGTGCTACTTCCCGTACCACTATTTCGACTTTCAGGGGATCCAGAAAGCGATGCAGATTCATTGTGTTTTTCGCGATGCTTAATATCGTTTTCAATGTCGTCTTGTAGTTTAAGGGTGGAACTGAAAATTTTAGGAGGTACAAATGGTTCCTTTCCACTGTTTACCATGTTGCCTTGCTTTTTGGATCGAGTATGTAAACTAGATTTTGATTGTTCGTTTCCATTTCGATGTTTAGTTTGGATACTTTCATCTTTCTGCGGCTCCATATGCTTATTTGGTATGCTTGTAGCACTCTCTTCAGCCGCTAATAAAATCGGCCATAATTCAGATATGAATTGTTTAACGCGGAGATCATTCAGAAATTCAGTCATATTTCTACGCATCTTCATTGGGCTGAGAAATTGCTCCATTTTCAATTCATTGTATACGAACTTTTCAATTTGAAAAATGTCGGAGATTTTCTTACTAATTTGTGCCTTTAACACATCCAGTTTCACTTTCGACATGTCTATACACTTGTCGAGCACTTCGCCAGATTTTACTTGTTTTTTTGCTTCCATTTTTTTATTGATTTTCCGCTGATGTTGTCTGTTGTCTATCGTGACTAAATGGTGATTGAACTTATTAGGCAAGCTTCACGCCTTTTATAGGTGGAAACCATTTTGGAAGTTTTTGTTTGCATTAGAGCAAGTACCGTGTTTAGCTTATTCTTATGGTTCTTACAGATATTTCACAGAGAGTCAACCAGCTACCTGATCTTTCAACAGAGCAATTGAACTCATACGGCTGTTCAACCCTTTCATGTAAATTTGTATTTTTGCTAGAAACAGGTACCGTTATAAAGTGTACACAGATAACAAATATGTGAGCTTAGTTTTTGTAGGCATTTCTCACTAGGTCTACCAGCTACCTGTACTTTATGTAGCCATTAATTTCAACCAATGGCTGTTGTTTTCCTTTCTTAGTATTCAGGAAACATTTAAATATGTAAACATGAGTTTCAATAACAATCCCTAATGGACTGTCGCACTATGTGGCATTTTGCCTGAAAAACTGGTCAAAATTAATAGAAGTGTTTTATGAGAATTAGGTCCACGGATGAACCCAACTGATTTTGATACAAATCGGTCCGTGATTTCGCCTAGCCCCCATACAAATTCCCCACGAAATTGCACTTATTTACACATAATTATGGTAATTATGCAACAATCATGATAAAATTTAGGATGGATCAGTTCTGTGTACTAAGAAATCATGATGTATAGTTTGGTGCAAATCGGATAATTTGACCCTAGTCCCCATATAAAGTCCCCTTTAGAAATTCACATTTGCGCTTATAAATGGCTAAAAACATCGATAACGTCATAAATTCAGTATAAAGGTGTATTTTGTAAATCTAAATCATATTACCAAATTTTGTTATGCTCGGTCCATAATTGCCCCTTGGTCCAAAATAGGCCCATTAAGAAAATATGTTTAGCAATTATAATTGCCTTAAAAATTTTATTACCTCGATGAAGTTCGACATGAACATGTTTAATATGAATGTGAATAATTTATGATCACATTTTATTATGATCGGATCATAAGTGCCCCTAGGTACCACATACGGTCCATTAAGGAAATCAAACATACATCTCATATTGTTATAATAGTCGATATACCTACATATGTATGTAATTAAGTTTTTAAACTTCTACGATAATTAATATTTATTCATAATATTTATTTTACTTTATTTAATACTTAACTTAAAATAATACTTAAAAAGTGAAACTAACTACTATCGTTAAAATCGTTATCATTTTCATCATGAATGTCAGGAAGGAGTAATTTAATATTACCTGATGAATTCCTTCGCGTTTTTTGTGTACTGCAGCTCAGAAAATGGTCACTGCTTAAATGTAACCTATTCAGGACATCTCCATTGGTATCGCTTCTACTGAATTTCCTCGCATAATTCGTACGCCATATGGCCTATGGCTTTATTACACTGTGTCGAATTTTTTTTAATTTAAAAAAAAAGTAAAATTTTCAAAAAATCGTCAAAACTATTTGTGCAAATTTATGCAAACTTTTTTTGTTCCTGAATGTAGAGAGTTCGTATTTTCTTGTGGTATATAATATTAAAAACTACATTCACCTTTAAAATCGTTATCTTTTTTAGAAAGGGTAAAAAATTGTGACATTTTTATTATTTTTAAATTTTGAACGAATAATTTTAACTGAAGGGTTGTAATGAATTTGAAATACATATCTCATAAATGACTCAATGATTCCCAACGAACAAATCTTTCGAAGTTTTTATGGCATTGCCTTATATTGTTACCACCAGATATTAAAGAACTGACAATAAAGATGAGATTTGTTCGGAAAAGGGTAATATAGGTTCAAAAATTATATTCTCTAGAGCCTATTAAGTAGAGGGGAAGATGAAATTCAAATTTATAAATTCATATCCTTTTTGAGGAAACTGAGAAAGGAAAACAAATGCACTCAAAGAAGCTGCAACTCAGTTTAATAATGGATAACGCCGCTACCTGCAGCAAGATCAGGTAGTTGCTTGAACCTAAACCAAACACAGGCATAATCAAAAACACAAATTTCCATTACAATTTTTCCATGAAGGGTTGAACCGAACTTACTTATTTGCTACCTGAATACGGTAGCTGCTGCTTCTAAGGAAAACACAAGTTTCCCAAATGGTTTCCACCACATATAAAAGGGTTGAAATTGCCGAATAAATTTCAAACACTCTTGAATCTCGGTAGACAATAGTGTCAGCGGAAAATTTATTGAAAAAAAAAAATGGAAAAAATGGCAACAAAACAAGTAAAATCTAGCGAAGTGCTCGACAAGTGTATAGACATGTCGAAAGTAAAACTGGATGTGTTGAAGGCACAAATTAGTAAGAAAATCCACGACGTTTTTTATATTGAAAAGTTCGTATACAATGAGTTGAAATTGGAAAAAGTTATCAGTCCCATGACGATGCGTAGAAATATGACTGAATTTCTGAATGATCGCCGCGTCAAACAATTCATATCTGAATTATGGCCGATTTTATTAGCGGCTGAAGAGAGTGCTGCAAGCATACCAAAAAAACCTATGGAGCCGAGGAAAGATGAAAGTATCCAAACTAAACATCGAAATGGAAACGAACAATCTAAATATAGCTCACATTCTCGATCCAGAAAGCAGGGCAACATGGTGAACAGTGGAAAGGAACCATTTGTACCTCCTAAAACTTTCAATCAAGCTGACATTGAAAACGATATTAAGCATCGCGAAAAACACAGTGAATCTACATCGCTTTCTGGATCCCCTGAAAGCCGAAATAGTGATACGGGAAGTGGCATACAAGCAGAACAAAAGCCGCCACTAGTACCATCCAACACTTTTGGTTCCAGCCTTAAACCACAACAACGCATCAACATGTTGAGTACCGGAAATAAACTACTAGCACCTCCTAAAACTTTGCGCTCCAAACTTAAATCCCAGAGACGTATTGACATATCCAAAGTAAAATTGGACGTATTAAAGCCGTGGATAAGCAAGAAAATCTTTGATATTTTAGAAAGAGAAGATAATGTTGCCGTAGAGTTCGTATACAATAAATTAAAACAGGATCAAATGCTTTGTAAACAGAAATTCCAAATTAGAATTGCTGGATTCCTAAATGGTGGCAAAGCACAGAAATTTGTATGTGAATTATGGCCACTTTTGTTGTCAGCCCAAGAGAGTGAAAGGGGCATACCAGCTGATTTTATGCAGCAGAAGAAAGATGAGAATGTAAAGGTAATTGAAAAGGATATTAAGCATGACGAATCTGCAGTTGTTGGAATGAGCACAAAAGTAGATCAGAAGCAACGTTTAACCACCAGCACTTTAAGCACCAAGAATAAACACCCGGATAAGGAAAATAATAAAAATGCAATGAATTTTGAAAGTCAAGTACCTAAACTAGATAAGTCTGGATCAAAAGATAACCAAATTAATAAAGACAAATCAAGCAAGCGTTCCGCGAATTGTTCTTCACAACACCGTGATACAGAACGTAGTCATAATTCAAGAAGTTCCACTTCACATAAGAAATCATCTTCTAAAATAGTCAGCAAGAGCCGTGATAATCGTAGCGATGATGGTAAAGCATGCGGCTTAAACGGGTTTGAAAATAATTGTATGTTCTCACCTAAAACCCTACAACAAGAGACAAAAGCCATCTCACTAGATCAACGTCCTTCTACACCAATTGGAGAATTTTTGTCGGAACATTGTCAACAAACCCAGGAGTTTTTGAATCTTTGGAACGAAGCACCCGATAAGAAAACAATTCTATTATCAACCAAGTTTATATATCCTGAGGAAAAAAATATTGCAAAACAAATAAACGCCACTTTGTTGCCAGCAGCAGCATCTGTTACAAAATCAGATCATAAAGAGCATAAGCCGAATAGTGACTTTGAGAAGGTAGTTAAAACCGAAGCCGAAATAAAAGCTGCCCGCGAACTACACTCACGTAAACGTACGCACTCGACTATGAGTAACGAAAGCAAAAGGTTCGAAAGTGATTCTTCCAATAAAGATGAACAACAAAAAGCTAAGAAGAGCCGAACAAAGATAAAGAAATCCTCTACGAATTCAGACAAAGGCTCCTCAAGGAAGCCACAAGCTGAATCCAGTAAACAGAAGAAATACGAAGAAGAACACCGTCCAGACAAAACCTCTTCTAAGAAGCCGGTAACGGAATTGAAAAGAAATGAGGACCACAAGAAGTGTAACAACGACATGAGAAAACTTGAGTTTGAGCTTTTTGGCAGTATGAGTAGTGATGAAGAAACCGTTTAAAATATACTCGGCAATGAAGACAGAAGCTATGGTATGGGACGATGCTAATGTAGATTATAATTTTGAAAAAAAAATATGTATTATTTCTAATGAATTCGTATAAGTTTTATATAAAATATCACATGACAATGTTTTTAATTTTTATTAAAAATTGATGTAATAAATGAATAATTTTGCAATTTAATTTTTAATCTTAAGAAATATAAAATAAAAAAAAAATTTATTCAATGTTCTAATTCAACTACAGTGCTAAAGAGGAAAGGGAAGGGTTATCAAAGTTTTTTTTGTATTCCCAACTAGGTAGGTAGATAGGTAGAGGTGGCTGCCCATCCAAGAAAAATTTTCTTGATGATGGACACACTTAGGCCGCATTGGGCCCATTGTGCTACCACAGTCATCCGTTGTCCCCTAGTCTCGAAACCATTCGGAGCTCCTTATGAAGCGATTTAGGCTGCCAATGTCAATCTCTGACAGTTCCTCCAGATCATCCATGTAGTAAGTAGCCAAGTACTTCCTTCTCCTTTGGCATAGAGCCGGGCATGTACCCAGCAGGTGAGAGACAGTCTCCTCTTCTTCCTCATCTCTGCAGCTTCTACAGAAGTCGTTAGCAAGGTGTCCAAGTCCAATGCGCCTCGCATGCGTACCCATAATGCAATGCCCCGTAATGACACCGACAACTACACTGAGCGCGCCTCTTTGGAGTTTAAGTAGACTCATTGTGCGCCCCTCATCTAGCCTTGGCCAGATTTTACGAGCCGTTCTACCCGTGTCCGAGGCCGCCCACCTGTCGTTGACGGAATCGACGATCGCATTATCAATTATGAGCTTGCAGGTCCTCATTGGTATGCCCAGATCCGAGAACTGAGCGGTGAGCTCGATGGTCGTGCCCCGCCTGGCAAGTTCATCAGCTCTACAGTTGCCCGGAATACTACTGTGTCCCGGAACCAATACGATATGGATGTCATATCGTTCCGCTATCTCGTCGAGATATCTGCGACAGCCGTACACCGTCTTGAAGTTCATCAAGTTAGAACTCAAAGCCCTGATAGCCGCCTGGCTATCAGAAAGTATGGTAACGTTCCGCTTGGAGACCCTTCCATCCCCAATAATACTCGCCGCAGCCTGTATGGCCACCACCTCCGCCTGAAAGACACTGCAGTGGTCTGGTAGTCTTATAGACTGAGCTATTCCAACCGATTCCGAAAAAATTCCACTGCCAACCGCTCCGTTCAGCTTAGAGCCATCGGTGTAGATTTGTACGGAGTCTCTAAACAGGTGGGTCACACCACCCTTCCAGGACCCGTTATCCGGAACCGATGTCCTGAATCTCTTCGTGAAGTCGTACCTCGGTATCATGTAGTCACTGCTCCCGACAGCTCCAACTTCCCTCAGGATTCTTGCGTGGCCTATGCCTGAGTCATGCCACTGTCCAGTCGCCCAGAGACGTTTACTTATTTTAGCAGCCACTCCCCTACAGAAAAGGTCAAGCGGAAAGAGGCCCAAAATTATCTCCAGTGCCGACGTAGGTGTAGTGCGCAAGGCACCACTAATGATAATACAGGCAGATCTCTGCAGTCGCTGTATTAGTTTCGAATTAGTTTTAGTTTCAAGGGACTCCCACCAAACTAGGCATCCATAGGTCAAGATAGGTCTGACCACCGCTGTGTAGATCCAGTGTGTCATCCTAGGTCCTAGGCCCCATTTTCTCCCCAACACTCTGTTACAAGCATACAGGGCAACGTTCTGTTGATGATATTCGATTTCCAAGACAGCTTCCTATCCAGAATAAGTCCTAGAAAGTGTGCCTCCTGTTTGAGTTTCAGTTCCGTGCCGTTAAGTTTCAATGGACGAAATGTCGGTGGCTTGAAACTTCTCGTGAAGAGTACTACTTCCGTTTTCACCGGGTTAACACCCAAACCACGCTCAGATGCCCACACGCAGACCCTCCTCAGAGCCAGTTGCATCCTATCTCTGATAGTGTCGACAAATCTTCCGGAGATCACAAGAACAATGTCATCCGCATAGGCAATTGCCTCACATCCATTTTGTTCTAGTATCACTAGTACCTCATTCATCACCAGATTCCACAAAAGAGGAGAGAGTACTCCGCCCTGTGGAGTTCCCCTCCCTATAGCCCTGGTTGTCTGTGAGCTCCCAAGTGTGGGGTAGATTGTTCTCCCACAAAGTAACTTAGTTATCCAGTTCACTATAGTGGATCGTACACCCAGACTATCCAGCGCCCTGGTTATAGCGCAAAGTTCCACATTATTGAAGGCTCCATCGATGTCAAGGAAAGTAGCCAGAGTGTATTCCTTCTGTGCCAGCGATTTCTCTATCCTGCACACCAGGCTATGTAGGGCAGTCTCAACAGACCTCCCCTTAATGTATGCGTGTTGTCCCCCGGAAAGGAGATTTCCATCCAAGGTCTGACGCAGATTCACATCCACGAGTCTCTCCATAGTCTTCAATAAGAAGGAGGATAGACTTATGGGTCTGAAGTCCTTGGGTGTAGTATGAGAGTTTCTTCCAGCCTTCGGTATGAAGACTACCCCCACTTTACACCATTCCGACGGTATATGGCCCATCCGAATACTGGCGACAAACATCGCCCCAAGCATTCCGATGTGTTTCATTTCCAGACGTTGCAAGAGGGCCGGATATATTCCGTCCGGCCCCGGAGATTTAAGCGGTATAAATCCGTCTATCGCCCATTTTATCGCGTCCGCAGACATGATCGAGCAGTAGTCCCACTGTGATTCACTCCCCGAGACGGTTGTTCGCGCATCCGAACCCTGTCCCGGTGGAAAGTGGGTGTCCACAAGAAGATCCAAAGTTTCCTTCTCAGAGTTGGTCCATGAGCCATCCTCCCTTTGCAGCACACTAGGTATAAAGGATGTTGTCGAGAGAATTCTCCTTAGCCTAGAAGTTTCGTTGATAGTTTCCATGTTGCCACAGAAATTTCTCCACGAGTCCCTCTTAGCCCGTCTTAGAACTCTCTTGTAATTTCCAAGGGACACTTTATAGTCCCTCCACTGATCCGCATTACCGGACTTTCTCGCCACATTGAAAAGTCGCCGTGACTCCTTTCTGAGCATGTCCAGATCCCGGTCCCACCAGGGTGGCTTTCTTCCACCCCTGTTGACCCTTTTCGGACATGCTTTTTCAAAAGCCCCTACTATGACCTTTGTGAATTCAGCTACTGTAGCCTCAAGTCCAGAAATACTGTTTATTCTACAGCTCGTGAGTGGGTCCAAGCCCAGCCTGACAAGGCGATCATAAAGATCCCAATTCGTGTTTCTAGGATTTCTAATCGCCCTTACAGTATTGTTCCCCCTACCAAGGGAAAATTCAATAAACCTATGATCAGAAAAGGAGTGCTCCTCCGAGACTCTCCAATCTCTGACACTATCATAAATATTGCCGGAGGTAAGTTTTTCGTTATAAATGTGGGCTTATTACCCGTGTTACAAACTAATAGGTTATTAGATATAATAAAATCGAAAAGAGACTCACCCCGTTCGTTGACGTTCGTGCTGCCCCATATAGTGTGATGAGAGTTGGCATCACAGCCAATCAGCAGGCCAACATTTGCGCGCTTTGCCTCTGTAACCAGTCTCTTCACTGGATCTGGTGGTGGGTAACTGCTTAGGTCATGCGGCATGTAACTGGAGGAGATCCAATGTTGCTTACCATTGATCTCCGCCGTTAGTGTGGTTAGGTCTTCATTGCTGAAATTAGGAAGCAAATATGCCATTAAGTTGTTCTTAATGAGTATACAGGATCTGGGCCTACCTACGCATTTGGCATGGACCAGCCTATAATTTTTGTGCCCTAATCCACAAACCTTGTTGGCTATGGACCATGGTTCTTGGATCAGGGCTATGTCTTCTCCTCTGTTCGCCAGCCGGAGAAGTAGTGCAGCCGATGCTGCCTTAGAGTGATGGAGATTTATTTGGATTACTCGGACCGGTCTGTTTCATCCTCTCTCCATCTCTCCACCATCGTAATGTCTAGGCCATAATCCTCTTGATCAGCCTCGTCCAGGAGTTCAGATTCCCTTAACAGCATATCAAAGGCAGATGCTATATCCGACCCAGTGGAAGAGAGAGAGCTAACTCTGGACCTGGTATGAATCTGCGTTGAGGATGCTGTAAGGTTATCCTCCTCCTTTTCTCCATTAACTGATTCGCCCATGTGTTCGTCTTGTGGCTTGTCCCCCTGAGGGGCGTTGTCACCCGACTCCATGGGGCGATTATCCTTTTTGTATACTTTTAGGATAATATGTTCAAATCCAAAGGCCACCACACCATTGGATTTTGCCAGGTGCTCCAGGGATTCCTGATTGATTATGATAGTCGCACAGCGAGATCCATGGCGCTCCTCCAACTTTGCAATTTTCCAATTGTGTGTTGGTAACTTTGGATTGCACATTTTTATTATCCTTAGTACTTTTTCTGGCTCCTTTGGAGTTAAAGGTATCCAAGAGCGTGTTCGGGGTCTGCTAGGTATGGCATCCTTGGGCACCACTTCTAGTTTGGCGCCCTTCCAGATTTCACCTACCCTCATTATGGCGATGGAGAAGAGATCCAGGGCTCTCTTATCGGCACACGTTACTAACTTCACGTGTCCTTGGTGCCAGCCACACATTTGGTAGACTGGAACTGGTCCCGGATTCTCCTCCACTACTTCTAGAAAGACGTCCGCAAGGGCGTCTGCTACAAGTCTCCAGTTCGACGGTGTAATACTGCCGTCTGGATCTGAGCGATCTACAACCGCCATTTCTATGCTGTCTTTAAGCACCTCACTGTATAAGGTGTTGGTGCGATGCGAGCTGCGTGATTTTTTAGCGCCTGGAGCGTCTCCATCAGAAGATCGCTGTCTTTTGACAGCCACCTCCATGGTCGACGTCTTGTCTAGTTCTTCGAGCTTTTCCTTGGCCCAGGCCAGTGATTGCACTTCGCGCTGCGTGCGGTTATCTATTGGGATCTTGGAGATCCTGTCTAGAACCCGCTTTGCGCTCAATCGCTCCCTGTACCTCTGCTTCGATTCTTTCATTTTCTGAGCCGTGTCAACCTTTACATTACCAAGGCCACTCTTGCTGGACGAAGGTCCGGCTTTTGGAGCAACCCTGCTTCTGGAAAGGCCGACGCTTTTGGCTTGTTGTGTTTTACTGTTTTTTGAGGTACTAGGTTCTTGGTCTGCCTTAGCATCAACCAAGTCTTTTCCCTCTTCTGTGGAGACGGGCGTCGGCTTAACACCCGTACGCGGATTTTTACGAGTTCCGTTCTCGTCCTCACTAGTGAAGGCGGTTTTCTGATTTTCCTTTATTAATTTATTTTCCATTTCATTATTCATTTTTGGTCCCACGAGTTGCGGATAAGGGGAAGGTCCACCTGAGCAGGGATCCGCTGTGCCCAGGTAAGGCTAGTTAATCCTGGAGGTCGCCCGGTATCCAGGATACTCCGTTAACGACTGGGATATTTTTGATGGGCCCCCAGCGAGACTGACTATCGGCACGGGTCGTATAACACCTTAGTCCAGCCCATACCTCTATCCTATGGTGAGAGCCATAATTCATTCGACCTACGATCAAATGAGTGTGGACTCCCCCCTTGGCTGGTGGACACCCCATCGGGCAACCACCATTACCAGCCGACACCCACGTGGAGGGTTTGGTAGAGGATTTTCGTCGGCCGTATTATTATTCCCAACTAAAAATGGAAACAAATTGGTTTTGAATCTTATATTTACAGAAGAAATCATTGTTGTCATTGTCACCGTAGTATAGTAGGTAGTGTGTTGGCTTATCAGACGCAAAGCCAGGGTTCAAGTCCCAGGCCAGACATGAAAGACAAAATAAGAGAGTATTTCTTCGGCGACTTCCTCTCAGCAGATTTCTGGCAAAAACTCTGAGTAAAATAAAATTGCCATGAAAAGCTTCTCCAAAAAAATCGGACATTCGCAGTTGACTTTAAGCTGTAGGACCCGCCACTCATGTATAAAATTAACAGACACAACATAAATGTTGTGAGAAACTAGATCGTAATCCTGACTGAAGGGTTGCAATGACCAATTACAGTGGACAGCAAAAGTCTCTCCAATATATTTTGACGAAAAAACAGTCCCCACAGGCTTACTCTTGCACAAAGTCCCGATATGTATTCAAGAGACTATTTAGGAGATTATTTGAAAGAACGACTATGTAATCGCTAAACCTCAAACAAAAGTCAATCGAAAAAATTTGCTCATGGTGCAATAAGAAAACAAATAAACAAAACTTGTACATTCAATTCCAAACGGGTTAAATGGAGTGCTTCACATTAAGAGATATTCTTCGAAATATAAGGGATAACATTTTCATATATTAGGCCTTTGAATTTTAAATTTACTCGGGGTTCTCTTTGGGATACCTACGTAGTCATCTGAAACTATTCCTTATTTTTCTCTTGTTTTATGAAAAACATTAAAAATTTCTTTGTTTTATAATAAAACAGAAATAAACAAATATAAAAACCTTAATTTTTTTATACAAACTATGAAATGAAATTTTATGAAATTTTCAAAATATATTATGGAGTACTAACACTTTTGCTGTCCACTGTATATATGTATGTATTACAAAAATTTTGAAAATTAAAATAAGACCGCTTCGCTTGGTACTTCTTTATTAATGCAACCTATAAAGTTTTACTACTTTTAACTTGCTTTGAGTACGTCGATAGCTCACTTGTTTGGTTTTTATAGAATTTTTTAAGCCAATGTTCCGGTAAGTCGTTACTGTTGTATATTGAAGTGTCGGCAAAAACTCGAAAGGATGATTGTTTTTAATAACTTCAAATTTCATGAAACACTACGCAGTGAATTTTGACAGAGGATCTCCTCCTCAGTGGCTTAATCCAGCAGACAGGGTCTACGAGTAAGGGAGCAAAATGACACCATCACCCATGAAGCATTTGTCACAGAAAACCCCCGTTAAGTTCGAGCTTCAGCTTGATAAACATTATTCGCACTTTGCACCAGGAAAATATGCATGTGAGCAGTATCCAGTATATGCAGAGCTATTACCAATAAAAGAAACAACAAGACCGAATTTCAGGGGATTGTCCCTTATTATAGGTTATAGAAGAGAGGAAACAGGGAATACCTACATACACCTTTTCTATTCGTAAATTAAACTTATCAACATGGTAATTGCACTGTTTGTATTCAATATTTTGCTCAAGTGTTTGTTGAAAAACCCAAGCCATTACAAACATAAATTACAACCATTCAGTCAGGATTACGTCCTATTTTCTCACGCCACTTATGTTGCGTGTCTTAAATTTATACAGAGTGGCGACGCCTACAGTTTAAAATTGACTTCGAATGACAGAATTTTTTTTAACCCTTCATGGCAATTTTATTTGCTCTCAGAGTTTTTGTCAGAAACTTGCCGAGAGGAAGCCGCCGAAGAAATTTTTTTCTCACATTCTGTTTTGTTGGAGATGTCTAACCTGGGGTATAACCATGGCCAACACACTTTCTACTAGACTACGGCGACTACAACAGGAAACAGGGAATAGTGTTTTTGTATAGGGTTATCCATTTCGTGGTTTCAAAAGTAAACGTAAATAAAACACAAATAAAATATTTTTTTCATGATATTTCATTTTTATCGTAAAGTTTGAACGTTGACATTATGTGTGTTGGTTTTTAAGTGCTCAAGAGTTGAAGGTTTATCTCCATAAACACGGTCTTTCGCGTAGCCCCACAAAAAAGTCTAATGGTGTCAAATCGCATTATCTTGGTGGCCAGTTGATATCGCCACGACGAGAAATTACGCGGCCAGGAAATGTCTCTTGCAATAAAGCTATATTCACTCGAGTTGTGTGGCATGTGGCATCGTCTTGTTGAAACCACATATTCTCTAGTCGTATTCTTCAATAGCAAACAAAAAAAGTCGATTATGACAGTCGTTTCATCGTTGTTTTCGAAGAAGTAGTTTGACAGATGCCGAATTCCAGTCCCATACTTTTGAAACCACGAAGTGAATAGCCCTTTATTAAAACCTACAGAAAAGCCTTATGCAGGAAGAAGGTTATACACACGGATGGAGCGGTTAATATTCCGTCTGTAACGTATTCTGCGATCTACTAGCCAATCAAACACAAACGTATGTATTTATGTATGTACTTTACATGACATACGAGTTTAATGGATAAAATATATGCGATTTAGAGTGAAACGGTCATTTATTTACCTCACGAGTACAATCCTTTGAAGTAGCTATAGAACAGCGAAACTGAAGTGTAGTTGTTTGAGATACCAGAGGCAATCAAAATATCAAAAGGACGTTGTGATCGTGTATTGTGTATGAATAATGTTTGGGTATAAGAAAGCTATATTTATAGAGTGCCAGTTGAGCTCGCATGGATTCACATATGAAGGCCATTAACGTATTACGCTGATATTAATTGTGGAGCTAACGAACAAACCTAGACACGTCCTCAGTAAGTGCTGTTTTAAATTTTATTTTAGGAAACTCTAAGTATGCATTATGAGGCCAGGAAATATTTTCATTTAAAACCAGATCCTCGATCCTATTTTAAAATAATAAGAAAAGCTGACTTCTCCTAAACGAAAAGGAAGAAAAATCCTTAAATCCACAGAAAATTTTTATTGTTAGGTACGTTAATATTTATACACGATGGGAGCTAATGATATTTTATTAGTGTAAGTTGGTCATAAACTAGATTTTTTATTGCTATTTTTTTTTCTTTAAAGCTGGATTCACCCCATTTTTATATGTAGTTTGACAGCCCTCTTATTGAGGGAATATTTTTTATAAACAACTCTCAGATCGGTTCGGTTAAATTTCCGATTTTGTACGGAAAAACTTGCACAGAGCAGCCAGTAGGTTATAATTTACATAGAAAGGAGAATTGATTTGGCCACATATTAAGTTAAGTTAGGTTAGAGTGGTAGCTTTGATAAAAAAAAGCTCATTTAAGCACGCACGGGCGAAAGCTGCACGTCCACATACATAAATCATGCAAAATTTAAATTTCCTTTAAAAATGTGGTTTTTTCAGAAATGCTTGAATCATGCTGCAGAAAACACTCAATTAGCTGTCAGTCACAAAAATTGGCTGTAAAGTGCCGATAGCTTGCTTTCTTCATTCTTTTTTGCAATTGTGTATTGGAACATGGCGTATATAGTTCTGAGAAATATCTTGTCATTAACTTTACACGCGATATAACAGAAAAATATAGAAAACTCAACTCTCAATAAAAAATAATAATTTTTATTCGGACAACAGGCTTCGTTTCCATGTCATTAATTAGGTTTCTCCAGCTCAATACGTCATGGGACAATAGAACTTTGTCCATTGAATGTTACTCTTGGCACAGTCTGACATTAAATTTCTCGACTTTTGATGGTTTGCACATAAAACTAACTAAGAATTTATGACTTTAGCATACGTAACGAGTTGTTATTAAACCAGAAAAGTTAACGCTAAGAAACCAAATCGCAAACAAACCCGGAAGCCAAAGGAATATTTGATCTGTAAAGCCTAATGAAGAGTAGAAAATATTTTTTTTACGACAGTCCATTTAGGATTGTTATTGAAACAAATGTTTACATATTTAAATGTTTTGTGAATACTAAGAAAGGAAAACGACAGCCATTGGTTGAAATTAAGGGCTCCAGAAAGTTCAGGTAGCTGGTAGACCTAGTGAGAAATGAATACAAGAACACTTTATAACGGTACCTGTTTATACCAAAAATACAAATGCACACGAAAGGGTTGAACTGGCCGTATGATGAAAGGAGCAGGTAGCTGGTTGACCATCTGTGGAATATCTGTAAGAACAAATCGAACGTATTTGCTACCTACTTACGCTGAACAAGCTAAACACGGTACATCTTCTAATGCAAACAAAAATTTCCAAAATGGTTTCCGCCTATAAAAGGCGTGAAGCTTGGCTAATAAGTTCAATCACAATTTAGTCACGATAGACAACGTACATCAACAACATCAGCGGAAAATCAATACAAAAATGCAACCAACAAAACATGTGAAATTTGACGAACTGCTCGACAATTACATAGACATGTCGAAAGTGAAATTGGATGCTTTAAAGGCAAAAATAAATACGAAAATCTACAATTTCTCAATTTTTAAAATAGAAGATTTTATATACAACGAATTAAAATTGGAACAATTTATCTGTCCGATGCGGATGCACATACACATAACTGAATTTCTAAATGGTCCTTTGGTAAAACAATTCATATGTGAATTATGGCCGATTTTATTAGCGGCTGAAGAGATTGCTGTTGCCATACCAAATGATACGGTGGAACCGAAGAAAGATGAAAATCTAAAGGAAGTACATATTGAACCGACAAAAAATGAAATTCTGAAGAAAGTATTCTCGTTTAAACTTCGAAAAGACGCGGAACGATCTCAGACTCGATGCAGACAACAAGACAACATGTCGGTTGGCAGAAAGGAACCACCAGTACCGCATAATACGCTCAGTTCCACCCTTATACCACAGGGACGCATCGACATTGAAAAGAATATTAAGCATCACGAAAAACATGATGAATCTGCATCCCTTTCTCGGTCCACCAGTAGCCGAAACAGTTGTACGGAAAGTGGCACACAAGCAGAACAAAAACAACCACTAGTACCAGCCAACACTTTTCGTTCCAACCTTAAACCACAACAACCCCTCAGCGTGTTGAATGACAGAAAGCAACCACTAATACCTCCTAAAACTTTGAGTTCCAAACTTAAACCACTAGTACCATCCAATAGTTTTGGTTCCAGCCTTAAACCAAAACAACGCATCAACATGGTGAATGGAGGAAAACAACCACAAGTACCTCCTAAAACTTTGAGTTCCAAACTTAAACTACAGGGACGTATCAACATATCCAAAGTAAAATTGGACGTATTAAAGCCATGGATAAGCAAGAAAATCGGCGATATTTTGGAAAGAGAAGATAATGTTGCCGTAGAGTTCATTTGCAATAAATTAAAACAGGATCAAATGCTTTGTAAACAGAAATTCCAAATTAGAATTGCTGGATTCCTAAATGGTGGCAAAGCACAGAAATTTGTATGTGAATTATGGCCACTTTTGTTATCAGCCCAAGAGAGTGAAAGCGGTATACCAGCTGAGATGATGCAGCAGAAGAAAGATGAAAGTGTAAGAATTGGAGAGAATACAAAATATACAAATGCAGAACAGAAACACCACCTTACTACCAGTACTTTAAGCACCAAGAATCAACAGCCAGATAATGAAAATAATAAAAATTCAATGAATATAAAAAATCAAATACCTAAACGGGGCAAGTCTGGATCAAAAGATAATAAAATTAATAAAAACAAATCCAGCAAGCGTTCTGCGGATTGTTCTTCACATCCTTCTGAAAAATTAAGTGCTACTGGTGCTATCAAAAGCAAACATCCAGAAATTCAGAACAATGATGGTACATGCGGCTTAGACGGTTTCGCGAACATTTGTATGTATTCCCCCCAACAGAAAAATGTAAATGCAAATCAACATCGTTCTTCACATTGTACAGAAATGGACGAATTTTTGAAACTTTGGAATGAAGCCCCCGATAAGGAAACAATTCTATTATCAGACAAGTTTATATATCCTGAGGAAAAAAAATATTGAAAAACAAACAAACGCCGCTTTGTTGCCAGCAGCAGCATCTGTTACAAAATCAGATCATAAACAGCATAAGCCGAATATTGACTTTGATAAGGTAGTTAATACAGAAGACAAGATAAAAGCTGCTGGCGAATTACAATCACGTAAACGTACACACTCGACTATGATTTGTGAAAGCAAAAAGTTGAAAAATAATTCCTCCGATAAGGATGAAAAGGAGCCAGCTAAGAAAAAACAGACAAAGACAAATGCAAAGAAAGCCTCATCGAAACGGAGTTCGGACAAAGCCTCATCAAGGAAGCCAGGAGCTAAACCAACACAACAGGCGGAACACAAGAAATCTGACAACGAAATGAATAAACCTGAGTTTGAGCTTTTTGGTAGTATCAGTAGCGATAAAGAAGAATGCAGTCCAGGACAAGCTTCCGCGAAAAATTCAGAAACTAGAACGAAAAACAGAGAAATGAACACTCTTGAAATTGATCTTTCAATCAGCAGTGATGAAGAAGACATCTAGAATATCCGCGGCAAAGGAGATAAATTTGATAAAACAAGAGTAATGGTAAGGGACGACGTTAACGAGGAGTTTAATTTTAGAAAAAAATATTTATTATTTGTAGTCATAATTTGTATAAGTTTTGTATTAAATATCACATGAAAATGTTTTTAATTTTTTTTATTAAAAATTGATGTAAAAAATGAATAATTTTGCAAGTTTAAGTTTAAATTATGATAAATTTAATATTATATTATTTGTTATCAATTTTAAAATGTAATATTAAGCAAATCATCATAGGAATCATAATTAAAATAAAATTTAAACAAAAAATGTATTCAATGCTTTAATTTAATTAATGGGGTAAGGGGAAGGCAAGTTTTATTTGAAATGTTCTTCCACTCACAATTAAAAATTCTTTGTTTCAATGGACGTCACTGAGTCTAGCATTCACAGAATAAATTCTTGGTTTTCATACCTTAAATATTCGATTATTTTGTTGTATGTTACATGTATTTACATTGTATACATATGTACGTCATTAAATAAATAATTTCTTTATTTATTTTAAACGTAGATCGAGCCTTAAAAAATTTCATAATTAAAGCTTATGTATCACTTTTGATACATACTTGTAACATAGAATTTTCGCAATTATTGATAGATTTTGACAAAAAATTTAAATGTTTCGATTGATTTTAATTGATTTTAATAAAATTATATTATATTATTACGTTTTATTATCACTTTTATGAAATTTACGCCAACATTTTTGATGTGTTGTGCTATGCTGCAATGGCTTTTTATGCAAAAATTAAACACTTCATGCCAGCTTGGTTTTATTTTTTTTTCTAAATGGTAAAATTTTGATATCTAGCACCCTTCCTTTGTGGCGATTTATAAGTTTTCAATTGTTTAGATGTGGCAGCTTATTGTCACTCTCTTTGATTCCTCTCGGGTTTTCCGGATATGGTTTTCCCCAAATACTTGAATCTAAAACTGCCAATTCGATTTCGGTGGACCACGAAATTTATAACGACCATCAAATTCAATTATTTGGTAATCTAAAGCGACAATATTACTGGGAATTTCAATAATTTCAGCTCATTTTTCGAAAAGGTGTAATAGGTGGAAATTTATCATAATTTTTGGGTAGCACATTGAAGTCGCCGTAGTCTAGTAGGTAGTGTGTTGGCTTATTAGACGCAAAAGCCTGGGTACGAGCCCCAGGAAAGGCATCAAAAACAAAATACAAAAAGTATTTTTTCGGCGACTTCCTCTCAGTAGATTTCTGGCAAAAACTTTGAGAGTAAATTAAATTTGCCATGAAAAGTTTCTCAAAAATCTGTCGTTCGGAGTCGACTTTAAACTGTAGGTCCCACCACTCATGTATAAAATTAACACACACTACATAAGTGGTGTGAGAAACTAGGTTGTAATCCTGACTGAAGGGTTGTAATGACCAATTATGTATGTATGTAGGCTGCCGCATCAATCCTATGTATATTTTTTCAGTTTGTTTATACACTTACATACATACATAATATTTGTCTTTTTTAAGCGTTTTTTTTTACACGGTATCCACTGGAACGTATCTACCGTGTAAAAAAGGTTTGGGTGTATATAACTTTATTTGAGAAAAAGTTAGTTGCCTGATCTAGATGCGGCAGCCTACATATGCCTATAAAATTGAATAACTTTATAAAAACGCACAGATTTAGTTCAATAGTATACACAGAGTTTTTATTTTGTTTTATTTTATGATTATAAAAAAATAAAGAAAAAACTTAAAAATTCTCTTCCATTTACAAAAATAAAATTAGTTATCAAACTCTTAAGACAATTAGGAACGGAATTATTTTCAAAAAAAATTTTTTTATTTTTTTCGAAGTCAGTTTCTGATAGCAAGCGCATTCTCTTTTGCTGGGGTGGCTCAATATCAGTCTCGTCAGTAGAAATACTTATTCCTTCTACATCTTCAGAAGCTGCTTCTGGCGCTGGTTTATTTCTTTTAGCAGCAAATTCTGTTATAGTGCGTTGTGATCCAACTTTGTAAAGCTCTTTATAGAGCTCTCTGTATCTAGCCATACATGTTTGTAGGCCTGATTGAAATTTCACAGCTCTTTCAATTATGTTATCACATGGCAAAAAGTGTTCTGCCAACTTATTTGCCATTTGAAGGCCGTCAAGTATCAACATGGCAGTTATTGAAAAAAAAAACCGTGTTATTTCAAATTCGCATAAAAAAAAAACCGTGTAAAAACAGGTTTGGGTGTAATCCCAAAAATTGAAATGTATCATTTTTGATACAAAGTTCGATCTGCGGTAAAACAATTTTTAAAATATTAAGAGATAGTAAATACAACTCATCGGTAATAAGTAACGGACTACTTTAGGAATTATGTAAAGTATTACTTGTCATGATCACCCTATTTAGCTCGAGTAAAAATAGTTCGCAATGTTTGTCGACTTAATTGCTTTTCATTTTGTATCAATTCGCTTTCAACTGAAATAGAATTTAAACTTTTAATTTAAACAAACAATTTAAAAATATTTAACAATTATTTTAATACGAATTATTATTAAATTTGTTGAAAAGAATTCTCAAAATTTTGATTTGAAAAAGTTTTTCATTTTTACTCATTTTATTTCCATTTTATTTAAAATAGAAGCTACTATAACGGCTGATTTTTACTTTTTGCTTGCGTTGTAATCTGTAATCAGATGTACGGTGTGTTAAGTCTAGGTTAGGTTGCCGTTCACACGCAAGTTTACCCGGTGGCCCATTGTATTACCAAGTATGACGTAAGTCCCCTTTAATGGGGAATTCGAACCACACTGAGCTTCGTATGAAACTTACAAGTTCTCTTAGTGGCACATTTGCCACCATGGTCAGGTCATCGATCACCCAAAAACACATAACGTCTGTTCTGAAGTGCAAGGCACTCGCATAAAAGGTATTGTATCGATTCATTTCACGTCAGCTTCTACAGTAATCCTGGTGGAAGATATCGAAATTGTTGACGAAACTGCCAGTAGTGCATGCCCCTTTAGATTTCCTGTTAGAATGAGAAATGTTTGCTTGTCGAACTCAATCAGTTCCTCGGGATCTCTCGCTGCCATGCAGCTTTTGCTACTTTGGAAAACTATTCTTGTAAAGGCGCATATAGCCACACTATCGTCTGCTCCCCAGACATCTCCGATACTTTCCGTGCCAATTGGTCCGCCTTTTCGTTTTAATCCGGGTATTGTGTCGACGTATACGCTGCAACTGCTTGACAGCTACTTTACTGTCCACACATATTATTAAGTTCGAAGGAAGTTCGTGTAGCACTGAAACTCAACTGGCACTCGCCAGTTTATCGAAATAGACCCCAGATTCAGTTTTCGAGCCCATGGTGAAGATCGTTATAACATCGTCACCGATGTCAGCCTCAGCAATACATTCTTCCTGTGTGGAAGTGTGAGTTATGTATGTTCGTCCGAAAACAGTCTTTAGTAGCATGTAGTCCCATCAAAAACCTGCGGGAGTTGCTTCATCTTTGTGCTGTATTGAAGCGTGGCTCTTTCATTAATCGAGTTTTGCTAGTTTGCAAGTGATTGGTCTAGTGTAGAGGGTCGTTGGATGGTGGCTGATCCATTTATCATTACCTCTGCGGATAAGTATCTATTAAGTGTACTAGAGAGGAATTGACTGACTTATAATCTTTCTGAAGAAGCAATGCACGTTGTTGATGCTATGCGGATTATTTGAAACAGGCTAATAAAGCTTGCTGGTATAGCTAGTACAGATTGTATAGCTTGCTAGTATAGCTAGTACAGCTTGCTAGTATAGCTAGTACAGATTGTATAGCTTGCTAGTATAGCTAGTACAGCTTGCTAGTATAGCTAGTACAGATTGTACAGCTTGCTAGTATAGCTAGTACAGCTTGCTAGTATAGCTAGTACAGATTGTACAGCTTGCTAGTATAGCTGGTATAGCTGATATAGCTGGTATAGCTGGTATAGCAGGTATAGCTGGTGTAGTGTTTCATGCGAAGAGGTATGAAAGTAATGAAAAAAATGGTTATAAACTACAGTCAAAAGAAAAACACCTAATCAGTGTAAGATTGGCAGAAGATTTGTAGACAACTTAATAAACAAATTATATGTTGAATTACATCCACCTGTTTATCAGTTTTGTGGACCTGATACAAAACTTCAAAACGAATAGCAAGAATAAAGGAAATAAAGGAATAATTTATTGGATGTAGATTGTAGAAAGCACGATATAGCGTACTCAAAATCAATGGATATAGACACAAGCCATCAAGCAGATCGTGATCAGGTATAAATCAGATCGTGACCAGATAGCAAGCAGTTCGTGATCAGATATAAAGCAGATCGTAATCAGATACAAAGCAGATCATAATCAGATAGCGAGCAGATCATAACCAGATCAAATTCAATAAAAAAATTATTATAATGTCTAAAAATTACCATAATAAAGTGTTGGAAGATCTTGTAAAGACAAGGGCTGTTCTAAAGAAAAAGTTAAAAATATTAAACTGAATCAAATAGATAGAGTTAATTTATTAGAAGATACCTTTCAACCAATAACAAAACCACTTAAAAAAATCATTGGAAAACTTAAATATAAATATAAGGATATAGACAACACTATTAATGATGACGATGATCATGATGATGTAAATGATGATAATGAAAACATCCCAAAACTTGAATATAAGCATAAGGATGTAGACAACACTATAGATGATGACGAAGATTATTATGACGTAAATGGTGATAATGAAATCATTGGAAAACTCGAAGATAAGCATACGGATACAGACAACACTATTGATGATGATGATGATTATTATGACGTAAATGGTGATAATGAAATCATCGGAAAACTTGAAGATAAGCATAAAGATATAGACAACACTATTGATGATGACGATGATTATGATGATGTAAACGGTGATAATAACGATTTTCAGTATGAAAATATTTCAACTGATGATAATGATGGTGAAAAAAACTATGACCATAATAGACCTGTATCAAGTACATGTATCAAGAACTTGGAAAGAAAACAATGTTTAAAGCTGACGAAAAGCTCTCCATTATTTGAAAATATACAAACACTTATTAATAATAAGCAATTGGATAAAATTTATGGTTTTAATCAAGATGTAGACGGTAGTTGGAGATATGGCAAGGAAAAATTAATATTTAATAGAGATAATACTATGCAGATAGGGAATATGAAATTGAAAATGACGCCTGGATTATTTGAACTAGTATTTCATAAAAAACCTCTCCATTATTCTAAAAATGATTTGAAAAAATATAAAGAGATTTTAATTAATACCAATGCACATAAACGTCGCTATGAACCTAATGAACAAGTGAAAGGAACACGAGCCTTCAAATATATACGAATAATTAAACGTTTATTCGAAACAACAACAAACATTTTAACAAAAGGCAGTGGTTTAATGCTAAAATTACAAAATAATCTGAGATCAAATTACATACATTGGGATGATCCTAATGAACTAGTTGACAGACTACGTTTACTTCTTTCATCGGAAGGTTCTGGTCACAACAATCATCAAAACGAAATAATCTCTATTATCGAAGAACTTAAAGAAGCTAACATAATTTATTAGAAGAGTGAAAGAAATGTCTTATATTAATAAATTTGGAGAAGGTTTTAATAAATATAACCATAAAAACAAAAATATCGTAATCGAAAAACATATAACACAAATACATGATGATCTAGCTGATCAAATAAACAATTTAAACATTGAGGTAGAACATGTATACCTAAAACATGGTAACGTCAAAAAAAAAAAAATAAAAAAAAAAAAATTAAAATAAAATAGACAAAACCAAAAAAGTAGATCGTTATCAGATATAAAATAGATCGTGAGCAGATACAAAGCAGATCGTGATCAGATGTAAAGTAGATCGTGATCAGATACAAAGCAGATCAAAATCAATATCAAAAACTTAACATACTGAAATCATATAAATTGCTGTATATATAGGAGATTGTCTTGATTTCAGTTATTTTTGCGAAGAGGTATAAAAGTAACGAAAAAAAAATTTGTTATAATCTACAGTCAAAACAAAACCTCAGCCAGTGTAAGATGAGAAGAGGATTTGTAAACAACTTAATAAATAAAGTACCTGTTGAATTACATCTGCCTGGTTATCAGTTTTGTGGACCTGGTACAAAACTTGAAAAACGTTTAGCAAGAGGAGATAAGGGTATAAATTTATTAGACGCAGCTTGTAGAGAGCACGATATTGCATATTCACAATCAAAAGATATAGACACAAGACATCAAGCAGATCAAATATTAGCTGAAAAAGCCTGGCAACGAGTTAAATCTAAAGATAGTGATATTAAAGAACGTGCTAACGCGTGGTTTGTGACAAACGCTATGAAAGCTAAAGTGAAATTTGGATTAGGTTTGAAGGAGCAGAGACATAAGAAAAGAAAAGGAAAAATGAATAAGTGTAATAAGAAATTATTCACAGCTACTGTGAGAAAAACTTTAAAACAATTGAAAGAACAGAAACCCCTTGATATAAATGATGCTGTTAAAATAGCTCAAAAGGCTATTCATTCAAATTTTAAAGGGAAAAAGCGAGCAGACATTATAATACCGAGAGTTATACCTGTACCGAAAATTAGAGGATTTCTTCCACTTATTCGCGTACTAACAGCATTGTCAGCGTTTGGTGGTTTGGCAAGTGGAGGATCCGCTATTGTCAAAGCAGTAAATGCTATCAAAAATGGAAAAGAACAATTGGCTGAAGCTAACCGTCATAATAGATATATGGAATCAATTGCAATGGGTAAAGGGTTGTACCTCAAACCATATAAAACTGGATATGGTCTCTACTATAGTCCAGCTTCAAAAAACTATTAGATAACCTTCCCAATCGCCCATTAACAGATTTGGATTTGAATAAATATGGAAGACATCTCAAACATTTTAGGGGTGTTTTCATGCGTGATTCTTTACCTGAAAAACCATTCAAACAAGAATGCGGCATTGTTAATTTAGATGATTCAAATGGTATGGGAACACATTGGGTAGCATATTATAAAAACCACAACTATAAAGAATACTTTGATAGCTTTGGAAACTTACAACCACCACTTGAGATTGTCAACTACTTAAAATTTCCTGTTGAATATAATTATGAACGAAAACAAAAATTTAATACATTTAATTGTGGGCACTTGTGTTTAAAATTTTTATTCAATAAATATAAATTAAAATGAAATAATTCAGAGTACATCGTCCCGCACTAACACAACCTACTATTAAATTTTTAAAGAAGGGGAACAAAAATGGTAACATCAGCTGTATTGGAAGAACTATTAATAAGACATATAGATTTATTTATGAAACTTATAAATGAACTAAGAATATGTAACATTAGGAAAATAAGTAATCCATTTGTATGTATTAATATGTCATACGTTTGTATTATTGTGAAAATACTTATTCACAATCTTTCAACATTTGTCGATGTCAAACATTCTATACACAATATTTGTTAACACTTAAGTTATTTAATCTGTATAAACGTATTTTTAAATTCGAATCTGTAAAAATCTGAAAAAAAGAAATATGTAATAAAATTTTGAAAAAATAAAAAACTAATTTGTTTTAATTAATCCCTTTAGTCTATAATTTCATTTATTTAAAACAGTAAAACTAAAAAATTCTAAATCCTTAAAAACAAGTCTATTTATACTCTGGGGTGTTGTAGATCAATCAGTAAATTCAATTATGTGAAAACAGATATTACTTATACTTATACGTGAAAAAAAACCCACAGGCACAACTATACATTTCTTTCTCATCAAATTAAAAACAACCGCACAACCAACCTACCCTTTCTTATTAGTTTATATTTCTTCTACCTGTGATCATGAGCAATACGTGCCAAGAATTTACTATTAAAAAAAAAACGATCATACACATTACATGTTACGCACACACTCATTCTGTCCGTCCAAACATTCGTACATACGTATATGCATTTTAACATTACAGTCTACTTGTACTCTGGGATGTAGATGAGGAAACGTGCACACACTCATTCTGTCCGTCCAACCATTCGTTTGAAAATCAATACAAAATAAAGGAAGAAGAAGAAGCAGGCATGCTCCAAAATTTGTATGGAATAATTGAGCTAGAAACCCCATAAACATACTACTAAACTAGATCATAAGCAGCAAAGACACAATATTGAAAAGGTAGTTAAGGCAGAAGACGAGATAAAAGCTGCTGGCGAATTACAATCGCGTAAACGTACACACTCGACTATGATTTGTGAAAGCAAAAAGTTGAAAAATAATTCCTCCAATAAGGATGAACAGCAGCCAGCTAAGAGGAAACAGACAAATGCAAAGAAAGCCTCATCGAAAGTGAGTTCGGAAAAAGCCTTATCAATTAAGCCAGAAGCTAAACCAACACAACAGGCGAACCACAAGAAATCTAACAATGAAATTAATAAACTTGAGTTTGAGCTTTTTGACAGTATCAGTAGCGATGAAGAAGAATGCAGTCCAGGAAAACCTTCTGCGAGAAATTCAGAAACTAGAACGAACAACAGAGAACTGAACACTCTTGAGCTTGATCTTTCAATCAGCAGTGATGAAGAAGACGTCTAGAATATCCGCTGCAAAGGAGATAAATTTGGTAAAACAAGAATAATGATAGGGGACGACGCTCACGAGGAGTTTAATTTTAGAAAAAAATATTTATTATTTGTAGTCATAATTTTTATAAGTTTTATATTAAATATCGGATGACAATGTTTTTAATTTTTATTAAAAATTTATTTAAATAACTGAATGATTTTGTAAGTTTAAGTTTAAATTATAATAAATTTAATATTAAAATTATTTTCTTTTTTAATTTAATTCTTCAATTCTTTATTTGTAATCAATTTTAAAATGTAATATTAAGCAAATCATCATAGAAATTATAATTAAAATAAAATGAAAATGAAAATTAAAAATCTATTCAATGCTTCAATAATTAATGGGGTAAGGGAAGTTTTATTTGAAATATTCTTCCATTCAGAATTAATAATTGTTTGTTTCAATGGATGACACTTCATTCACATAAGAAATCATTGTTTACTTGCCCTTAAATATTAGATTACTTTGATGTATGGTGTAAGTACTTACATTGTATACATACAGTGGGACGCACAAATGAGTATATGTTTGTACTCTGAGCAATTTTAATTGCATAAAAATAAAAGTGATAAAGCAATTCAAATTTTTTTTTCGATTTTAATTTAGTATTTAGTACTTAACAAAATAATATAAATTTCAAAACTAAAATGAACGAATTCTAAGAAAAAAAAAAAAAACAATCAACAGGAAAATGACTCGGATGTACTCAATTTTACACCATTCCAAAAGACCGTTTTTGGACTCTAATGACGACTAACTTAAGTAATTAATATTAAAACATGGAAAAATTACGATAGTTTTTGATTTCGTTTTTGCAAACGTATCATAAAATGGAGACGTGCAAAACTGAGTACATGCGAGTTGATTTTGCTTTGTTTGCTTTTTTCTTAGGAATTGATGATTTCTTTTTTAAATTTTATATTATTCTGTTAATCACTAAATGCTAAATAAATGACAAAATGCTTTTAAAGTTTTCTTTATTACTTTCAGTTTTATTCAATAAAAAGCGTCCAAAGTACAAACATGTACTCATTTGTGCACCTCAATGTATGTACTCCATTAAATAAGTCATTTCTTTGTTTATTTTAAACAATTTTCAACATATTAAGAAAGTAATTACATACATACATACATACATAATTGGCCATTACAACCCTTCAGTCAGGATTACGGCCTAGCTTCTCACACCACTCATGTTGTGTGCGTTAATTTTATACGTGAGTGGCGGGACCTACAGTTTAACGTCGACTCCGAACGACAGAACTTTGAGAAACTTTTTCATGGCAGTTTATTTTACTCTCAGAGTTTTTGCCAGAAATCTGCTGAGAGGAAGTCGCCGAAGAAATATTTTTTTTTTTCATATTTCATTTTTGATGTCTGACCTGGGATACGAACCCGGGCTTTACGAATAGTAAGCCAACACACTACCTACTACACCACGGCGACTTCAAAGAAAGTAATTACAACTGGCGGGAAATCAACAGACTATTTGAGGAATTATGTAAAGTATTATTCGTCATGATCACCCTATTTAGCTCGATTAAAAATAGTCCGCGAAGTTTGTCGACTTAATCGCTTTACATTTTGTATCAATTCGCTTTCAATTGAAATAGAATTTAAGCAAACAATTTTAAAATATTTAACAATTATTTTGATATGAATTATTATTAAATTTATTGAAAAGAGTTCTGTAAATTTTGATTTGAAAGAGTTCTTCATTTTTATTCATTTTTTTCGATTTATTTAAAATAGAACGGCTGGTTTGTACTTTTTACTTGCGTACTTGTAGTCTGCTACAGATGTACGATATGTTAAGTCCAGGTTAGATTAGGGTAGCTTGCAGTGGTCCATTGTGTTGCCAAGTATGACGTAACTCCCTTTGTCCTGATCCTTTAATGGGGAATTCGAACCACACTGAGCTTCGTATGAAACTTGACAGTTCTCTTAGTGCCACATTTTTCACCATGCCCAGGTCATTACACATTCTGTCATCCAAAAACCGATAACGTCTGTGCTGAAGTGCAGGGCATAAAAAGTGTTGTACCGATTCCGTTTCCCCCATATCGCTGCAGCTTCTAGAGTAAGCCTGGTGGAAGAGATCGAAATTGTCGGCGAAACTGTCAATAGTGTAGTGTCCCTTTAGAATTGTTGTTAGAATGAGAACAGTTCAGAAGTCGCCGTAGTCTAGTAGGTAGTGTGTTGGGTTATTAGACGTAAACCCAGGGTTCGAGCCCCAGGCCAGAAATCAAGACTAAATGCAAAAAGTATTTCTTCGGCGTCTTCCTGTCATTAGATTTCTGACAAAAACTCTGAGAGAAAATAAAATTGTCATGAAAAGTTTCTCCAAAAATCTGTCGTTCGGAGTCGTTTTAAAGTCGACTCCGAAACGTTCCTCCATATTAAAAGTTCCTAAAATGGTGTTCAGCAGATTGATAAATACCAAATTGGAAAATTTATTTATAAAACTTTCTAGACTTAGCATTGAAAACAACAGTCTTAAAAAAATATTACCAATGTACAGCAGTAGCAGTTCATCATTGTGACAACTTTTTTTGCGATTTCAAATTTATTTTCTTGAAATTTTTAAAAAGTTCATAATGGCACCCGTACCATCCAGAAATGTTAAAAGCAGCCCTGTAAAGGGCATAAGGTCCAGCCATCAAAACTTAGTGTACCTTACATTCTTTTTGTACACCGTGAAACAAGGCAAAGGCAGGAGTTATGCGCAAAGCCTGTATAAAACTGTATCCAACGGAAAAACTCATCACGAATGCAATGAAAAATGGACTCAAATGTACTCCGGATGATTTGCAGACACTTAGTCGAGAAACTATTTTCAAAAAGAATTTGAGACGACATATTGCACCCATGAGATTTTGTCGATCTATGCAGATAAAGAAGACCCAACAGCAACAGAAAGAACAAGCCAAATAATAGGAACTACAACCACATCCGGCAGATAACAACAGTAATGATAGCATTGCCTTTAAGTATATTCAACCGATTGATGACGATGTATATATATGGGAGTGATATTTTGTTAATCTAAAAAAATTAAAAGATCAGAGTTAATATAACAGGGTGCATATTGGTTTTAGGATGCCTTAGATAACTTTGATCACACTTAAAGGAATAATTATGGATGGAAAAGACATGAATGTTAGACTAAGTTCTGCCAGAGTTTGGAAAAATAACACGAAAGAGGATGAGTAAAAAGTGGCAAAGACTCTTCTCAAGCCAAATTGTTGGAAAATTACAAAATGAACCCTCAGACCATTCAAGAGTATCTGCCTTTATATAGGACACTGTAGACTCTTAGTACACATGTTCAGAATGGTGATCGTTGAGCCCAATATGCAGATTTTGTGATGATGAAATAGGTTTCGAGAAGACATTGCAGAGGCCAAATGATCAACAATAATAATGAAATGCCGGCTGCTGAATTACAAGAGGGATCATCATCTTAGTAACTACGCTGTCTCACAAGCTGTCTGCAGCATATTATTGATTGTGCGTTAGTCTTTTATCATTGTGCACTATTGAAGTTCTTGACTCAGAGTTTACTCCGTATATATGAATGAGTTCCTATAAGGTTTACAGTTAAAAACGGAGAGAATCTTATCGGTCTTTAGTCTTTTGTTGTTATGTGGCTTACTTTCAGCGGCTTAGAAATGAAAACTATCCTCACCTCTTTCCACCCAAAATCCACTCGATGCGAGAATTGATACTGTCGCCTGTCCGTTGCTGTCGGGTAAATGCCAAATGCTCCACAGATGCTGTTACCAATGAAAATATCAACAAAGAACAAAAACTGAATATTTTAAAATTATTGCTTCAAGTGCTACAAAACCGTATAAAGAAAATCGAATGCATTTTTTATCTGTCTAAGGTGGCCATAAACTAGATTTGTTTTGTTCTTTTTCTTCCTTTAGGGTGCTCTCATGACACATTTTCCCCATCCACTTATTACTGCTTTCATCCAGTTTCATCTCTGCTGCAGATCAGTAGGTTAGTGGACGATAAAACTTTCCACAATAAGCATGAGTCTTTCTTAAAAATCAGCGCTGTCTGACTTTAAATTGCTCGGCTTTACCATTCGTAACTAGATTTTTCAACCGAAAAAGTTAACGTTAAGACATACATTTTCCAAAAATCAAGGACACTAAAGGAGTATTTGTTCTGATAACGGTAATGAAGGATTTACAAATATTTTTTACGACAGCCCATGAGGGATTGTTATTGAAATTCAAGTTAATTAATTAAAATGTTATTTTTTTTAATACTAAGAAGGGAAAACAACAGCCATTGGTTGAAATTAATGGCTGCAGATAGTACAGGTAGCTGGTTGAGCCAGTGAGGAATACCCAGAGAACCAAGCTCATCTATTTGTTACTTGAGTATCATAAATACATATTTGCATTCAAGGGTTGGGCCAATATGTTCAATTGCTGTGTTGAAATAGCAGGTAGCTGGTTGACCCTCTGTGAAATATTGTAAGAACCCATACGTTAAATATGGTACCTGTTCTAGCGAAAAACCAAATTTCCAAAATGGTTTCCGCCTATAAAAGGCGTGGACCTTGCCCGATAAGTTCATTAACACGATAGTTTCAGTAGACAAAAGACAACATCAGCGGAAAATTAAAAAATGGAAGCAAATAAACAAATTAAAACTGGCGATTTATTTAATAAAAGGATTGACATGTCCAAAGTGAAACTGGACGATATAAAACAAAAAATTAATAAGAAAATCAACAACATTTTTCAAATAAAGAAATTTATTTACAATGAGTTGAAATTGGAGCAATTTATCAGTCCGATGAAGATGCACATACACATCACAGAATTTCTAAATGGTCCTTTGGTAAGGCAATTCATGTGCGAATTATGGCCGATTTTATTAGCTGCTGAAGAGAGTGCTACATCCATAGCAAATGATACGGTGGAACCGAAGAAAGAAGAAATTCAAACTAAAATTCGAAAAGATTGTGAACTATCTCAATCTACATCACATCCACGATCCAAAAAACAAGGTAACGTTATGAATGGCGGAAAGGAACCATTAGTACCATCTACCACTTTCGCTTCCACCCACAAACCACAAGGACACGTCTATATTGAAAAGGATGAGGGAAGTAGCACGAAAGTAGAACAGAAGCAGAAGCCAGATAAGGAAAACAATAAAAATTCTGGTAATCAAGAAATTCAAATTTGTGAACAGGTTAACGATGATGGTACAGGAGTGGTGACATGCGGATTAGGCGACTTCGCAAACGTTTGTATGTATGTGCATGTTATAAGCCGACAGAAAACTTACCAAAGACATTAAGTGCTAGTGATGCTGGCGACAGCGAACATGATGACGATTCCCGAATGAAGACGGCCGGCCTAAATGCTAACTTGGAGAATCAATGTCCTCGAACACCATTTCGTGAATTTTTGTTGGAACAATGTACGGAACTAGACGAGTTTTTAAAGTGCAGAAGACGGCCAGACGATTTCTACGAAATGAAAACACCAGAAAAACTGAAAAATATTATCGCCAGTGCTGAAGGACAAGCTGCCACCACTGTGTTGCCGCCGCGATCTGTCACAATATCAGATCAAAGAGACACAAATTCTGATGAGACCGTCAAATTAATATCCGACATGAAAGCTGCCACTAAACGTTCACACTCGACAATGATTGAAGAGAGCAAAAAGTCGAAAAATAATTCCACCAATAAGGATGAACAGCATCCAGCTAAGGAAAAACAGATAAAGGCAAATAAATCTTCATCCAAAAGCAGTTCGGACAAAAACTCGTCAAGTAAAAAGAAAACCCACAGGAAGTTCAGCAAAGCGACGAGAGAACGTATGCTGGAGCTTTTTGGTAATTATAGTAGCGACGAAGAAGAATGCCGTGTAGATGAAGACAGAAGCTAAACCAACATAAAATGAGGACCACAAGCAGGCCACCAGCGTAATTAATAAACTTGAGTTGGAGCTTTTCGGCAGTATCAGTAGCGATGAAGAAGATGTATAAAGTATACTAGGCAAAGAAGACCAAGATTCTACAACTAAAATAATTGTAGGGGACGACGTTCACGAGGAATCTAATTTTAGAAAAATATATTTATTATTTGTAGTCATAATTTGTATAAGTTTTGTATTAAATATCGCTAGACAATGTTTTTAAATTTATTTAAAAATTTATATAAAAAATGAATAATTTTGTGAGTACAAATTATAATCAATTTAACAGAAATTGAGGTTTTTCAATTTAATTCTTAATTCTTTAACTTTTTATTTGTAATCAATTTTAAAATGTAATATAAAGCAAATCATCATAGAAATCATAACTAAAATAAAATTGAAGCCAAAAATGTATATAATGCTTTAAATTAATTAATGGGGTAAGGGGAAGAGAAGTTTTATTTGAAATATTCTTCCACTCAGAACTAAATTTTTTTTCTAGCATTCACAGAAGAAATTCTTGGTATTCATACCTTAAATATGCGATTACTTTGTTGTATGTTACAGGTTCTTACATTGTATACATATCGACGCCTCCATTCTATATCTATTTCACTTGGTTCTAAGTGCACTTATAACGTTTTCAATGTTCTCGAAGTTATAGGGAAAAATCTCCCTGGAATACACATGTAGTCGTATGTCGCGTGAAAACTTTGAGAGCTCATAACTCAAAACACACTTTTTCCACTTAGAATGTTATAGAACGGAGGCGTCGATATGTACTCAATTAAATAAGTTATTTTTTTATTTATTTTAAACAATTTTCAAAATATTAAGAAATAGTAAATACAACTTACCGGAAATAAGCAATGGACTACTATAGGGACTATTGAAAGCGTTGTTTGTCATGATCACCCTACTTAGTCGGGATAAAAACGGTCGACGGTTGATATTGGAATAAAATTTAAAGTTCAAAGCTTTTAATTTAATAATGTTTTCACACGAAAATTTAAAACCTGATTTTAGCATTACAAGTAAAACCATAATCAGCTGATTTTGCGTTCACACTGCAAGTTTTCTTAAATCTGTTTTTAAATTCATGACATTTATGACTGCGCAACAGCTGTTTTTGTTTTGATTTTGTATTTTTTGTTTATTTATGTTTTGTTAGTTTTGAGGGTGGGTTTTTATTATTTTATTTTGGTAGAAGTTGATGATATTTTGGTAGAATAATAGAATAATTTTGAAAGGAGATGAACCATTTTATTACGGAAACGTAATTCATAACTATTGTATTTGGTGACTGAAACCTTTCAGCGATCGTCACTAACTTAGTATTTAACCAATTTAGAGGTATACATATCACAAATTCCTGAAACAAAAAGTTATGAGTATTTGTTTTGTTATATTTTTCTATTTACTTACCTTTTGCACATGGAACTTTTTTCATTGTGAAGGGAAATTGCTGAATTGAAAATATTACCGAATTTTAACTTTTTCATTCAAGGAATTAATAAATAAATAATTGTATGAGCAATATGTCTTATTTCATCTCGATATAATGTGCTTCTTACTTACCTTTTGCACATGAAACTGTATTCATTGTGACCAGAAACCACACCTATTAATATGTAATTAAATATTTAAAAAATTTTAAAATTTTCATTGAAAAATTAAAAAATATTCTAAATTTTCCCTTTTTAACACAAAATAAATGTTTATTTATAGGCCATTTACACTACAGCGAAATCAAGTAGATTAGATTTCAAATCTTGTTCAAAATCTACATCGTTTACAGTGGATTTATTTGACAGTAGCAAGATTTCATTTTAATAACAAAAACAGCTGACTGAAATTTAAAATAAAATAATAATATTTTAGTTTAACCCTAATGAAGTCAGGAACAATTTTTACAAAACCAGTCAAAATGTGTCTCAGAGGCACATACAAAGAATTTACATATTAATTTTGTTAACTTATTTTTATTTTATTAAATTTTTTCTTCTCAGTTACATAAATGAAATATTATTTATTTATTTTCGCATTTTAAACAAACTACGACTTTTGAACAATGCTAGTTGCAAGTATTTTTGTGGCAAATACTGCAAGACTGCTTACACATTCTGCATATCTTCGGTGGTCACATATAACATCTCCGTCGCACATTTGTCTGCCTTGGATGGTTTGAGAATACATCCTCGTGTAGTACGGAACGAACATTGGACAAATTATTTTTATTTAATTTTAGAAGACTACGGCAAATAATGGGTGCCAGAACTCTTCGTAACTCATTATAACTCATTATTATATTTAATTTTGTTGTTCACCAAGAATATAAGTAATAGTTAGCGTTACCATATGTGCCTCATAGACACATTTTGACATAATTAAGAACATTTTTGATTGAAATAAAATAAAAAATAAAAAGAAATTAATTTATTACTTGAAATTTGTAAATTCTAAATAAAAGAACTGAAAGTAGGAATTCAAGAAGCAGTAAGAACTAGAACCTATATTTAAGGAAGTTACAACATGACCAAGTGAAATATGTGTCGGAGAGGCACATGTTGACTTGATTAGGGTTAAATTGAAATGTAATTTTTTTCCTGCTCAGCGTTGTATTTTTAAGTACTATTTGGCAAAACACATAGTTGCATTTCTATTTTTACTAGATTTTGAGTAGATTTTTGCCGAAATCTACTAAATAAGTAGATTTTGTTTTGTATGGGAAATCTAGTTAAAATCAACTAGATTTGGCTCGAAATCTCATAAGTACTAGATTTCGCTGTAGTGTAAATGGCCTATTACATTTATTTATATATTTACAGATATTTTTGTTTTTTCAGCTGTTTTCAACATTTCTATGTTGGTAGCTCTTATTTAGTACACCGAAAACAAGATTCTATTTCATAAAACCAATTCAAAAAAGGTTTTAAGATGGTTTTAACACAATAATAATAAGTTAAAACCAAATTTTACGTTAAAACCGCTCGCTGTGGAAACACTATAATAAGTATAAAAATTTAAATTTAACAAATAAATGTTTTAATATGAATAATTATCAAATTTGTTAGAAACAATTCTCTTGACTTGATTTTTATTTATTTTATTTCGATTTTTTTAAATTAGAATCTAATATAACGACGGAGCTCAAGAGTTTGTACTTTTTACATGCGTTGTAGGCTGTTATAGATAAACGGTATGTTAAACCCAGGCTATGTTAGGTTAGTTTAGAACGTAGCTTGCTGAAATCACCCTTATCATGATCCCTTAATAGGTGTTTGAACCACCACGAGCTTCAGATGAAACCGGCCAGTTCTCTTAGTAGCACGTTCGCCACCATGCCCAGATCTTCAAACATTCTGTCTCTCAAAAACTGACGACGTCTGTTTTGAAGCTCTGGGCACTCGCATAAAAGGTGTTGTAGTGATTTCGTTTTCTCCAGAATAATACTGGTAGGACAAACCGAGCTTGTCAACGAAATTGCCAAAAGCAAATGACCATTTAGAATTCCCGTTAGAATGCAAACCGTCGTTCCCTTGGCGAACTCAAGTAGTTCTCTGCATCTCCCGCTGTCCAACGCTGGACATAGCCAGCACCTATGGTTTGTTCAAATTCAATGCTGCTTTTTCCAGTTTAGAAAATAATTCTTGTAGAAGTGTGTAGTCTTCCACTCCGCAGGCGATTCCCACCATATCAGAAGCTGATATGTATACATCTAGTATTTGATACCAGGCTGCATTCCCCATCTACTCCCACACGTCCGTTTACAGGCGTACAAGGTATTCAGTGCCTTCTGTAACCTTTTCTCCGTCTTTCTCCTCTTGACAGTTTTAAGCATAGAATGATACCCAAGAACTTTGTCTTCTTTTAGAGTCTTAGAGCCGTTCCATTCATTTTCGGAATGGCCAAGCTCGGGACATCGTACTTTCCAGCGAACAAGACAAGTTCCGTTTTACCAGGGTTCAAACTCAAGCCATTCTTCTCCGCCAACCTGTGAGCCTTTACCAGTGCCCACTACATAAGATCGCTAATCACCGGAGGATGTTTTCCAATAACCAACATCATTTTGAAGCCTCCAGCAGCAGTTGATATTAACTGGTTTTGTTGTAGCAGGCGATAGGAGCTTCCTATATTTTTTTTTTGGCTTTTCTGGGGTTTAAAACTGAATTACTCGGAAATGAACTCAAACACTATGCCACCTATACAAATTACATGCCGAAGCTTCTTTAAAATTTTGCAGTAGCAATCTGGTTAGGAAATAGGAAAATCAAAAGTTTTGGACTTGACCGCCATTGTAAATAAATTGCTTAAATAAGTCATCTTATGTTCTGAACGAGCCTTGAATTTCTAGGATGAGTATATTGGCATAATTTTTAAGGATACCGTCATTTTCAAAGGTCTGTCCCTTGAATGTATGTCCAATTAAGCTTTTTAACTCGGTATTTAAAAACTTTTAATATGAAAGGTTTTGTAAGAAAGTAGTTCTTTACCTCTCTAGAAGGATCTTTATTTCATGATTAATTCATAAAAAAGAAGAAAGTCGCCTGACGCATCTGTACCCCAATCTGCAGTTGACTTGTTTGTTTAACCCAAGGTTACGCAAAGGTAGCAAAAAATATGGAAATTTTTTTTGTAAAAAAATTCGTTGGAAAACAATGTTGTAACGTAATTAAAATCATAAAAAAACTGAATCAGATTGTTTGTTAAGTAAATCATAAAAAATACTTTTAAAAAGGATTGATGCGTGTGCATGCGCTCTATCAAATCGTATACACAAATAACAAACACCCCGGGTAGGCAGACTCACATGAGTATACAAGCACCTGTTTTCAATAAAAGCGAGAAAAGTCTTATCTGTCTGTAGTTCTTCGGTGTTGTGTGGCTCGCTTTCTTCGCCTTCCGAATGAAAATTATCCTCACCTCTTTCCACCCAACAGTTATATAACCCAAAATTATCCCCTGAAAATCTAATTGATGGAAGCATTAACACTGTCGCCCGTCCCTTATGGCATTATCGGACTTTGGCAAATAAACGGTTCCTTTTAGACCCGATGCGATAACAAACGAATTATTATTTTTTGCTTTAGTATGTGTGGCAAATATCGCTTTTACAAATAAATTCTACAGGCTATTTTTTTGTGTGTATGTTATATTGATAATGACATATTGTTTAACCAAGCAGGACATTTGTAGGTTAGGTTAGGTTAGGTTAGAGGACATGCACTTGTCAATTAAGGCAAGTACAGTACCCGGAGGTCGAATTGACCCGTTGTACAACATCCTAGTTTCTCACACCACTTATGTTGTGTGTGTTAATTTTAAGGAAGTCGCCGAAGAAATACTTTTTGTATTCTGTTTTGATGTCTGCCTTGAGGCTCGAATCCTGGCTTTACATCTAATAAGCCAACACACCATCTACTAGACTACGGCGACTTCAAAAAACATGCAACAAAGTAATCGAATATTTAAGGTATGAAAACCAAGAATTTATTCTGTGAATGCTAGACTTAGTGACGTCCATTGAAACAAAGAGTTTTTAATTGTGGAAGAACGAACATTTCAAATAAACTTTCCCCTCCCCTTACCCCGTTAATTATATTAAAGCATTAAATACATTTTTGTTTAAATTTTATTTTAATTATGATTCCTATGATTTGCTTCATATTACATTTTAAAATTGATTACAAATAAAGAATTGAAGAATTAAATTGAAAAAGAAAATAATTTTAATATTAAATTTAAACTTAAACTTACAAAGTTATTCATTTTTTACATCAACTTTTAATAAAAAATTAAAAACATTGTCTTGCGATATTTAATACAAATTATGACTACAAGTAATATTTTTTCTAAAAATAAACTCATGGTTAACATCGTTCCTTACCATTATTCCCTTTTTAGCAAATTTATCTCCTTTGTCGCGGATACTCTAGACGTCTTCTTCATCGCTGCTGATAGAAAGATCAAGTTCAAGAGTGTTCATTTCTCTGTTGTTCGTTCTAGTTTCTGAATTTCTCTTAGAAGGTTGTTCTGAACTGCATTCCTCTTCATCGCTACTGATACTACCAAAAAGCTCAAACTCAAGTTTATTAATTTCATTGTCAGATTTCTTGTGTTCCGCCTGTTGTGTTGGTTTAGCTTCTAGCTTCCTTGATGAGGCTTTGTCCGAACTCCGTTTCGATGAGGCTTTCTTTGCATTTGTCTTTGTCTGTTTCTTCTTAGCCGGCTCCTTTCCATCCTTATCGGAGGAATTATTTTTCAACTTTTTGCTTTCACTAATCATTGTCGAGTGTGTACGTTTACTTGATTGTACTTCGCGAACAGATTTTATCTCGTCTTCTGTTTTAACTACCTTCTCAATATTGTGTCTTTGCTTATTATGATCTGATTTTCTAACAGATGCTGCTGCTGGCAATAAAGTGGCGTTTATTTGTTTTTCAATATTTTTTCCCTCAGGATATATAAACTTGTCTGATAATAGAATTGTTTCCTTATCGGGTGCTTCATTCCAAAGTTTCAAAAATTCGTCCATTTCTGCACAATGTGAAGAACGATATTGATCCTGTAAACTTGCATTTGCATTTTTCTGTTGGGGGGAATACATACAAATGTTTGCGAAACCATTTAAGCCGCATGTACCATCATTGTTCTGACTTTCAGGACGTTTGCTTTTGATACCACCAGTAGCACTTAATGCTTTTGGTCGACGTTCTATAGGCTTAGAACGTGATTTCATATCTGTGGTGGATTGTGAAGAAGAATCCGCAGAACGCTTGCTGGATTTGTTTTTATTAATTTGACTATCTCTTGATCCAGACTTGTCCTGTTTAGGTATTTGATTTTTAATATTGATTGCATTTTTATTATTTTCATTATCTGGCTGTAGATTCTTGATGCTTAAAGTACTGGTAGTTAAGTATTGTTTCTGTTCTGCATTTGTATCTTTTGCATCCTCTACAATTCTTACACTTTCATCTTTCTTCTGCTGCATCATCTCAGCTGGTATACTCTCTTGGGCTGATAACAAAAGTGGCCATAATTCACATACAAATTTCTGTGCTTTGCCACCATTTAGAAATCCAGCAATTCTGATTTGTAATTTCTGTTTACAAAGCATTTGATCTTGTTTTAATTTATTGTATAGGAACTCTACTGCAACATTATCTTCTCTTTCCAAAATATCGGCGATTGTTTTGCTTATCCATGGCTTTAATACGTCCAATTTTACTTTGGATATGTTGATACGTCCCTGTGGTTTAAGTTTGGAGCTCAAAGTTTTAAGAGGTACTTGTGGTAGTTTTCCTCCATTCACCATATTGATGCGTTGTATTGGTTTAAGGCTGGAACCGAACGTTTTGGACGCCACTAATGGTTGCTTTTGGTCTGCTTTTGTGCCACTTCCCATACCATTGTTTCGGCTATTGGTGGACCGAGAAAGGGATGTAGGTTCATCATGTTTTTCGCGATGCTTAATATCCTTCTTAATGCCGATGCGTACCTGTGGTTTAAGGGTGGAACCGAAAGTGGTAGGAGGTACTGGTGGTTCCTTTCCGCCATCAACCATGTTGCCTTGTTTTCTGGATCGAGATTGAGATCGTTCGGAGTCTTTTCGAAGTTTAGACGAGAATACTTTTTTCTGAATTTCATTTTTTGTCTGTTCAATATGTAATTCCTTTAGATTTTCATTTTTCTTCGGTTCTACCGTATCATTTGGTATGGCTGCAGCAATCTCTTCAGCCGCTAACAAAATAGGCCATAATTCACATATGAATTGTTTTACCAGAGGACCATTCAGAAATTCAGTTATGTGAATATGCATCCTCATCGGACAGATAAATTGTTCCAATTTTAATTCATTGTATATAAAATCTTCTATTTTAAAAATTGTGTAGATTTTCGTATTTATTTTTGCCTTTAAAGCATCCAACTTCACTTTCGACATGTCTATGCAATTGTCGAGCAGTTCGTCAAATTTCACTTGTTTTGTTGCTTCCATTTTGGCATAGATTTTCCGCTGATGTTGTTGATGTACGTTGTCTATCGTGACTAAATTGTGATTGAACTTATTACGCAAGCTTCACGCCTTTTATAGGTGGAAACCATTTTGGAAATTTTTAGAGCAGGTACCTTGTTTAGCTTATTCAGCGTAAGTAGGTAGCAAATAGGTTCGATTGGTTCTTACAGATATTCCACAGAGGGTCAACCAGCTACCTGCTCTTTCACGGCCAGTTCAACCCTTTCACGTACATTTGTATTTTTTTAGAAACACGTACCGTTATAAAGTATACACAAATAGGTATTTCTCACTAGATCTACCATAGTATTCAAAAAACATTTAAATATGTAAACATGAATTACAATAACAGTCCCTAATGAGCTGTCGTAAAAAATATATTTAAATCCTTTATTAGGCTTTACAGATATTCCTTTGGCTTCCGGGTTAGTTTGCGATTTGGTTTCTTAGCGTTGACTTTTCTGGTTAATAACAACTCGTTACTTATGCTAAAGTCATAAATCCTTAGTCAGTTTTACGTGCACACCATCACAAGCCGAGAAATTTAATGTCAGACAGTGCCAAGAGTAACATTCAATGGGCAAAGTTCTATTGTCCCATGACGTATTGAACTGGAGAAACCTAATTAATGACATGGAAACGAAGCCTGTTATCCGAATAAAAATTATTTTTTTATTGAGAGTTGAGTCGTCTATATTTTTCTGTTATATCGCGTGTTTATTACTAGGCTTAATGACAAGATATTTTTCATAACTATATACGCCATGTTCCAATACAAAAATGCAAAAACGGATGAAGAAAGCTTGCTATCGGCTCTTTACAGCTTCTTTTTCTGACTGACAGCATGATTCATGCATTTCTGAAAAATTTTTGCAAAAAATCAAGTTTCCCAAGCGACACTTTTAAAGGAAATTTAAATTTTGCATGATTTATGTGTGTATGTGGGAAAATCAATTCACATTTTTATGTAAAATATAACATACTGGCTGCTCTCTTCAAGTTCTTCCGGATAAAATCTGAATTTTAATCAAATCGATCTGAGAGTTGTTCATAAAAAATATTCCCTCTATAAGAGGGCTGTCAAACTACATATAAAAAATGGGGTGAATCCAGCTTTAAAGAAAGAAAAATAACAATAAATAATCTAGTTTATGACCAACTTACACTAATAAAATGTTATTAGCTCCCATCGTGTATAAATATTGACGTACCTATCTTTATGATAATATAAAAATTTCTATGGATTTAAGCATTTTTCTTCCTTTTCATAGAAATATATAATGAAACCTTGAACATAAGACTGGTTTTCGTTTAAGAAAAGTCAGCTTTTCTTATTATTTTAAAATAGGACAGAGGATCTGGTTTTAAATGAAAATATTTCATGGCTTCATGATGCATACTTAGAGATTCCTAAAATAAAATTTAAATCAGCATTTAATGAGCACATGTCCGGTTTTGTTCATCAGCTCCACAATTAAAATCAGCGTAATGCGTTTACAGACTCCATGGATTTTAAAAGAAAGTGCCTACAAATTTACTTGACAGTTGACAGAATTTTTGCAAGAAATCTGTTGAGAGGAATCCAACGCTTTACTTTAATGCTGTGAACTTTAGGACAATTTTCAGTTTTTTATTGATTTTTTTATTTTTATAACGATAAAAGTACGTATGTATTTTATTGGATAGTCTTACCGTGTTCGTGCCACATTCCATATATCAATTTTAAACTTTATAAGACTCTTTCAATCTTATTAGACGCAAGGCGACGGTTCAAACCCCCGGTCGTCAGACATCAAAACGAAATGTGAAAAAATATTTCTTCGGCAACTTCCTCTCAGCAGATTTATGGTCGTTCGGAGTCGACTTTAAACTGTAAGTCCTGCCACTCATATATAAAATTAACACACAAAACATGAGTGTGGGAGAAGCTAGGCCGCAATCCTGACTGAAGGGTTGTCATGTGCAATTATGTATGTATTTCAATCTGTAAGCGAGAGTGTCAGATTCGATCTCAACAATTCCAAATTTCTTGAAAAAAAATAAACAGAATTTCGACAAAAGACCCTCATCATCCATGTGTAGGCAATTTAACTTATTCAGAACTTCAATCCAGCAGACTATGAAAAGAGATGGCGATTCAGCTGCTAATTTTTCAAAAACGCCACCTCCGATAATGTGCGATGCGGTAATATGTCCAGAAAAATTCCTGTTGAAGCCGAGCCTCAGCTTGATAAACATTATTCTCACATTGCACCAGGAAAATACACAGTTGTGTAGTAACTAGCTAAATTTAAACGCCCCACAGAAGTTGTTTCCAATGATAACATCAAAGAACTTCACACAATAATTTTCTAAGAAACAATTATTTTTGTGTTTTAAGGCGAACCCATACAGTCTATTGTGTTGTAATTGGAAAAATAGGCTACTAGAGGAAGAGGATAGGTGCCTCCATTTAAAGTAGGTGCCGGCTGGTGCTCACAATCGACCAACACAATGACGCATTGATGATTATACGTAGTGTTTGAAGCTAATTCACTCTATAAAAACCCCCGGATTTTTATGCTAATATGAGACAAGGAACGGAACATGACTTTACCATGTCATATGAGACTCAATTCGATCGATGTCTAAGTGGACATCAAAGTATATAAATGTGCAACTGTTAGCTGGCAAAGCCATGATATTGTTATATGGGATACGAATTGATCAACTGTCTTGCAATGAAAAAAACCATCAACAGTAACTACATAACGTTATTGGATCATATCTTTCTCTGATGTTAACCTACAAGCTTTTCAGCACAATTGTTAAATTAGGTTTTTGTATGACTAAAGTGAGTGTGTATAATTTAAGAACCTAATCAAATGTCCACATATTGTTCAATAACATGCTGCAAATTTAATTCCTAACTCCTGGCAAAAAATGTCAATATTCCTCTCAAATGTGCAACATTTTATTCAAACAAAAACTGAATATTTTAAAATTATTGCTTCAAGTGCTACAAAACCGTATAAAGCAAATCGGTGGCCATAAACTAGATTTGTTTTGTTCTTTTTCTTCCTTTTATGGTGCTCTCATGAGACATTTTCCCCAGTTTCATCTCCGCAGCAGCTCAGTAGATTATAGAACGATAAAACTTTCCCTACTAAGTGTTCCTTCTTATCTTAAGCATTGGCGCTGTCTGACTTTAAATTGCTCGGCTTATGTAGCATTTATGGTATTCGTAACGGGATTTTTCAACCGCAAAAGTTAACGTTAAGTTATCAAATTTCCAAAAATCAAGGACACCAAAGAAATATTTGATCTGATAACGATAATGAAGGATTTAAAAATATTTTTTACAACAGTCTATTGGGGATTGTTATTGAAATCCAAGTTAATAAATTAAAATGTTTTTTTTTAATACTAAGAAGGGAAAAGAACAGCCATTGGTTAAAATTAATGGCTGCAGATAGTTCAGGTAGCTGGTTGAGCGAGTGAGGAATACCCATGAGAACCAAGCTCATCTATGTTGAAATACCAGGTAGCTGGTTGACCCTCTGTGGAATATCTTTGGGAACCCATACGCTAAATAAGGTACCTGCTCGAGCGAAAACACAAATTTCCAAAATGGTTTCCGCCTATAAAAGGCGTGGACTTTGGCCGATAAGTTCAATTACACGATAGTTTCAGTAGACAACAGACAACATCAGCGGAAAATTAAAAAATGGAAGCAAATAAAGAAATTAAAACTGGCGATTTGTTTAATAAAAGAATTGACATGTCCAAAGTAAAACTGGACGATGTAAAAACAAAAATTAACAAGAAAATCAACAACATTTTTCAAATAAAAAAATTGATTTATAACGAGTTGAAATTGGAGCAATTCATCAGTCCGATGAAGATGCATATCCACATAACAGAATTCCTAAATGGTCCTTTGGTAAGGCAATTCATGTGCGAATTATGGCCGATTTTATTAGCTGCTGAAGAGAGTGCTACATCCATAGCAAATGATACGGTGGAACCGAAGAAAGATGAAATTCTAAAGAAAGTAATTCAAACCAAAGACTGCAAACGATCTCAATCCAGAAAACAAGGTAAAGTTATGAATGGCGGCAAGGAACTATTAGTACCATCTACCACTTTCGCTTCCAACCACAAACCACAAGGACACGTCTATATTGAAAAGGATGAGGGAAGTAGCACGAAAGTAGAACAGAAGCAGAAGCCAGATAAGGAAAACAATAAAAATTCTGGAAATCTAGAAATTCAAATTTGTGAACAGGTTAACGATGATGGTACAGGAGTGGTGACATGCGGCTTAGGCGACTTCGCAAACATTTGCATGTATTCCCCTCAACAGAAGGATGTTATTCCATATGATCAACGGCCTTCAACACCATTTCGTGAATTTTTAGCACAACATTCTGCAGAAATAGACGAATTTTTGTGTCAGTGGAATGAAGCGCCCGATAAGGAAACAATTCTATTATCAAACAAATTCGTATATCCCGATATAACAAAAAGTGAAAACCAATCCCCGCCGACTTTCTCATCACATAGTAAACCATCTTCTAAGCCGACAGAAACTCCACCAAAGACATTAAGTGCTAGTGATGCTAGCAACAGCGAACATGATGACGATTCCCGAATGAAGACGGCCGGCCTAAACGCTAACTTACAAAATCAATGTCCTCGTACACCATTTCGTGAATTTTTGTTGGAACAATGTGCGGAATTAGACGAGTTTTTAAAGTGCAGAAGACGACCAGACGATTTCTACGAAATTAAAACACCGGAAAAACTGAAAAATATTATTGGCAGTGTTGAAGGACAAGCTGCCACCACTGTATTGCCGCCGCCATCTGTCACAATATCAGATGAAAGAGACACAAATTCTGATGAGACCGTCAAATCGAAGGACGAGATGAAAGCTGCCCCTAAAATGATTAATGAAAGTAAAAAGTCCAAAAATAATTCCACCAATAAGGATGAACAGAAACCAGCTACGGAGAAACAGATAAAGGCAACGAAATCCTCATCCAAAAGCAATTCGGATAAAAACTCGTCAAGTAAAAAGAAAACCCACATGAAGTAAAGCAAAGCAATGAGAGAAATGAGCTTTTTGGTAATTGTAGTAGCGACGAAGACGAATGCCGTGTAGATGAAGGCACTTCGAAACACTTAAAACACTTAAGACACTTAAAATGAGGACCACAAGCAGGCTACCAGCGTAATTAATAAACTCGAGTTGGACCTTTTCGGCAGTATTAGTAGCGATGAAGACGATGTATGAAGAAGTATGAGGATTAAGTTTCTAAAACAAAAATAATGGTAGGGGACGGCCACGAGGAGTTTAAGTTTAAAAAAATATTTATTATTTGTAGTCATAATTTGTATAAGTTTTGTATTACATATCGCTAGACCATGTTTTTAATTTTTTTATTAAAAATTGATGCAAAAAATGAATAATTTTGTAAGTTTAAGTACAAATTATAATAAATTTAATAGAAATTTAGGTTTTTCAATTTAAAAGCAAATCATCATAGAAATAATAAAATAAAATTATAGCCAAATAAATAAATAAAATTTAAGCCAAAAATGTATTCACTGCTTTAATTTAATTAACGGGGGAGGGTAAGGGTAAGGGAAGTTTTATTTGAAATATTCTTAAACTCAGAACTAAAAAATTGTTTCTAGCATTCTTACATTGTATACATATTGACGCCTCCATTGTATATTCTATATCTATTCCACTTAGTTCTATGTGTACTTAGAACATTTTTAATGTTCTTGCATTTTTTAATTCTACGTTCTCTAACTTAAATACTGTCAAAATTTGTTTAAGATGTGCCGATCCGTTCCGAAGTTATAGGGTAAAATCTTCTTGGAATACACATGTAGTCGTATGTCGCGTGAAAACTTTGAGAGCTCATAACTCAAAACACACTTTTTCGACTTAGAATGTTATAGAACGGAGGCATCGATATGTACTCAATTAAATAAGTTATTTTTGTTTTATTTATTTTAAACAATTTTCAAAATATTAAGAAATAGTAAATACAACTTACCGGAAATAAGCAATGGACTACTATAGGGACTATTGAAAGTGTTGTTTGTCATGATCACCTTACTTAGTCGGGATAAAAACGGTCGACGGTTGATATTGGAATAAAATTTGAAGTTTAAAGCTTTTAATTTAATAATGTTTTCACATAAAAATTTAAAACCTGATTTTAGCATAACGAGTAAAACCATAATCAGCTGATTTCGAGTTCACACTGCAAGTTTTCTTGAATCTGATTTTAAAATCATGACATTTATGACTGCACAACAGCTGTTTTTGTTTTAATTTTGTCTTTTTTGTTTATTTATGTTTTGTTAGTTTTCAGGGTGGGTGGTTTGTTTTGATAGAAATTGATGATATTTTGGTAGAATAATAGAATAATAGAATAATTTTGAAAGGAGATGAACCATACAATTCATAACTATTGTATTTGGTGACTGACACCTTTCACCGTTCGCCACTAACTTAGTATTTAACCAATTTAGAGGTATACATATTCACAAATTCCTGAAACAAAAAGTTATGAGTTTGTATTTTTCTTTTTACTTACCTTTTGCACATGGAATTTTCTCATTGTGAAGGGAAATTGCTGAATTGAAAATATTTTATGAGCAATATGTCTTATTTCATCTTGGTATAATGAGCTTCTTACTTACCTTTTGCACATGAAACTGTATTCATTGTGACCAGAAACCACACGCATTTCGATTAATATGTAATTAAATATTTAAAAAATTTTAAAATTTTCATTGAAGAAATTAAAAAATATTCCAAATTTTCCCTTTTTTAACACAAAATAAATGTTTATTTACATTTATTTGTTTATTTACAGCTGTTTTCAACGTTTCTATGTTGGCAGCTCTGATTTAGTACATCGAAAACAAGGTTGTATTTCATAAAACCTACTTAAAATCAATTCCAAAAAGGTTTTAACACAATAATTTTGTATGGTTATCAAATTTGTTAGAAACAATTCTCTTAAAATAAAATCTAATACAACGACGGAGCTAAAGAGTTTGTACTTTTTACATGTGTTGTAGGCTGTTATAGATATACGGTATATTAAACCCAGGCTATGTTATGTTAGATTAGCTTAGCGTGTAGCTTGCTGTAAGCACCCTTATCATGATCCCTTAATAGGAGTTTGAGCAACCCCGAGCTTCAAATGAAACCGGCCAGTTCTCTCAGTAGCACGTTTGCCACCATGCCCAGATCTTCAAACATTCTGTCTCTCAAAAACTGACAACGTCTGTTTTGAAGTTTAGGGCACTCGCATAAAAGGTGTTGTAGTGATTTCATTTTCTCCAGAATAATACTGGTAGGACAAAGCGAGCTTGTCAGCGAAATTGCCAATAGCGCATTGACCATTTAGAATTCCTGTTAGAATGCGAACCGTTGTTCCCATGGCGAACTCAAGTACTCCTCTGCATCTACCGCTGTCCACCGCTGGACATAGCCACCACCACCACCCATGGTTTGTTCATATTCAATGCTGCTTTTTCCAGTTTAGAAAAGAATTCTTTTAGAACTATATCAGAAGCTGATATATATACATATAGTATTTGATACCAGGCTGCATTCCCCATCTACTCCCACATGTCCGTTTACAGGCGTACAAGGTATTCAGTGCCTTCTGTAACCTTTTCTCCGTCTTTCTCCTCTTGACAGTTTTAAGCATAGAATGATAAGCAAGTATTTAGTCTTCTTTTATAGTCTTAGAGCCATTCCGTTTATTTTCGGAATGGCCAAGCTCGGGACCTCGTACTTTCCAGAGAACAAGACAAGTTCCGTTTTACCTGGGTTCAAACTCAAGCCGTTCTTCTCCGCCAACCTCTGAGCCTTTACCAGTGCCGGCTACATAAGATCGCTAATCACTGGAGGATGCTTTCGGATGACGAACATCGTTTTGAAGCCTCCAGTTGCAGTTGATTGGTCTGCAGATCCATCTATCATTACCCTCTGCTAATAAGTATCTATTTAGTGTACTTTTAATCTTTCTGAAGAAGTAATGCTCGTTGTTGATATTAACTGGTTTTGTCGCAGCAGGCGATAGAAGCTTCCTATATTTTTTTGGGTTTTCTGGGGATTTAAACTGAATTACTTGGAATTGAATTCATACATCATGCCACCTATACAAATTACATGTCGAAGCTTCTTTAAAAATTTGCCGTAGCAAACTGGTTAGGAAATAGGAAAATCAAAAGTTTTGGACTTGACCGCCCTTGTAAATAAATTGCTTAAATAAGTCATCTTATGTTCTGAACGAGCCTTGAATATTTCTAGGATGAGTATATTGGCAATATTTTTAAGGAGACCGTCATTTTCAAAGCTCTGTCCCTTGAATGTATGTCCAATTAGGCTTTTTAACTCGGTATTTAAAAACTTTTAATATGAAAGGTTTTGTAAGAAAGTAGTTCTTTACCTCTCTAGAAGGATCTTTATTTTATGATTAATTCATAAAAAAAGAAGAAAGTCGCCTGACGCAACTGTACCCCAATCTGCAGTTGACTTGTTTGTTTAGCCCAAGGTTACGCAAAGGTAGCAAAAAAATATGGAAATTTTTTTGTAAAAAAATATGGAAATTTTTTTGTAAAAAAATTCGCTGGAAAAACAATGTTGTAAAGTAATTAAAATCATAAAAAAACTGAATCAGATACTTTAAAAAAGGATTGATGCGTGTGCATGCTCTCTATCAAATCGTATACACAAATAACAAACAGCCCGTGTAGACAGACTCACATGAGTATACAAGCACCTGTTTGCAATAAAAACGAGAAAAGTCTTATCTGTCTGTAGTTCTTCGGTGTTGTGTGGCTCGCTTTCTTCGCCTTCCGAATGAAAATTATCCTCACCTCTTTCCACCCAACAGTTATATAACCCAAAATTATCCCCTGAAAATCTAGTTGCTGGAAGTATTAACACGGTCGCCCGTCCCTTATGGCATTATCGGGCTTTGGCAAATAAACGCTTTCTTTGAGGCCCGATGCGATAACAAACGAATTATTATTTTTTGCTTTAGGATGTGTGGCAAATATCGTACCCATAACAGCTTTTAGAAATAAATTCTACAGGATATTTTTTTTTGTGTGTATGTTATATTGATAATGACATATTCAATGTTCAACCAAGCAGGACATATGTAGGTTAGGTTAGGTTAGAGGACATGCACTTGTCAATTAAGGCAAGAACAGTACCCGGAGGTCGAATTGACCCATTGTACAACGTCCTAGTTTCTCACACCACTTATGTTGTATGTGTGGTAATTTTTATACATGAGTGGCAGTACCTACAATTTAAAGTCGACTCCGAACGACAGATTTTTGAGAAACTTTTCATGGCAATTTAATTTACTCTCAGAGTTTTTGCTAGAAATCTGTTGAGAGGAAGTCGCCGAAGAAATACTCTTTGTATTTTGTCTTTGATGTCTGACCTGAAGCTCGAACCCTGGCTTTACGTCTAAACACCAAAACACTACCTACTAGACTATGGCGACTTCTGAACTGTTTTCATTCTAACAGCAATTCTAACGAGACACTACACTATTGACAGTTTCGCCGACAATTACGATCTCTCCCACTAGGCTTACTCTAGAATCTGCAGCGAAATGGGGGAAACGGAATCGGTACAACACTTTTTATGCCCTGCATTTAAGAACAGACGTTATCGGTTTTTGGATGACAGAATGTGTAAAGACCTGGACATGGTGGCAAATGTCCATTAAAGGATTCAGGACAAAGGGACTTACGTCATACTTGGTAATACAACGGACCACTGCAAGCCACCCTTATCTAACCCGGACATATCGTACATCTGTAACTGGACTACAACGATACGTAAAGTCGACTCCGAACGACAGGTTTTTGAGAAACTTTTCATGGCAATTTTATTTACTTACAGAGTTTTTGCCAGAAATCTGCTGAGAGGAAGTCGCTGAAGAAATACTTTTTGTATTTTGTCTTTGATGTCTGGCCTGGGGCTCGAACCTTGGCTTTTCGTCTAATAAGCCAACACACTACCTACTAGACTACGGCGACTTCATCTATCTTAAAACGCTTCATTTTTATCAATCGTAGTAAACATATTTGGCAGAAACAAAAAATGCTCAAACAATATGGCATCAAATATATAAAAAATGCACACTTACTTTACCTTAAAGATAAGACAACAATGATTTCTTCTGTAAATATAAAATTCAAAACCAATTTGTTTCCATTTTTAGTTGGGAATAAAAAAAAAACTTTTATAACCCTTTCCTTTCCTCTTTAGCACTGTAGTTGAATTAGAACATTGAAAAAAAAGATTAAAAATTAAATTTAAAAACTATTCATTTATTACATCAATTTTAAATAAAAATTAAAAACATTGTCATGTGATATTTAATATAAAACTTATACGAATTATGATTACAAATAATATATTTTTCTTCCAAAATTATAGTCTGCATTAGCATCGTCCCATACTATTGCTTCTGTTGTAGAAAATTAGTACATTTTAAACGGTTTCTTCATCGCTACTCATACTGCCAAAAAGCTCAAACTCAAGTTTACTCATGTCGTTGTTACACTTCTTCTGGTAATCCTGTCTTTTTAATTCCGCTACGGACTTCTTAGAAGAGGTTTTGTCTGGACGGCGTTCTTCTTCGTCGCTACTACAATTACCAAAAAGCTCCAGCATCCGTTCTCTCATTGCTTTGCTGTATTTCTTCTGTTTACTGCATTCAGATTCTGTCTTCCTTGACGAGCCTTTGTCTGAATTGTGCTTCGTAGAGGATTTCTTTACCTTTGTTCGGCTCTTCTTAGCTGGTTGCTGTTCATCTTTATTGGAAGAACCACTTTCGGACCTTTTGCTTTCGTTACTCATAGTCGAATGCGTACCTTATCAAAGTCAATATTCGGTTTTGGCTGTTTATGATCTGATTTTGTAACAGATGCTGCTGCTGGTAACAAAGTGGCGTTTATTTGTTTTTCGATATTTTTTTCCTCAGGATATATAAACTTGGTTGATAATAGAATTGTTTCCTTATCGGGTGCTTCATTCCAAAGTTTCAAAAACTCATCGGTTTGTTGACAATGTTCCGACAAAAATTCTCCAATTGGTGTAGAAGGACGTTGATCCAGTGAAATGGCTTTTGTGTCTTGTTGTAGGGTTTTAGGTGAAAACATACAATTATTTTCAAAACCGTTTAAGCCGCACGCTTTGCCATCATCCCTACCATGTTCACGGCTCTTGCTGATTATTTTAGAAGATGATTTCATGTGTGAAGTGGTTCTTGAATGATGACTACTTTCTGTATCACGGTGTTGTGAAGAACATTCCGGGGAACGCTTGCAGGATTTGTTCTTATCAATTTGATTATCTTTTGATCCAGACTTGACCTGTTTAGATAAGTGTTGTTCAATGTTAATGGAATTTTTATTATTTTCCTTATCCGGGTGTCGATTCTTGGTGCTTAAAGTACTGGTAGTTAAGTGTTGCTTTTTTTCTGCATTCGTATGTTTTGTATTCTCTCCAATTCTTACATTTTCATCTGTCTTCTGCTGCATCAACTCAGCTGGTATGCCGCTTTCACTCTCTTGAGCTGACAACAAAAGTGGCCATAATTCACTTACAAATTTCTGTGCTTTGCCACCATTTAGTAATCCAGCAATTCTGATTTGTAATTTCTGTTTACAAAGCATTTGATCTTGTTTTAATTTATTGTATACGAACTCTACGGCAACATTATCTTCTCTTTCCAAAATATCGGCGATTTTCTTGCTTATCCATGGCTTTAATACGTCCAATTTTAGTTTGGATATGTCGATACGTCCCTGTGGTTTAAGTTTGGAACTCAAAGTTTTAGGAGGTGCTTGCGGTTGTTTTCCACCATTCAACATGTTTATGCGTTGTTTTGGTTTAAGGCTGGAACCAAAACTGTTGGATGATACTAGTGGTTGCTTTTGTTCTTCTGCTTGCGTGATACAGATTGAAACAGAGTTGTCTAGTTTAGGTACGTGATTTTCAGTGTTGATGGAAATTTTATTGGTTTCCTTATCTGGCTGTTGATTCTTGGAGCGAGAAAGCGATGCAGATGTATCATGTTTTTCCTTTTCAGTTAATTTGGCATTCTTTTCAAAGTCGATGCATTCCTGTGGTTTAAGGGTGGAACTGAAAATGGTAGGAGGTACTAGTGGTTGTTTTCTACTACCCACTATGCTGTCTTCTTTTCTGGATCGAGATTGAGTTCGTTCGGCGTCTTTTCGAAGTTTAGACGAGAACACTTTTTTCTGAATTTCATTTTTTGTCGGTTTATTATGTACTTGCTTTAGATTTTCACCTTTCTTCGGTTCCACCGTATCATTTGGTATGGTTGCAGCAATCTCTTCAGCCGCTAATAAAATCGGCCATAATTCACATATGAATTGTTTTACCAGAGGACCATTCAGAAATTCAGTTATGTGAATATGCATCTTCATTGGACAGATAAATTGTTCCAATTTTAATTCCTTGTATATAAAATCTTCTATTTTAAAAATTGAGTAGATTTTCGTATTAATTTTTGCCTTTAAAGCATCCAATTTCACTTTCGACATGTCTATGCAATTGTCGATCAGTTCGTCAAATTTCACTTGTTTTGTTGCTTCCATATTTGTATTGATTTTCCGCTGATGTTGTTGATGTACGTTGTCTATCGTGACTAAATTGTGATTGAACTTATTAGGCAAGCTTCACGCCTTTTATAGGTGGAAACCATTTTGGAAATTTTTATTTTCGTTAGAGCAGGTACCGCGCTTAGCTTATTCAGCGTAAGTAGGTAGCAAATAGGTTCGATTGGTTCTTACAGATATTTCACAGAGGGTCAACCAGCTACCTGCTCTTTCCACAGAGTAATTGAACTCATACGACCAGTTCCACCCTTTCATGTACATTTGTATTTTTGCTAGAATCAGGTACCATTGAAAAGTGTACAGAAGTAGGTATTTCTCATTAGGTCTACCAGCTACCTGAATTTTATGCAGCCATTAATTTCAACCAATGACCGTTGTGTTCCTTCTTAGTATTCAGGAAACATTTAAATATGTAAACATGAGTTACAATAACAATCCCTAATGGACTGTCGTAAAGAAATATTTTCTACCCTTTATTAGGCTTTACAGATCAAATATTCCTTTGGCTTCCGGGTTTGTTTTTTCTTTTCTGGTTAATAACAAGTCGTTACGTATGCTAAAGTCATAAATTCTTAGTCAGTTTTATGTGCAAACCATCACAAGCCAAGAAATTTAATGTCAGACAGCGCCAAGAGTAACATTTAATGGGCAAAGTTCTATTGTCCCATGACGTATTGAGCTGGAGGAACCTAATTAATGACATGGAAACGAAGCATGTTATCCGAATAAAAATTATTTTTTTATTGAGAGTTGAGTCGTCTATATTTTTCTGTTATATCGCGTGTAAACTTATTGACAAGATATTTCTCAGAACTATATATGCCATGTTCCAATACACAAATGCAAAAAAGAATGAAGAAAGCCTGCTATCAACACTACTTTTTCTGACTGACAGCTAATTGAGTGTTTTCAGCAGCATGATTCATGCACTTCTGGAAAAATATAAATTTTTAAAGGAAATTTAAATTTTGCATGATTTATGTATGTGGGCGTGCAGCCCTAGTGCTGACCAACTACTTTTTCTTCCCTGAAACAGAAGAAATACAGCAAAGTAAAGGAACTGCGTTCACTTGTACGTGCTCAAATGAGATTTTGGTATCAAAGCTATCACTCTATCCTAACCTAACCTAATATGTGGGCATATCAAATCAACATTTTATGTAAATTATAACCTACTGGCTGGTCTGTTCAAGTGTGTTCAAAATATTAAATTAACCTATCACGAGCTGAGAGTTGTTCATAAAAATAGTTTTTCTTTCTCTCAAGAAGAGGGATGTCAAACTACATATAAAAACTGTTATCCTGTAACACTGTAAATCCAACTTTAAAGATAAAAAATCTTGTTTATGACCAACTTAGACTGATGAAATGTTATTAACTCTCATCGTATCAAAATATATATTTTATACCGTAAATATTGACGTAGCAATCTGTATGAAAATCTACAAATTTCTGTGAATACAAGGACTTTTCTTTCTTTTAACAGCAAAATGTAATCAAACCTTGAACATGGGATTGGTTTTCGTTTCTTTTAAAGAATGTCAAGTTATTTTTCATTTCATTTTATTTTTTTTTTTTGTAAATGGTCACGTCTGTTTTCTTCCAAATGTCCAGGTTTAAATCAAGGAGTCTGTTTTCGTAATTTTAAAACTAAGGCAGGTCCGAGGAGCTGATTTAAATGCAAACATTTCATGGATTCATTATGCGTACTTGGAGATCCTTAAAGTAAAATTTAAAACAGCAATTACTGAGGACGTGTCTGGGTTTGTTCGTTAGCTCCACAATCACAATCAGCGTAATGCGTTTACAGCCTTCTCCTGAGAATCTATGGACTTTAAACGATTTTTTCTACGAAGTGCCTACAAATTTACTTGACAATCTCTAATAAAAAGCTCACTCACATACATAATAGGTCATTAAAACCCTTTAGTTTGGATTACGACCTAACTTCTCACACCACTTATGTGCCACCATAAGTGGTGGAACCTAGTCTTGGCAGAATATATGCCAGAAAATTGCTGAGAAGAAGTTGCCTTAGAAATATTTTTTCAGATTCCGATTTGTTCGATATGTCTGAGCGAGATTTTAAACCACGGGCTCGCATCTGTCGAGTTTCGCACATCACCCATGTTGTGTGTGTTAATTTTATACATGAGTGGCGGGACCTACAGTTTAAAGTCGACTCCGAACGACAGATTTTTTTTTTTTTTTTTCATTGCAATTTTATTTACTCTCAGAGTTCTTGCCAGAAATCTGCTGAGAGGAAGTCGCCGAAGAAATACTTTTTGTATTTTGTTTCTGTGTTTGATGTCTGGCCTGGGACTCGAACCTTGGCTTTACGTCTAATAAGCCTACACACTACCTACTAGACCACGGCGACTTCCAAGAAATATTTCTTCATCGACTTGCTCTCAGCTTCCAATTAATTAAGTACGTAATTAGGTCTTTACATCATCTATGCTATCTTAATTAGCAAACGATACAATGCTTTGGTGAAGTCAAGCCTCTTCTAAATCTATTCTCTTGAAATGAAATTATTCTGTAATAATTCTTCTGTTACAAACTTATTGACTGTTATGGAGCATGAGATGCCAGCCGATATCATCAGTAATTCCTCTAATGGTGAATTGATTAGTCACAGAACAATTTACTTTAATGCTGTGAAGTTTAGAACAATTTTCAGTTTTTATTGATTTTTTTAATTTTATAACGATAAGAGTACGTATGTATTTTATTGGATAGTCTTACCGTGTTCTTGCCACATTCCATATATGAATTTCTGTCGAAGTCACCATCTAGTAGGTGGTATGTTGGCTTATTAGAAGTAAGGCCACGGTTGAAACCCCCGGTCAACTCCTCGGCAACTTCCTCTCAGCAGATTTATGGCCGTGCGGAGTCGACTTTAAACTGTAGGTCCTGCCACTTATGTATAAAATTAACACACAAAACATGAGTGGTGTGAGAAGCTAGGCCGCAATCCTGACTGAGGGGTTGTCGTGTCCAATTATGTATGTATTTCAATCTGTAAGCAAGAGTGTCAGCTTCGAGATCAATAATTCCAAATTTCTTGAGACAATATGAACAGAATTTCGACAAAAGGCCTTCATCATCCATGTCTAGATAATTTAACTTACTCAGAACTTCAATTCAGCAAAAAGATGGCGATTCAGCTGCTAATTTTTCAAAAACGCCATCTCCTCCGATAAAGTGCGATGCGTTATTATGTCCACAAAAATTCCTGTTGAAGCCGAGCCTCAGCTTGATAAACATTATTCTCACATTGCACCAGGAAAATACGCAGTTGTGTAGTAGTTTGCTAAATTTAAACGCCCCACAGAAGTTGTTTCCAACGATAACATCAAAGAACTTCACAAAATAATTTTCGATGAAACAATTATTTTTGTGTTTTAAGGCGAACCCATACAGTCTATTGTGTTGTAATTGGAAAAATAGGCTACTAGAGGGAGAGGATAGGTACGTCTGTTTAAAGTGGGTGCCGGTTGGTGCTCACAATCGACGAACACAATGACGCATTGATGATTATACGTAGTGTTTGAAGCTACTTCACTCTAAAAAAAACCCCCGGATTTTTATGCTAATATGAGACGAGGAACGGAACATGACTTTATCATGTCATATGAGACTCAATTCGATCGATGTCTAAGTGGACATCAAAGCATACAAATGTGCAACGGTTAGCTGGCAAAGCCATGATATTGGTATATGGGATACGAATTGATCAACTGTCTTGCAATGAAAAATACTATCAACAGCAACTACATAACGTTATTGGATCATATCTTTCTCGAATGTTAACCTACAAACTTTTCAGCACAATTGTTAAGTTATAGGTTTTTATATGACTAGAGTGAGTGTGTATAATTAGAACAACCTGATCAAATGTCCACATATTGTTCAATAACATGCTACAAATTTAATTACGTCAATGGGCCTCTCAAATGTGCAACATTTTATTCAAACCAAAACTGGATATTTTAAAATAATTGCTTCAAGTGCTACAAAACCGTATAAAGAAAATCGAATGCATTTTTTATCAGTCTAAGGTGGCCATAAACTAGATTTATTTTGTTCTTTTTCTTCCTTTAGGGTGCTCTCATGACACATTTTCGCCATCCACTTATTACTGCTTTCATCCAGTTTCATCTCTGCTGCAGATCAGTAGGTTAGTGGACGATACAATTTTCCCTATTAAGTGTTCCTTCTTATCTTAAATATTGGCGCTGTCTGACTTTAAATTGCTCAGCTTACTTAGCATTTATGGTTTTACCATTCGTAACGAGATTTTTCAACCGAAAAAGTTAATCAAAAACCAAGGACACCAAAATAGTATTTGATCTCTTAACTGTAATGAAGGATTTAAAAATATTTTTTACGACAACCCATGAGGGCATGTTCTTTTTTTAATACTAAGAAGGGAAAACAACAGCCGTTGGTTGAAACTGATGGTTGCAGATAGTACAGGTAGCTGGTTGAGGTAGCCAGTGAGGAATACCCACGAGAACCAAGCTCATCTATTTGTTACCTGAGTATCATAAATACATATTTGCATTAAAGGGTTGGGTCAATATGTTCAATTGCTATGTTGAAATAGCAGGTTGACCCTCTGTGGAATATCTGTGAGAACGTATACGTTAAATAAGGTACCTGCTCTAGCGAAAAAACAAATTTCCAAAATGGTTTCCGCCTATAAAAGGCGTGGACCTTGCCCGATAAGTTCATTTACACGATAGTTTCAGTAGACAACAGACAACATCAGCGGAAAATTAAAAATGGAAGCAAATGAACAAATTAAAACTGGCGATTTGTTCAATAAACGGATTGACATGTCCAAAGTGAAACTGGACGATATAAAACCGAGAATTAACAAGAAAATCAACAACATTTTTCAAATAAAGAAATTTATTTACAATGAGTTGAAATTGGAGCAATTTATCAGTCCGATGAAGATGCACATCCACATCACAGAATTTCTAAATGGTCCTCTGGTAAGGTAATTCATGTGCGAATTATGGCCGATTTTATTAGCTGCTGAACAGAGTGCTACAGCCATAGCAAATGATACGGTGGAACCGAAGAAAGATGAAATTCTAAAGAAAGTAATTCAAACCAAAGACTGCAAACGATCCAAATCACGTCCTCGCTCCAAAAAACAAGGTAACATTGTGAATGGCGGAGAGAAACCATTAGTACCACCTACCACTTTCGCTTCCACCCACAAACCACAAGGACACGTTTATATTGAAAAGGATGAGGGAAGTAGCACGAAAGTAGAACAGAAGCAGAAGCCAGATAAGGAAAACAATAAAAATTCTGGTAATCTAGAAATTCAAATTTGTGAACATGTTAACGATGATGGTACAGGAGTGGTGACATGCGGCTTAGACGGTTTCGAAAACATTTGTATGTATTCCCCTCAACAGAAGGATGCAAATGTTATTCCACATGATCAACGGCCTTCAACACCATTTCGTGAATTTTTAACACAACACTCTGCAGAAATGGACGAATTTTTGTGTCAATGGAGTGAAGCGCCCGATAAGGAAACAATTCTATTGTCAAACAAATTTGTATATCCAGATACAACAAAAAGTGAAAACCAATCCCCGACGACTTTCTCATCACATAGTAAACCATGTGATAAGCCGACAGAAAACTTACCAAAGACATTAAGTGCTAGTGATGCTAGCAACAGCGAACATGATGACGATTCCCGAATGAAGACGGCCGGCCTAAACACTAACTTACAGAATCAATGTCCTCCTACACCATTTCGTGAATTTTTATTGGAACAATGTGCGGAACTAGACGAGTTTTTAAAGTGCAGACGACGGCCAGACGATTTCTACGAAATTAAAACACCGGAAAAACTAAAAAATATTATCGCCAGTGCTGAAGGAAAAGCTGCCACCACTGTGTTGCCGCCGCCATCTGATGAGACTGTCAAATTAATATCCGAAATGAAAGCTGCCCCTAAACGCAAACACTCAACAATGATTAATGAAAGTAAAAGTCCAAAAATAATTCCACCAATAAGGATGAACAGAAGCCAGCTACGGAGAAATAGATAAAGGGAAAGAAGATGATGGATGAGGATCCAAAAGCAGTTCGGACAAAAACTCGTCAAGTAAAAAGAAAACCCACAGGAAGTACAGCAAAGCAACGAGAGAACGTATGCTGGACCTTTTTGGTAATTGTAGTAGCGACGGAGAAGAATGCCGTGTAGATGAAGACACTTCGAAGAAGCCAGAAGCTGAATAAAAAGAAAATGAGGACCACAAGCAGGCCACCAGCATAATTAATAAACTTGAGTTGGAGCTTTGCGGCAGTATCAGTAGCGATGAAGAAGATGTATAAAGTATACTAGGCAAAGAGGACTAAGTTTCTAAAACAAAAATAATGGTAGAGGGCGACGCCCACGAAGAGTTTAATTTTAGAAAAAAAAAAATATTTATTATTTGTAGTCATAATTTGCATAAGTTTTGTATTAAATATCGGATGACAATGTTTTTAATTTTTATTAAAAATGTATGTATAATTCAATAATTTTTGTAAGCTTTTGTTTAAATTATAATAAATTTAATAAAAAAATTTATTCTTTTTCAATTTAATTCTTTATTTGTAATGTATTTTAAATGAAAACATTAAGCAAATCATCATAGAAATCATAATTAAAATAAAATGTAAATAAAAAATGTACTCAATGCTTTCATTTCAATTATAGTGGGAAGGGGAAGGAAAGGTTTATTTGAGATATTCTTGAACTCAAATGAACTAAATTTTTTTTTGTTTGTTTCAATGGACGACACTGAGTCTTGTATTCACAGAAGAAATCAATGTTTTCATGCCTTAAATATTATATTACTTTGTCATTAAATACGTCAATTTTTTATTTATTTTAAACAGTTTTCAAAATATTAAAAACAAGTAATTAAAACTTATCGGAAATCAGTAACATTTTTTTATTATTCGTTTTATTTACAATCTATCCAAGGATATTAAGTAAATTTTATAAAATAAAGAATAACATTCATTGATGAACTCCAATGAGAAAACAATATACAAAAACAAAAATTGTTAAAATAATTTCAAAAATTTATAATATATACACACATTTACTACATTATACGTACGTACTATGTGGCATTTTGCCTGAAAACCTGGCCAAAATTAATAGAAGTGTTTTATGAGTTAATGACTGGAATTTTTTGATAGTGTTAGTGATAACTAGGCCCAAGGATGAACCCAACTGATTTTGGTTCAAATCGGTCCGTGATTTCGCCTAGCCCCCATACAAAGTCTCCTCGAAATTGCACTTATTTACACATAATTATGGTAATTATACAACAATCATGATAAAATTTAGCATGGATCAGTTCTGTGTACTAAGAAATCATGCTGTAAAGTTTGGTGAAAATCGGATCATAGTTGACCCTTGTCCCCATATAAAGTCCCCTTTAGAAATTCACGTTTACACTTATAAATGGCTTAAAAACATCGGTATAGTGATGAAATTCGGTATGAACGTTATTTTGTAATTCTAAATCATATCACCAAATTTTGTTATGGTCGGTCCATAATTGCCTTAGTCCAAAATAGGGCCCCTTAAGAAAATATGTTAATATAAATTATTGTTATAAAATTATATTGACAATTATAATTGGTTTAAAAATTTTATTACATACATACATACATAATTGATCATTACAACCCTTCAGTCAGGATTACGACCTATTTTCTCACACCACTTATGTTGTGTGTTAATTTTATACATGAGTGGCGGGACCTACAGTTTAAAGTCGACTCCGAACGACAGATTTTTGAGAAACTTTTCATGGCAATTTTATTTACTCTCAGGATCATAAGTGCTCCTAGGTACCACATACGGTCCATTAAGAAAATCAAACATACATCTCATATTGTTATAATAGTCGACATAAATATGTAATTAAGTTTTTAAAGTTCTATGATAATTAATATTTATTCATAATATTTATTTTACATTATTTAATACTTAGCTTAAAAATACTTAAAAAGTGAAACTAACTACAATCGTTAAAATCGTTATCATTTTCATCACCAATGTCAGGAAGGAGTAATTTAAAATTTGCGCAAACTTTTCTTTTTGTTCCTGAATGTAGAGAGTTCATATTTTCTTGTGGTATATAACATTAAACTACTAAAAACTACTTTCACCTTTAAAATCCTTATCTTTTTTTAGGAAGTGTAAAAAAATGTGAAATTTTTATTATTTTTAAATTTTGAACGAATAATTTTAACATTAATATATGATATGTAAGGAATGCATATATATAAAGTAGCAGTTGCTCATACCTTTCAAATAAAACAGAATTAATATAAAACCTCTATTCCTTTAGCTACAAAAAAATATCATTAAAAACCTATTAAAATTTCAAAAAAACACCAAAAACTTCAACTTAAGAAAATTCAGTCGTGAAAATTCACTACATAATGCAGAATTTTGTTGTCTATCGAACTGCATACTCAGTTTCTTAAATTTCTTTAAATTCATTTTTGCCTTTTCGGCCAGCTTTTCAGGGTAAATGCCACATAGTGGTACGGTTAAAAAATTGCCGAAATTTTTTAACTAATCCGTATTCGTTGAAAATCTTTATAGTTTCCTTGATGTTAAGACGGTCTTTTGCATTGGTTAAAAAATTTCTGAAATTGAACTGAATTGTGGCCCTGCACAGGTCCACAAAGGTATGCATCCGATTTACAAATTTCACAAATTTCTGAACCAATGCAAAAGACCGCCTTAAAATCGAAGAAAGATGTCAGACAATTATAAATATTTTCAAAGAAAACGGATTGGTTAAAAAATTTCTAAAATTTGTTAACTTTTGTGTGCCTGTGCAGGCTCACAAGTGTACATCAGGCCCACAAAAGTTAACAAATTTCAGAAATTTTTTAACCACGACCGTCTTAAGATCGAGGAAAGTTTTCAGACAAATAAAAAGATTTTCAACGTAAACGGATTATTTAAAAAAATTTCTGAAATTTGTTATCCGTATGTATACTTCTGTGGCTAGTGTACATTATATACAAAAATCTTAAAGTTTTATCTATATTAATATTTACATATATATACACAGAATTTAATTAATGTATAATTAATTAGGTACGAAACGGAAAGTCCAATATGTGGTTCCTTTTCAGTCTTCTTATTTCATTTGTGTCATCTAGTAGCATTATTGCCAATTACAATTATTACAATGATTGCTTAGCCTCTCCAAGTAATTTTCGCTATGTTTTCTAGCTTCTTCTTTAACCATCGGAATTGATACGTCATCATGAATTGTTTTGTTGGATACAAACCATGGAGCATTAACTAAGGACCTCAATGTTTCCGACTGAAACCTCTGTAGAATTTCAATGTTAGAATTGCTGGCCGATCCCCACAGCTGTATACCGTAGGTCCACATTGGTTTTAACATTATTTTGTACAAAATTACCTTATTCTCGAGACTTAGTTTGGATTTGAAACCCAGTAACCAAAATAAGATGGTGTTTCTTAGCTTTAATGTGGTTTTTCCATGTAAGTCTGTGTCAGATTGCGGAATATTATTGTTTTTAATGGATACACGTGAGCAGTTTCCACGACGCAAAGTAAACGTTACGTGTAAAGATTTTTCGGTGTTGACTTTTATTTTCCATTTATTTAGCCAAATTCCTATTTCATCCAGCTCTCTTTGAAATGATATAGAGATGCAACGTCCGAATCTGTGTCAGCAGCTAACACCGCTGTATCATCTGCGTAGGTTGCAACTAGTATGTTATTTATTACGGGTATATCCGATGTAAATAAAATTGGGCCTAACACACTGCCCTGAGGGACACCAGCCTTGACACTATAATTCCAGAAAAATCTCTGTTGACCTTGACATAGAAATACCTTCCGCTGATATAAGATTTTATAATATATATATAATAGTCCTGTGTGCAAGGCCCTATTAAATGCTTGTTGCACGTCCAAAAATACACCTGAGCAATATCTTTTGTTTTCCAAGGAATCCCGTATAAAATTTAAAATACGATGGCATTGTTCAGATGTGCCATGCATATGCCTAAACACGAATTTATACTCTGGTATTATGTTTTTTTTTTCTTCTAGTATAGGCTACATTCTTCTCAGAAATATCATTTCAATATTTTGAAAAATGTGACTAGAAAACTTATCGGTCGATATGGTGTTACAACATTTTCTGGCTTTCCAGGTTTAGGGATCATTACCACTTCAGCACATTTCCACTGCGAAGGAAAATGATTTAGCCTCAAAATTGAATTGAATATAAGCATAAGAAAAATTACAGCTTTCTTAGGCAAGGCTTGGACACCTTTTCCATCAACACAGTCGTATCCTGGTGATTTATTACAAGATATCAGTAACATGATCAACATTTTTGTTTGAATAAAAACAATACGCGGTGTGTGTCTTAGCTAAAATTATAACTCGACTTCATTACATTTCATTGTTTATCAATTCGCACTGAAATTGGAATAGAATTTAATGTTAAAAAGTTTTAATTTAAGCAAATCGTTTTAAATTATTTAATAAATAAATATTTTAATACGAATAATTATTAAATTTGTTTAAAAGAATTCTTTTAATTTTGTTTTGTAAAAATTTTTACTTATTTTATTTGAATTTCATTTAAAATAGAAGCTTATATAACGTCTGGGCTTAAGAGTTTGCAGTATATTGATATTGAAGGTTGTGAAGTATTTTGTCTGCCTAAAAGCAATGTTTTATTATATCAAAATAATAGATTGTAGTAGGTTCACTCAGGGGCAAAGAGAAAAACATATACAATTTCCATATTTTTTGCTACCTTTGCATAACCTTGAGTTTTGCTAAACAAACAATGAATACCTTGTATGTTTGGGCGTAGATGGGGATTGCAGCCTGGTATCAAATACTAGATGTATACATATCAGCTTCTGATATGGTTCTACAAGAATCCTTTTTTAAACTGGGAAAAGCAGCATTGAATTCGAACAAACCATAGGTGTTGGTGGTGGTGGATATGTCCAGTGGTGGACAGCGGGAGATGCAGAGAACTACTTGAATTCGCCAAGGGAATGACGGTTCGCATTCTGAGAAGAATTCTAAATGGTTACTGCGCTATTGGCAATTTCGCTGACAAGCTCGGTTTGCCCTACCAGTATTACTCTGGAGAAAACGAAATCACTACCGCACCTTTTATGCGAGTGCCCTGAACTTCAAAACAGACGTCGTCAGTTTTTGAGTGACAGAATGAACATATAGGCATGGTAGCGAACGTGCCACTAAGAGAACTGGCCTGTTTCATCTGAAGCTCTGCGTGGTTCAAACCCCCATTAAGGAAGGGATCCTAATTAGAATGATTAGAGCAAGCTACCAGCTAAGCTAACCAAACGTAACATAACCTGAGCTTAACATACTGTATATCTATAACAGCCTACAACGCAAGTAAAAAGCACAAACTCTTGAGCTCCGTCGTTATATTAGATTCTATTTTAAATAAAATCGAAATAAAATAAACAAAAACCAAATTAAGAGAATTGTTTCTAATAAATTTGTTAATAGGTTAGATTAGGTTAGGTTAGATGACGTGTACTTGTCAAATAAGACAAGTACATTACCCGGAGGTCGAATTGACCCATTGTACAACGTCCTAGTTTCTCACACCACTTATGTTGTGTGTGTTAATTTTTATACATGAGTGGTGGGACCTACAGTTTAAAGTCGACTCCGAACGACTGATTTTTGAGAAACTTTTTCATGGCAATTATACTTACTCTCTGAGTTTTTGCCAGAAATCTGCTGAGAGGAAGTCGCCGAAGAAATACTTTTGTCTTGTATTTTGTCTTTGATGTCTGGCCTGGGGCTCGAACCCTGGCTTTGCTTCTAATAAGCCAACACCCTACCTACTAGACTACGGCGACTTCAATTTGATAATTATATTCATATTAAAACATTTATTTGTTAAACAATTTAAATGTTTATGCTTAAATTAAAAGCTTTAAACTTTAAATTCCATTCCAATATCAACCGTCGGCTGTTTCTACCCCGACTAAGCAGAGTCATTATGACAAACAACTCTTTAAATAAAACTTACAGTAGGCCGTATCGTGTACTGCTTTGAATTCGAAAATATCTTAGCGGAAAGTATCCTCCATAGATCCTCTGTTGGGTTTAAGTCTGGACTTAGAGCAAATCAATCCAATAAAGGTACATTGTGGCTTTCAAAAAAACTTTTTGTGTGTCTAGCGACTTGTATTGGAGAGTTGTCCTGTTGGAAAGTCCAATTATCACCGTATAGTTCAGCTGCAAAATCAATCAAATTTTCCAACAATTCAACGTATTTTTCCGAATGCATTCTTGTCGGTACAAAGCATATTTGGGACTTTCCACGATCTCCAAATGCAGCCCAAATCATTAGACACCCACCACCGTGGTTTCGGTTGTAGCACATTTTTCGGGACTGATGCAGATCTCTCCAATACTTATGTCGCTAAATATAACATTTTCAAATTCCTCCTTCCAAAATTTATATTTTTTAACAAATACAATTCGGGCATTTTTATGATATTGGGTAAGTCTTGGTTTTGGATTTGATTTTCATACCGAAGACCTAAATCTGCCATTATTATTTGCGGGATACGCTGTCTCGTGACATTTAAATCTAATTCAACTTTTATTTGACGGCAGCTCATATTTTCTTCGGCAGCTAAATGTCGAATACGTCTCTTTGTGTTTTGGCTTACGATAGGGATGCGTCCACTGCGCTTTATGCAGCCAAATTTGAGACCGTATTGCGATAACGATTTGTTGCAGCTGCAATGTCACATATTCGCATACCTGCATGTCTCATGCCTTTAATTTTTCCACTCCCCTCGTCGGAAAGGTCACAGCCACTTGGCATTTTTAACGTAAAAAATTGTGGATAACAGATTACCATAGATTTTAATAAAAAAAATAATACTTACTCACCGTCGCGATGGTATAAAATTTTATATATTAAAAATTAATTAAAAATCGTCTAGCCAAAGAACAATAATGATTGACCACGCACATATAATTATTTTATATTAAAATTTTTACTTAAAGTGATAATCTCAGATAACGGTATCACAAATAAAGTCCAAAGATCATGTAAGTACATAACAAAGGTAGTTTACATATAAACAAAAAAATTTTGTCAAATAGTCAAAATTAAATTAAAATTAGTATCCAGTTCGGGGGACAAAAAGTAATTTTGCACATATAATTTTTTTACTGAGGTATGTATACAATATAAGTAGTATCTACACCATCAATCAGTCTAATAATTAAGGATAAGTAGACAATGATTTCTTAAGTGAATGCCAGAAACAATTTTTTAGTTCTGAGTGGAAGAATATTTCAAATAAATCTTCAATTTCCCTTACCCTTACCCCGTTAATTGAATGTTAAAGCATTGAATACGTTTTTAATTTTCATTTTCATTTTATTTTAATTATGATTTCTATGATGATTTGCTTAATATTATTTTATCTTGTATTTTATTTTATGTTTTTATTTTATATTTTGAAGTCGCCGTAGTCTAGTAGGTAGTGTAAATTAAATTATGCCAGGCCAGGCATCAAAGACAAAATACAAAAAGTATTTTTTCGGCGACTTCCTCTCAGTAGATTTCTGGCAAAAACTCTGAGCTAAATAAAAATTGCCATGAAAAATTTCTCAATAAATAAAAATCTGTCGTTCGGAGGTGACTTTAATCTGTAGGTCCCACCACTCATGTATAAAATTAAAACACACAACATAAGTGGTGTGAGAAACTAGAACGTTGTACAATGGGTCAATTCGACCTCCGGGTACTGTACTTGTCTTAATTGACTAGTACACGTCCTCTAACCTAACCTAACCTACGTAAAAAATAATTTGACTCAGTTTGTTATTGATTTCTAATTACTTTACGGAACACTGTTTTTTCAACGGATTTATTTTTATCGAAAAATTTTCATATTTTTTGCTACCTTTGCGTAAACTTGGATTTTGCCAAACAAACAAGCCAACTATAGATAGAGGTACAGTTGCGTCAGACGGCTTTCTTCAATTTTTCCATATAAATTAACCCTGTGAAGTAAATCTCATACTGAAGTAACTCTCCTGCTTTGTTATGAAACCTTCCTTGATATTAAAAGTTTCTAAAACTTGTGTTCAAAAGATTGATAAATACCGAATTGGAAAACTTATTTAGAAAACTTTCAAGACTTATCATTAAAGTGCTGCAAGCACTTTCTTCGAACTTAATCATATGTGTGGACGGTGAAAGTAGCAGTCAAAGCGCTGGGATCCCATTTCGTCAAATCAAAGGCCATCAGCAGTTGCAGCGTTTACGTCTACATAACACAAAACTTCGCGGACTATTTTTACTCGAGCTAAATAGGGTGATCATGACGAATAATACTTTTCATAATTCCTAAAGTAGTCTGTTATTGATTTCCCGCACGTTGTAATTACTTTCTTAATATGTTGAAAACTGCTTAAAATAAATTAAGAAATGACTTATTTAATGGAGTACATATGTATACAATGTAGGTTAGGTTAGGTTAGGTTAGAGGACGTGTACCTGTCAGTCAAGACAGGTACAGTACCTGGAGGTCAGATTGACCCATTGTACAACGTCCTAAAGGAGGGAAGGATAGTGTAGGGGGTGGGATGAAAGGAAGGTATAGGGGAAAGGGGGGAGTGGGAAGCGGAGGAATCACACAGACAATGTATACAATGTAAATACATACATACTTTTTAAAGGCAATTTTAATTATTCTCAGAGTTTTTGCCAGAAATCTACTGAGAGGAAGTCGCCTGGGGCTCGAACCCTGGCTTTACGTCTAATAAGCCAATACACTACCTACTAGACTACGGGGACTTCATATATATACAATGTACATAAATACGTGTAACATTCAACAAATTAAGAGAATATTTAAGGGCAAGTAAACAACGATTTCTTCTGTGAATACTAGACTCAATGACGTCCATTGAAACAAACAATTTTTAGTTCATTAGAGTTCAAGAATATTTCAAATAAACTTTCCCCTCCCCTTACCCCATTAATTAAATTAAAGCATTGAGTACATTTTTTGTTTAAATTTTATTTTAATTATGATTTTTATGATAATTTGCTTAATACTACATTTTAAAATTGATTACAAATAAAGAATTGAAGAACTAAATTGAAAAAGAAAATAATTTTATATTAAATTTAAACTTGAACTTACAAAATTATACATATTTTACATAAATTTTTAATAAAAATTAAAAACATTGTCATGCATTATTTAATACAAAACTTATACAAATTATGACTACAAATACTAAATATTTTTTTCTAAAATTAAACTATTCGTTAACGTCGTCCCCTATCATTATTCCCTTTTTTATTCTTATTATTCCCAAATTTATCTCCTTTGCCGCGGATATTCTAGACGTCTTCTTCATCACTGCTGATTGAAAGATCAAGTTCAAGAGTGTTCAGTTCTCTGTTGTTCGTTCTAGTTTCTGAATTTCTCTTAGAAAGTTGTTCTGTACTGCATTCTTCTTCATCACTACTGATACTGCCGAAAAGCTCAAACTCAAGTTTATTAATTTCGTTGTTACATTTCTTGTGTTCCGCCTTTTCTGTTGGTTTAGCTTCTGGCTTCCTTGATGAGTCTTTATCCGAACTCCGTTTCTATGAGTCTTTCTTTGCATTTGTCCGTTTCCTATTAGCTGGCTACTGTTCATCCTTATTGGAGGAGTTATGTTTCGACTTTTTGCTTTCGTTGATCATTGTCGAGTATGTACGTTTCCGTGATTGTAATTCGCCAGCAGCTTTTATCTCGTCTTCTGCCTTAACTGCCTTCTCAATATTGTGTCTTTGCTGTTTCTGATCTGATTTTGTAACAGATGCTGTGGCTGGCAACAAAGTGGCGTTTATTTGTTTTTCAACATTTTTTCGTCAGGATATATAAACTTGTCTGATAATAGAATTGTTTCCTTGTCGGGTGCTTGATTCCAAAGTTTCAAAAATTCGTCCATTTCTGCACAATGTGAAGAACGATGTTGATCCTGTAAACTTGCATTTGAATTTTTCTGTTGGGGAGAATACATACAAACGTTTGCGAAGCCGTCTAAGCCGCATGTACCATCATTGTTCTGACTTTCAGGACGTTTGCTTTTGATACCACCAGTAGCACTTAATGCTTTTGGTCGACGTTCTACAGGCTTAGAACGTGATTTCATATCTGTGGTGGATTGTGAAGAAGAATTCGCAGAACGCTTGCTGGATTTGTTTTTATTAATTTGATTATCTCTTGATCCAGACTTGCCCTGTTTAGGTATTTGATTTTTAATATTCATTGAATTTTTATTATTTTCATTATCCGGGTGTTGGTTCTTGGTGCTTAAAGTACTGGTAGTTAAGTGTTGTTTTTGTTCTGCATTCGTATGTTTCGTATTTTATCCAATTCTTATACTTTCATCTTTCTTCTGCTGCATCAACGCAGCTGGTATACCGCTTTCACTCTCTTGGGCTGATAACAAAAGTGGCCATAATTCACTTACAAATTTCTGTGCTTTGCCACCATTTAGAAATCCAGCAATTCTGATTTGTAATTTCTGTTTACAAAGTATTTGATCCTGTTTTAATTTATTGTATACGAACTCTACTGCAACATTATCTTCTCTTTCCAAAATATCGGCGTTTGTTTTGCTTATCCATGGCTTTAATACGTCCAATTTTACTTTGGATATGTTGATACGTCCCTGTGGTTTAAGTTTGGAACTCAAACTTTTAAGAGGTACTTGTGGTAGTTTTCCTCCATTCACCATGTTGATGTGTTGTTTTGGTTTAAGGCTGGAACCGAAAGTTTTGGACGCCACTAATGGTTGCTTTTGGTCTGCTTTTGTGCCACTTCCCGTACCATTGTTTCGGCTACTGGTGGACCGAGAAAGGGATGTAGGTTCATCATGTTTTTCGCGATGCTTAATATGCTTCTCAATGTCGATGCGTAGCTGTAGTTTAAGGGTGGAACCGAAAGTAGTAGGAGGTACTGGTGGTTCCTTTCCGCCATCAACCATGTTGCCTTGTTTTCTGGTTCGAGATTGAGATCGTTCGGCGTCTTTTCGAAGTTTAGACGAGAATACTTTTTTCTGAATTTCATTTTTTGTCTGTTCAATATGTACTTCCTTTAGATTTTCATTTTTCTTCGGTTCTACCGTATCATTTGGTATGGCTGCAGCAATCCCTTCAGCCGCTAATAAAATCGGCCATAATTCACATATGAATTGTTTTACCAGAGGACCATTCAGAAATTCAGTTATGTGAATATGCATCCTCATCGGACAGATAAATTGTTTTTTTAATTCTTTGTATATAAAATCTTCTATTTTAAAAATTGAGTAGATTTTCGTATTAATTTTTGCCTTTAAAGTCTATGCAATTGTCGATCAGTTCGTCAAATTTCACTTGTTTTGTTGCTTCCAATTTTCTATCGATTTTCCGCTGATGTTGTTGATGTACGTTGTCTATCGTGACTAAATTGTGATTGAACTTATTAGGCAAGCTTCACGCCTTTTATAGGTGGAAACCATTTTGGAAATTTTTAGAGCAGGTACCTTGTTTAGCTTATTCAGCGTAAGTAGGTAGCAAATAGGTTCGATTGGTTCTTACAGATATTCCACAGAGGGTCAACCAGCTACCTGTTCTTTCACGGCCAGTTCAACCCTTTCACAAATAGGTATTTCTCACTAGATCTACCAGCTACCTAGACTTTCTGCAGCCATTAATTTTAACCAATGGCTGTTGTTTTCCTTTCTTAGTATTCAAAAAACATTTAAATATGTAAACATGAGTTTCAATAACAATCCCTAATGAGCTGTCGTAAAAAATATTTTATACCCTTTATTAGGCTTTACAGATCAAATATTCCTTTGGCTTCCGGGTTTGTTTGCAATTTGGTTTCTTAGCGTTGACTTTTCTGGTTAATAACAACTCGTTACGTATGCTAAAGTCATAAATCCTTAGTCAGTCTTATGTGGAAACCATCACAAGCCGAGAAATTTAATGTCAGACAGCGCCAAGAGTAACATTCAATGGGCAAAGTTCTATTGTCCCATGACGTATTGAGCTGGAGAAACCTAATTAATGACATGGAAACGAAGCCTGTTATCCGAATAAAAATTATTTTTTTTATTGAGAGTTGAGTCTTCACTCTTTTTCTGTTATATCGCGTGTTTATGATTAAGTTTAATGACAAGATATTTCTCAGAACTATATACGCCATGTTCCAATACACAATTGCAAAAAAGAATGAAGAAAGCTTGCTATCGGCACTTTACAACTACTTCTTGTGAATGACAGCTAAGTGAGTGTTTTCTGCAGCATGATTCATGCATTTCTGAGAAAAGCGACTTTTTTAAAGGAAATTTAAATTTTGAATGATTTATGTTTGTGGGCGTGCAGCTTTTGCGTTGGCCAACTATTTATTCTTCCCGGGTTTGGTAAAGGAACTGCGTTCACTTGTACGTGCTCAAATGAGATTTTGGTATCAAAGCTACCACTCTAACCTAATCTAGCCTAATATGTGGGCATATCAAATCAACTTTGTATGTAAATTATAACCTACTGGCTGATCAGTTTTCCAGACAAAATCTGAAATTTAACCAAATCGATCTGAAAGTTGTTCAAAAAAAATATTTTTTCTTCTTCTCAAGAAAAGGACTGTCAAACTACATATAAAAAATGGAGAGAATCCAGCTTAAAAGATAGAAAAGTAACAATAAGAAATCTAGTTTATGACCCACTTAAACCGATAAAATGTCATTAGCTCCCATCGTG